>CM041776.1:199971369-200571369 GCA_023374045.1 Limonium bicolor | reverse complement strand
TGACGGATATATATATGAACAGGATGTTAATGCTTACATTACCATGTAGCCTATACTCTACACGACAGAGTCAATGAGACCGGGAATTACTGAACCAGAATTTCCACCTGCATGGCGCACTTGCTATTGCAAGCGCTATGACAGTAAACCACTGAAATTTCCATCTGCCTTGCGCACTTGCTACAGCAAGTGCAGCGACAGCAACAGCAACAGTAACAGCTACTGCAAATGCAACTGCAACAACTACTACTTTTAAACTTTTATAAAAAAAACTGTTGTTCAAACTTTTTCATTGAAACCTGGAGATTAGAAACCTATGCAATTTGGAAGGACCGATAGTCCAACCACTGCAACTGGACACATTATACAGCCACTATGACTGTAAAAAAAAACACACACCAGTTTAAACGTTCGAGGAAGTTTCAGACAGGGCTATTAGCCAAATACCATCAGAGTATACTTGCATTTAATGCTAATCACTACTAGTGATACATGTTTAGTCCTTATGGACAAGCATACCCTTTGTAGATGCACCACCGTCAGTGAGGATGGTTGGGAAGTGAAGGGCCAAGTTGCTCAAGCTATTATACAATCTGCAATGCATCCAATTACATGGATGAGGGGACGAATATGAACTATGGATGAGAATGATCAAAAAAAAACAGGGAGAAAAAGGAAATGTTTGTACTCAATGAGATCAAAAAAAAGGGAGAAAACAGTTTGCTAATATAGCACGGATTTTACTTACACCGAGTTGGATAATACCAGTCTATGGCACGAATTACCACGGTTGCCACAAAGGCAATATCATTTATTACAGGATAACTGATAACATGAACTATTACACACAAAAAAAGGGATATCCATCAAAGGGAGATTGACAACAGAATACTTCACTATAACCGTGTGACAGACATTACCAGTTTACTAAACGAGTCATGGGACGACCGCACTCCGTTAGGAGCATGTGGGCCTGACAGACTTATTTATGAGTTAGTCGGGTAAGTAGTAATGTATCAGTACGGTACCCCATGCAAGTAGACAAGTAGTGTTAGGAACGCGAGAAGTAGTCAACTCCATTCTACGGACAGTAAGACGGATTACCTCGAAGATGGACGAGAAGACCCGCAGTTAAACCAACATGCTAAGGAAATCAAGAACCTTCAACAGAGAACAGTAGACAGTATACAGTGAAGACAGGGAAACAGTTTAAGGACAGGACCCCAAAAAAAAAAGAAACAGGAAAACCCATTATGGACGAAAAATATGTAGAACCCTCATAAGGATCAAGCAAATGCTTGCAATCCAGAGGAAATCTACCAGATAATATGGACATAAACGCGTGACTACGCAAGGAAAAAGATAAAGCTATATGATAGCAGATACCTTAAGCAAAGAATAATGGATTTGGAATGTACCACTCACAGGATAATTCGCACATCTTATCTGATTGACTCATGAGATATTAGCTGTTGAGCGTTTACGCCTCTGCACTCTGTATGACTGAGTGTTTTGGTATTGCACTCGCGCAGTTATTAATCTAATGGGAATGCAGAAAGATAAAGTGGATATCAACAAGAGTATGTAAAAAAAAAAGAGGAAAAAAAAAGGAGATAACTACAACAGAGTATTACTCTGGAACAAAATCACCAGGAGACATGGATGATAAACATCATCTTTGTGGACATTTAGGCTGGTACGTCTTAGTATTACAAAGACAAGTGCAAAGAGCACTAAGTACTAACAATGGCCAATGTCATAGTATACCTCAACTGAATATCAGTGAGAAAAGACACACGCATGTATGCTAGTGATCCAAACAAGTGGATTCACAGCAATAAAAAAAAAGAAAGGCAAATTGAGCCTGTGTTCATGGGTCTGCACCTCATACGGAGCCAGTGGGCCCATTAGAATGAATTCGGGAGAGAGCACAAATTGTTTAGTGCCACATCCCTTACGAACTGTAGAGCCCAGAAGGGCTAGAGTCATACCCGTCTCTCTGATATGAGGATAATCCACGAGTTGGTGAACTCAAGGAGAGCCAAGTATCCAGCGCTCCTTGTTGAGCGGCAGTTGTATACTTGTGGGGTACGGGGGCGTAACCCTTTTTAAGGGGGGTAGAGCCTCTTGGCTGTGCACATGTGTGCGCTAAATTTTGTTTGATTAGTATGCATTGCATACAAAGAATTGGTGGTGTGCGGGGCATACGAGGTTTGTTTGGGTTGGTATGTGAATTATTTAGTATGCATGGCATACAGTGAATTGATTTTGTTGGTTATGGTTGGTACGCGGGGCGTGCGTTGTTTGGGTTGTTTGTGTGTGAATGTACACTTGTATGTACGTATCTTACGAGATACCTGTATGAATGTTGTGTCTACACCATGTGTGTAACACTTTTCTTATGCTATTTGTGATATGTATTCATATTGCTTTATAGAATGATTACATATGGTATCGCCTAGATACGAAATGAATCATTAGATATGGAATGTGGAACAATGGAATGTTATGGACACCTCAGGAAGGTTGTCAGGACTTGTAGAACTGATAGGAAATGATGGTGCTAATGGATCACCTATATCCATATATGATTAACGCCACAACGTGATGGCTATGTGCTGTATAAGCGCAACACGATGTATGTAAATGATATATCACATAGATATACATTATGGGAACAATGGGTAGTTATACATTTATATACTTACCTATTTGATTAAGAGACTTCGGGACGAAGTCTTTTTAAGGGGGGTAGATTGAAATACCCCAAACTAATTAAACACGGATTAAATATCTAATCATATTAATTAAGGCTTAAACATGCCTTAAAAGTCAACTGAGAACAACAGTGGTCAACACAAAACAAGATGTTGCAACCTTTGACTGTTAAGGGTAAATAAATACCCAAATGAACTATGTAGGACCTAAAAATTTGTCCTAAGTATATTAACATAATATTAAACATATTATAACCGTTGGACAACACTCCAACACAAAGAAAAAGCATTTACATGCTTCAAGGTCAAAAGGGCAAAAATGTGCTCTAGGAAAACCTTAAAAATCAAATGACCTCTAAATGATATAAAATTGAATACCATGATCAAATATCATGTAAGGAACACAACAAGACCGTTGTCAAAGAAAACAGAGCTCAGAAACATCAGACAACACAAAATGTGCGCTAAAACTCCTTAAAGCACGTATTTGTGAAATTGCCTTTTAAATTGGTTTTAAATGGGCTAAAAGGTTATAATTACCTTTAAATATGATAAAATATCATATTATATGATATTAGGAATTTAATTCCAGAAATTTACGAATTTTTACAAATTTAATATTAAAATATTAATAAAACCCTAATGTGGGGCCCGTTTGGGTCAACATTGACTAAGTTGGTCAATGTTGACCATTGACCACGAAATGGACTACATAAAATCAGATAAATAAGTCTCTTAACAGACCAAGAGACAAGTCCCATGTGACAATTAAATGTAGTCCTTTTACTTAGCATAAAATAACAAAAAAAGACAAACTTTACCTTATAAAACAAAACAAGTGGGCTCCACTTACCTTACCCATGTGAGCCAACTGATTTGGAGCCTCCATTTGCTCCTCTTCCTCCTTACATTTCGTGCTCCAACCAGAACAAGACAAAGGAGAGTGACTCACTTATTCATTAAGTGAATAAAGTCACATTTTACTTCATTTTTGATTCAAAATTGGCTCCAATGATTCACCCACTTACTCCATCATGGCCGGCTGTCCCCATGCTGTATCTCCACTGATTGAGCTTCAATTATCCAACCCCAATCAGACTTGATGAGTCATCAAAGCAAGAAAATCATAAAAAATGCAAAAAAGGTGCTTTAAGCTTAATTTAGGTCTTTCCCCTTCATTTCTCCTCTTCAGCCGAGGTTGCTCTGTCCTTGAGCTCCCTTTGGCTCCCCTCCACCGTAGGTAAGAGTTCCAAGCACCATTGATGAGGTTTCAAGCTCTAGGTAAGCTCTTAAGGCATAAAAATGCCCATTTTCTTCATCTTTCTTTCCTTTTTCGATTGATCTACACTCCAACCTTTTCTATACATCTATGTAGAGTGATTTGGAGGTTAAAGGAAGGTTCAATCTCGTTCATAACCAGATCTAAGGAGGAAAGTTCAAGTCTTGACCATTTAAGGTAAAAATGTGCTTTAAGCTCATAACTTTTGATTCCCTTCAATTTCGGCTGTGAAACTTTGGTCATAGCCTCATCTTCTTCTCCTTTTCATGTGGAATCTGTTGGTAAGCCATTTGGAGCAAGGGTGGCCGAGATCCAAAGGAAATACCCTCTTTTAAGGCATTTTTCCAAGGTAAAACCTAATAACAAGGTAGCACTTCGAGATCTAACTATTTCCTATGTCAATATGGTGGATCTAACACCTTGTGGTGTGTTTGATTCAGGTCGAAACCATCTTGAACTCTCCTTGCATTCTTAAGGCGATTTTTGCCTTAAATCTTACATTAAATTACTCCTTATGGTTAGATCTTTCTTGGAGACTAACTAGGCCTTGTTTGCTGTTTGAAACATGCAAGAGAAGCTTTGGAAATTTTACCTAAGGCTGGCCGAATTCAAACAAGAATTATTCAAGCTAAATCAAGGTATAAACACCTTAAATCTATGATTTTTATAATTTCTAAGCTTATATATAAACATGGCCGAGAGTGAAATGATAAATATGGGTCATATTGACCTAGAAATGGGAAAAAATGACTAAGATAAATTAAGCTAGTCATTTAAGAGATTTAATTAACATAATTGTCAAATTTAAGACATTATGTGGAAGTTTGGTAATTAAATAAAAATTATATGGTGAGGCCGAAAGTTTATGTGTATTTTGGGACATTTATGTGTAAATTATTTTGTGAGCAAATGTTTGTAATAAGGCCATGTATTTTAGGCCATTTTATTTATGCATTTACAAGCTTTTAATTAAGTTTAAGTAGTATAAATGCATTACCGAAAATAAATGGGGTCCTAGGTGTAATTAAATTAAATTTGAGGGCTTTAGAATAATAAGGCCGAAAATTAGAGTTAAAAAGGAGTTAAAATAAAGTTTATAAGATTTTATAAAGTTTTGGGGTTAAATGGTAATATTTTCATAACATATGTGGTAAATATGTTATTACCGAAAATAAAGGGTGTAAAATGGTATTTTAAACACCCATGGGCTATTAGGAATTTTTAGGAATTTATTTGGTGGATTTTGGAATTAAAATAAACTATATATGTATAATATATAGTTATTATGTCATTATGACACTTTGGAGAAAAATAGATGGTGGAATGGTAAAATACCAAGTGTATATGGGTTAATATGGATATTTATAACCCTTTGGTAAAATTTGGAGATTTTTAGAATTATATAAGAGTATTTATTGAGATATATGTATAATATATAGTTTTAATGATATTATCAAACTATATGCTATAAATTGGGCCTAATGACAAAATAAAATGTATATTGAGGTCTATTCGGAACTTATGAAAAATAACCATAGGTTATACTCTTTTATAAGTTAGAAATGTTATATTGAATGGAATATATAACATGGTAAAAAGAAAGGGGTGATTTGGTAAATAAAGAAAATTATGGTTTAAGGAAAAGTATAAGGTTTAATATATGCCTATGAGGCAATACACAATAGTTTGGTATAAAAACTATAGGTTATAGGTTAAAAGAAATGAAAGTATCATATCAAATGGTATTAGTATTTTGGTATAACATTACATAATGTTATGTGGTCAAAAAGGGAATTTAAATAAAGTTAAGGGCTATACCGAGTTAACAAGAGTTGGAAAATGAATTTTAGACTAAGGTCTATAGTGTTATAAATATTATAGCAATTATATGGTTTAGATGGAATTAATATAAGGAAGGGTACTCACATAAAATAATGTGATAAACTATAAACAAATGGGATTTTATAAACTAAGGTATTTATTAAATAAACCTTAGGAGTTGTAATTATACAATATAAAATGTTACTCATGTTAGGATAACAATCTTAATACAAGTTGTATAATATAATACAACTAATGGGAATAATCATCTAATAAAAGATGATAAAAAGTAACATAAAATATAAGAGTTTATTAAACTCATGGGAATTACCTACGTGGTAAATATATACATACACAAGAATAATGTATATAAGGTGGATATATATTTTGGTTGATAACCATATGATTTAATGGTGGTGGTTATTTTAAAAAAATAATAAATATAGTTACGAACTATAAGTTATGAATTTTAGAATGCAATATAATACAAGAATGCATGCATACATGCAACTATAGGTTACGTACCTAAACTAGATGTGGATAAGATTAAAAGAATATAAGGAATTAAACTTAACAGTTGAAATAGTTTTGACGTACGCGTTTTAAGTAACAAAACCGACTGTTTTAGAGAAACCCGTAACAACAACTGTAGAAAACAGAGGTGAACTGTCGGGGTTGCTTATTATTCGGAAATACCGGATGTAGTTAGTCATGGAGACTGACGTATAGTTTTAATACCGTTTAGATTATACTTCTGACAAGGACGCTTGACAAGCTAGCGGACTACTCGGAGCATAGGATCTTGAAGATTCATACTCCACCGTAATACAATCAGGGTGAACGGTATGTAAAGGGGTTTGCCGAGTTGACCTAAGGTTGCTCCTTGGGCTCGGATTTGGTTGATATAACTTGTGTGTTATATGTGTGGATGCATGTATGTGATTGTGTGCTACTGCATTAATTATTTATGCACGAGCGTCCTACGGGACTAACACTACGTCGACTATAGATCGACTTATATAAACATACATATGCGTTGTGATGACATGACGGTTACTTGATATAATACCATGATACTAATATTAAGAATATGGTGACCTAAGAAAAACACTTAGGAAGGAGTCACGACATTGTCGGTCTCTAGAGCATGGATATCTAACATAAATATCACCTAGATGACTTCTAGGTATGCGTGACCCATTGGGCCGCTGGTTAATAAATATTCTCCATAAGACTAAGAGCAGATCTTAAACATTATGAGAGAGTGATGGTATGAGATTGAGGTGAGGAATCCCGGTAGTTTACGAACTACTTGGTTGCGCATTTGTGATCACTGAGGGGTTTCCTAATTGGATTCCGCTCCAGGTTATATCCAACGAACCCAAATAGGTTTGTGGATCAGGTGGCTACGGCCTTTTTATGGACGTCTTACGAGACATAAGTGAGTTAGGGGCCTCCGGACCTCTGGCGAAATGAGCACCTTTGTGTGTACGGGGGACTACTGTCCATGGTGAGGTTATCGGGTTGTCCTAACATGACGCCCTACTGATATTAATTAAACATGGTTGGATGGAGCCTACAAGGCTAAGGTAAATTAACTATGGATGCTGTACGCTACGGCGAATGTACATTGTACTTATGGATGGGGCTTGAAAGCCAAACTAAAATAAATTGACAGTGGATGGTGAACGCTACGGCGATTGTACACTGTACAATATATTGTTGTTATTCGATACGTTCGATATATAATTGTGGTTTGTGATATTTAAATGATTGTTTGGTTTGGATGGATGATTAATGTTTATGAATATTTGGATGGCTGATTATGTATATTATACATTTATGCTTCAGTTTTGATTATAACTGTAAAAAGGAAAAGCATGAAACCAATCTACTAATAAGATGGTTAAAATGACAAGTGACCATTAGGGTCCAGGCCCGGCATACTCAGCGTCTATCGCTGATACTACACCATTTCAGGTTGTTGATCATTGTCGGAGCTGAAGAGCAGGAACAGGGTAATTGGAGATGTTGTATAGTAATGAAGATGGTGTATGGTCTTATGGTAAGGTTATGTATTTTTCAGGATTGGGTAGACGCTCACTTGTCGGTGATTATGATTTATGGACTTAGTATGATGTATAGGAGTTTCTCGTTATCACTGCGGTTAGCAATTCATTTATTTTGGAAGTTGGATGTAGTTTGGCTACGTTGCTCGCATGGGCGAGTAATGGCCGGTGACACCCGAGTGAGTTTTGTAATTGTTATTTATTTTCCGCTGCGAGACGTTTTAATTATTGCTACGTGAGAGATATATCGTGTTTATGGTGAGGGGTGTTACATCTGGCAACAGGTGGATAAGGCCGGTGAATGCGGTGTTGTTGTCATCAACCGACATCTTATCCCCCTGCCTCAGACTATCCAGCTCGAGGCGCTTGGCCTCCTGCACATGTACAGGGTAATACTGGCTCGCAGTAGAGCCGTGTACTCCCTCCAACCAAACTCAGGATCGCTATCCTGTCCTCTCTCTCCAACTTCCACCAACTCTGTGCGAACCCTTCAAGTAGTAAGCGGCAACGGACCTTAGCTTCAGCAGGTACTGCCAAGGTCTCGTAGGCGGTCTCCAGCTCGGAGATGTACGCCTCCAGCTTGCGAGGGTCGGTCTCCCCATTGAACGACGGCGGTCTCAGATCAGCCAACGCCTTGACCCAATTATCTCTCGTGGCGGTGGTGGTGTGGCTGAACTCCGG
Organism: Limonium bicolor; assembly: GCA_023374045.1. Taxonomy (NCBI): domain Eukaryota; kingdom Viridiplantae; phylum Streptophyta; class Magnoliopsida; order Caryophyllales; family Plumbaginaceae; genus Limonium; species Limonium bicolor. The sequence goes on along the minus strand of CM041776.1, from coordinate 200,562,802 downwards.
GCTGTTGCCCTTGCTGTAACGCAGCAACCATCTGGGGTACCATCTGGGCTACGGCGGCTGCTACTGCCTCACCATGGTCTGTGCCGTAGTATCATCGCCCTGTCACCCGTACCTCCAGTACCGCGCCCGCGGCCTCTACCTCGTGGTCCACCTGACATCTGAATTCACATGAACATTTCATTAGCATTATGCTTGCACACTTATCGGTCCAACGGTTGTAGCGTCTTCCCGACAACAAGGTAGTACCACACTTAGTTAGTGGTTAACCTTTCCAAATCTGTTCACTTAGGTAACTATGGTTAGGTCTCCTAACTCGGTATATTTCTAGCTCGGCATTCTAGTCATCAGAGCGATACTTCGCTCTGATACAACTTTTTGTAACACCCCTACAACGCCCCAACCAACTACCGAAATCGCAGGGGAAATAACCAACCAAACAATAACTAACGCTTTGGTGTTACAACGCCGTTAACCACCCACGTGGTTAACTAGGCAGAATAAATACAAGTGTATCGGTCTGATGATCAGACTCCCGAGCATAGGTCTTAACATCCACATATATACATAACCAACAATACCGAGTATTTAACTTACATCACAACTACCAACTGTAAACATCCACCACTGTTTAACAAACGGTACCAAAACGTAATGCCTCGGGAGCACAGGCGCATCCCGGGCTCAACAACCAAAATAACCAAAAGTACGTCAACGACCTAGGATCTAGAGCCACTCCGCTTCTCGATCCTCATCCTGCAGTAAAATATGGAGCCCCCGAGGGGGTCAGCAACCTTTGCTGGTATGGTTAACGCACAGCCCATCGGCTACCGGGATACGCGCAACCAATTGTCATGATAACATGGCATTCATTTTAAACATCCAACTATATATACCATAGCATAGCAAGGGAATTGCATAGCACCACAACAATACATAACACCATAAAACCGGTTCACACAAGGAACCTTCCACCATAGTTAGTATACATAGTGAGCCTAGAGATTATTGCCAATCTCATGCTAAGCTCGTTCCCAACCTCGTTACCGTCCAGTTATATCGAACGGTCAACTTATACCCAAGGTGTGTGGATATAGTAATCCCAAGCACACCGAAATAACATTTGTATGCCCCTGTGGCCCGACGTGAGTCAGTAAACTAGCTTTGGATAAGCTAAGGGAAGGTTGAAACCAAATTGGAATACAACCTATACATACACAAAGAGCCGAACCGGATATGAAATCGACTCCCGTCCTCACACGCGTGGCCGGAACATGACCGGACTCCTCACTTTCCCCGGTTAGCACTTGTAGTGATCACACTATATTATTTAGTCACACACAAGCAAATGTCTAGGTCTTGTTAGACACACCAAGGGAAGGGACTCACAATAATACAACATCATAATATATAACCATCGTAAACTCTTTTCATGCCTTAATCTTATAAGGTCGTAACACACAGAAAAGCAAACAACACCCAAGCCGGTGTAAACCGGTAGACAACAGACTGCAAGAAAACCATACCTTGGTCCTTGCCTCGTTTCGTTTCCACCTTAAGAGAATCCTAAACACATTAGTAACGTCGGTTAATTAACGCACTAGTCCATCGTTAACTTGTTACTTTGCAAATCTATTTTATTTTATTTTCACACTTGTTATAACTCTTCACCATTTTAATTACCATTATAACACTCCTAACATGCCTTATATAACCTTATAATATCATTACTAACTTATTACCATTTTTAGATAACATTTCCCATCTAAAAACAACAATTTTTGGTCCATATAGTGGCCCGTCCGAACTTGTGTCCGAACCTCCAAGTTCGGACGCAAGCCGTGACTTTAGACGGAAAACAGACACACGTCCGAACTTATGTCCGGACTTCGGAAGTTCGGACGTGAGTCGAGCATCTCTTAACGCGCAAGTCCATGCGTCCGAACATGTGTCCGGACTTCCCAAGTTCGGACACAGGTTCGAGTATGCAAAAATTCTTACCCAACAGAGCCTGTCCGAACTTCCATGTCCAGACGGAAGTTCGGACAAGGCAAAATGCTCAATTTCCAAGCCTTTAAACACTTAGTCAAATTCCTCCAAAGCCTCCAACACTTATAGTATCCTGAAGAAACCCTGAAGAAACCAAACCCTGAAGAAACCACCATCAACATCACCGACTTTCCAGTGGAGAAATGTCAGGTTATCCAGCCAGGTATGATACTCTTAAATGGATACTTGACACCGGAAGCACAAATCCATATCATCAGACGATGCAATGAACTTGGAGCAAAACCTGGAGGTTTCTACACGCCTGAATACCCGAGCGGGTCAAGAATGAAATTGAAGATGATGTGCATGGGTAAGGACTGGAACCCTTACACCAAGACATATCAAGAAGTGCGAGCTGAAGATGGAGCAATTGTACCAAGTATACCTGAGGAATTCCTTGCGGTCGCTAACCACGCCGTGGAAATTGCTCAGCAAGTTGAAACAGATTCAATTCCAAGTGTTAAAGCGGATCTATGTATTGTGAACTTCTACCAGAAAGGTGGACGGTTAGGGTTACACCAAGATAAGGACGAGTCACCCGAGTCTCTAAGTAAGGGAGTACCCGTGGTGTCTTGGTCCATTGGTGATACCGCAGTTTACTTATGGCGAGCAGAAGCGTGCTGATCTCGCAAAGAAGCTAGTGCTGAAATCAGGAGATGTATTAATCATGGGTGGGCAGTCAAGGATGCTATACCATGGCATCAAGAAGATCAAACTGAATATTGCACCATCGGCAGTGATCAATGCCACACATATGAAACCCGGACGTTTGAATTTGACCTTCAGACAGTTTTAAGCCTTGTATAAGTATGTGATGTGATAAGCCAGTGTATGTTAAGGATGTTATATATGTGTTAGTTATGTCAACAGTGTAAACCAACTGATGTTGTAAGAAGAGTGTGTTAATGAATAAAGTGGAGTTGTTTGAAGTATGTCAACCGTGTTATCACCAAATACTTATTAGTTTGCCAATGAATTAGGTTGTGCACTCGGAACGGGAGGTATATGAGTGTCTGCAATGAGGCAGAAGCCGGCAGGAGCGGCACAATCCTCACCGGTACCTTTCCAGTCAATGGCGTGGACGCTTCGATCTTGTTCGACTCGGAGCCTCACATACATTTATTTCGCTATCTTTTGCGAAGAGGCTGGGGTTAGACGGTGATGAGATGCCAGATTTTCTAGTCACTCTCCCGTCGAAAGAGCGGATCAGGTGTACCCCTACCACCGATATGTTGTTGTACGAATCAGAGGTGAAGAGTTTCCGATCGACTTGATAGAGTTCGAGGGACTTGGTTTTGATGTGATTATCGGGATGAACTGGTTGGAGCGGTACAAGGGCAGAATCCTGTGTGCCGAGCATCGTCTGCTTCTTTGGAGTCCATCTGGGGTTACCATATCTTACCGCCAGAGGCCCAGGGAGCCTCGAGTCAGATCATCACCGCCATGGCTATGTATCGAGAATTACGACGAGGGAATGATGTATACCTCTGCTATGTCCAGGACATAGAGAGAGACCCAGAGTTTAGCCCAGATGTGCCGGTAGTGTCGAAGTTTCCTGATGTATTTCCTAAGGAACTGTCGGGCATGCCGCCAGCACGAGAGGTTGAGTTTGAGATTGATTTGGTTCCAGGCACCGGACCAATTGCGAAGGTGCCCTATCGTATGGCTCCAGCAGAGATGACAGAGCTCAAGGAGCAGCTGAGAGACCTACTCGACAAGGGGTTTATCCGCCCTAGCGTTTCACCATGGGGAGCGCCGGTCCTCTTCGTGAAGAAGAAGGACGGTAGTCTCCGCCTGTGTATTGACTATCGAGAACTGAATGCAGTTACGGTGAAGAACCGTTACCCTTTACCACGCATCGACGACTTATTGATCGTTGAGGGGAGCATTAGTATTCTCCAAGATAGATCTACGATCCGAATACCATCAGATTGCCATCCGTGACAGTGTATTGAGAAGACAGCATTCAGAACAAGGTATGGACATTATGAGTTTACGGTTATGCCGTTTGGTTTAACCAATGCACCAGCCAAGTCATGGACTTAATGAACCGCTTGTTCCAAGATCTGTTGGACAAGTCAGTGGTAGTCTTCATCGACGATATACTTGTGTACTCGAAATCAAGAGGTGAGCACGAAAGCCACCTGAGAAGTGTGTTGCAAACATTGAGAAAGAATCAGTTATATACTAAATTTTCAAAGTGTGAGTTTTGGTTGAAACCAAGTATCCTTTCTTGGACATGTGATTTCTGAAGCCGGGATCGTTGTTGATCCTGCAAAGATTGATGCAGTGCGCACCAGGCCTAGGCCGAAGACAGTTATCGACATCAGGAGCTTCCTTGGTCTAGCAGGTTATTATAGGAGGTTTGTGAAGGACTTCTCCAGTGTCTCGAAGCCGATGACTTCCTTGATGAAGAAGGATGCACCATTCGAGTGGACAGTCGACTGTGAGAGTTCTTTCCAGAGTCTCAAGGATGCTCTGACATCTACACCAGTCCTGACTTTACCAGACGGTCCAGATGGGTTTGAGGTCTATTGTGACGCATCAGGCAGAGGTATGGGTTGTGTGTTGATGCAACACGGGAAGGTCGTAGCATACGCCTCCCAACAGCTGAAGAAGCATGAAGAGAACTACCCTACCCACGACTTAGAATTGGGTGCCATTGTCTTCGCACTGAAGATATGGCAACATCATTTGTATGGGTAAGTGTGACGATTTATTCTGACCACAAGAGTTTAAAGTACTTGTTCACTCAGAAGGAGTTGAACATGAGACAAAGAAGGTGGGTCGAGTTTCTAAATGACTATGACATCAATCTGCAGTATAAGGAGGGTAAGGAAAATGTGGTAGCTGACGCCTTGAGTCGCCGAGCACACTCTCTCCATTCGCTGGTCTCTCATACTGGCTTGGTTGAAGAGGTGCGGAGTGCTCAGATGACGGATCAGTATATGTTGGAGATCAGGCAGAAGCTTATTGATGGCACATTCGAGGGTCAGAAGTACAACTTCCGGCTCCACGATGATGACCTGATTAGGCTGAATGGCCGACTGTGTATTCCGAGGAGTAGCGCTGAGCTGAAGGAGCGCATACTGAGTGAATCCCACTGTTCTACGACTTCAATTCACCCCGGAGCTTCAAAGATGTATAAGGGTATGAAAAGATATTTTTGGTGGACTGGAATGAAAAAGGATGTGAATGATTAAGTGTTGAGGTGTCTCACTTCTCAAAAGGTCAAGTTTGAGCACCGACGGCCTGGTGGTATGGTATAGCCAATGCCAGTGCCTAAGTGGAAGTTCCATGATATTTCTATGGACTTTGTAGTAGGGCTTCCGCCTACAAGGGGAGGTCTGAATATGATTTGGGTTGTTGTTGACCGACTGACCAAGGTGGCTCGATTCATACCGATGAAGGACACCTGGAAAGTGGCAAAACTAGCAGAGCTCTTTGATAGGGAGATTGTTCGGCACCATGGGGTACCAAAGACTATCGTGTCTGACAGGGATACCAGATTCCTCTCCAGGTACTGGAAATCCACATGGGAAGCGCTTGGTACCGAGCTGAAGCTAAGTACAGCGTTCCACCCACAGACAGATGGTCAGAGTGAGCGCACCATCCAGACACTTGAGGATATGTTACGTGCATGTGCACTTGACTTTCAGACCAGCTGGATTGACAAGTTACATCTGATCGAGTTTAGCTATAACAACAGTTACCATGCTTCGATCAAGATGTCTCCCTTCCAGGCATTATACGGTAGACCATGCCGCACGCCATTATGGGATGAGTCGAGTGAGACGGTCATTATAGGACCAGAGTACCTGGAACAAGTCAAGCAGAAGTACGACAGATCAGGGCTAACATGAAGTCAGCTCAGGATAGGCAGAAATCATACGCTAATGTGCGCAGACGTGACCTGGAGTTCGTCGTGGGCGATCAGGTATTTTGAGAGTATCCCCCATGAAGGGAGTATTTCGTTTTGGCCAGAAAGGCAAGTTGAGCCCAAATATGTGGGGCCTTATGTAGTGACGGAGCGGATCGGCCCGGTAGCTTACAGACTTGATTTACCTGCCGAGCTGGGCAAGGTACATGATGTATTTCATGTGTCCCAGATGAAGAAATATATGTCTCATCCATCTCATGTACTTCAGCCTGAAAGGCTAACCTTAGAGCCGACCATGCAATCAGTGGAGACTCCGGTACGGATTCTGGATACTAAGACTCGAGACACTCGCCATGAGTCTGTGAGACTGGTGAAGGTTCTATGGTCTAACCAGGACGTTGAGGAGGCCACTTGGGAGCTGGAAGATAAGATGAAGGTGAAGTACCCGTCATTGTTTACTTCTTAGCGTTTGTATGTATAGGGTACGGGGCGTACCCCTATTTAAGGGGGGTAGAGCCGTTACGGTTATGCGTGTACGACATGTATTTGAATACATTGTCTGTGTTATGTTGTTACCTTGTTGTGTACGACCGTTGAGTCTGAATGATGTTGTATGGTATGTGTTTGGACCTTGTGAGCCTCGATTTTAAACCCTATCCTATGTGGATTAAAGCTGATTAGGATCTAATCGGGTTTTAGGTCCACTTATAACCTAAGATTAATAACTATGTCATAAAACAATAATTATTAGAACCTAAGCTAGCTCACTGGAACCTATTATGAGTCGCCACCTAATTTTAACCTAAATCAAATTAGGAAAGGAGAGTTCGGGTTCGGGGGCTTGATATTCGACTTTATTAGGGTTCAATTACTTTCATTCCCTCAGAAGTCGTTTTTCCTCTACTTAGTTTATTTACGGCTTATTACGAGTCGCTTTAACCTAAGTGCGCAAGCTTCTGTTTTTTTGTGTTTTTAGCATTTTTTGACAGAAAATTAAAGTGGAAATTAAGGTTACCTAAACTAGGGTTTCGGAGGCAGAATTAGGTCAAATTTTGTTTCCGTCCGTAGCCACGGACCTAATGTCCGAGACCACGGACCCCAGTTAGCCTAAATATACAGAAAAGTCGAAATTAAAGGAAAACAAAAATTTGCAAAGTCCGGGGCCACGGACAGGCTGTCCGTGGGCCCGGACATCATTAGAAAAACCTAAATTTTGAATTTTTTAAAATCCCGCCGCCGTCCGTGGGTGTCCGTGGTCTCGGACAACGCGTCCGAGGTCCCGGACCATAGGTCCGAGGTCACGGACCACCCACGGACAGGGGTTTTCAGAAGGTTCCCGAGGGTTTTTTGAGCTCAAATTTTATGGGTGTGTAGCCTGAAAGATGTACAAGACGTTAGTGAGTGAAAGTTTTCAATTTGAATTCGAATTAAGCACGAAACTTAGCAAACAAGTTATCTGACAGAGGCTTAAACAAACAGCAATACAGAAGCCCACGAAGGTTAGTTTGAGCTCAAATTTCGAGGCAAGACAGATAATACCGTGGAGAATTAGGGAAGCTGAGTTTCTACCTGTTTTACCTTTGGATTCACAACGTTTCTTCACACCGGGATTCGTCAAGTGCTTCGTTGATGGTAGACCCGAAAGGACTTCGAACCAGGCTTCTGGTTGGTGTGTTCTTGCTGTTCTTCACGTTTTGGTGGTGTTTTTGTGGGGTTTTGATGATTATTGGTGCTTTGGGAATTGGAAAACGTGTTTAGATGATGATTTCGGGGGATTTTCGGTATGATTTGGGTGGCCGGGTGTTGGAAAACGTGAGAGAGAGAGAGAGAAGGCTGCCTTTTCTGACTCTCTAGGGTTCTTGAGTATGTGAGGTTCTCCTTTTATCCAAAAACCTATCCCCTTATATAGACTTCCTTAAAGATAAAGAGAATCTAGTAAAAGTAAGATTTTTCGATATTTTAACTAAGCAACTTCCCAAAGGAATTTTGCTATGAAATTTTAACCACATGTCAAGAATGGATTATGAATTTTCTGAGGTGGAAACGAATTTTTTAAATGCTGGAGCATTTTTAAATTGAATTTCTCGTCAGATTCAGTCAGAAATTGCTAAAAAATTATTGGAAATTCGAAAAATCAAAATTCCAACGCCATTATGCTTAAAATGTCCTCTATCATGGGTTAAAATATCAAAGCATTCCGAGCTGATTTGGGCACCCTCTGGAGGAGAGAGAAAGCCTATAGGAGAACTCAGAAGCCTTAAAAATTACGAAAACGCCCCTGACAATGACGAAACTGCTCCTCAGGCCCTGGAACACACCGATCGAGCCGGAATCCCTCATTACCCGATCACATATCCCTCACGACACCAAAACCTTGCAGACCCTAACCAGGGGGGGCAAAATTTTGGGTATAACAGATTGCCCCCCGTCAACTGGACTTTGTAATGAATGTGAAAAGTCTGGTTGATGCTTGAGTGGTGCCCCAAAATTTTGGACTCCACCGAATCCTCCACGTTGTGCGAAACCGGGTTAACGATGCCCAGCTATTCGGAGGCGCCGACTACCTAAGCTACAAAGCATTGTCGAGCCATTCTAAGGCGCTGACCACCTAAGCTACAAAGCATTGTCGAGCTATTCTAAGGCGCTGACTACCTAAGGGTAATAATGAAGTAATGTCAGACTATTCTAAGGTGCCGACTACCTATAAGGATGATACGATGTCAAGCTATTCTAAGGCGTTGACTACCTAAAATGATGATATGCTGTCGAGCTATTCTAAGGCGCTGACTACCTAAAATGATGAATGCTGTCGAGCTATTCTAAGGCGCTGACTACCTAAGTGATGAAAATGATGTCAAGCTATTCTAAGGCGCTGACTACCTAAAGTGATGAAAATGATGTCAAGCTATTCTAAGGCGTTGACTACCTGAAATGATGACTGGACGCAAATGCAAGAATGTTGAAATGCTAATGATGCAAATGATGTGATGCTGATGATGTTGATGATGCCGATGATGCTGATGATGCTCGGATGCTTCTGGGGGACCGAAACCCGTGCTAATGCTCCTGGCTGGACCCAATGTGGACTTATTGCCATCGCCCCCCAAGCCGGTGTGCAGGGATAACTCCTGGTAAAAACCCTGGGGACTTATTGCCTTTGCCCACCATTCGTTGATCCCAAAAATAAGTTGACATCGCAAAAGGAGGATTTATTGCCATCACCTCGCCAACTTTCTGTCGCCAGGTCTTGTGACGCGCCTGGGTAATGCAGCTAGGTTATGACGAGCCCATATGAATGAGATGAATGCAATGTGTTTGATGAGAGTGGGTAAGCTAAAGGTAATGCTAGGTCTTACTACGAGCCTAAGGGAATGCAACTAGGTCTTACGACGAGCCTAAAGGATGGTTCTAGGTCTTATGACGAGCCTAAAGGAAGGATCTAGGTCTTATGACGAGCCTATGGGTTGGATCTAGGTCTTTGAAGAGCCTAAAGGATGGATCTAGGTTATGACGAGCCTATGGGTTGGATCTAGGTCTATGACGAGCCTAAAGGATGGTTCTAGGTCTTATGATGAGCCTAAAGGTTGGATCTAGGTCTTATGACGAGCCTAAAGGATGGTTCTAGGTCTTATGACGAGCCTAAAGGTTGGATCTAGGTCTTATGACAAGCCTAAAGGATGGTTCTAAGTGAAAGTGAACCAAGTGTATGGCGGGTCCAAAAGGATGTAGAAGGATTAGGGTTTATGTCGAACCTAGAGAAGGTAGGGCTCAAGATGGGCCTGCGGATGTTTGAGTGTGAAGGTAAGGCTCAAGACGGGCCTGCAAATGTTTGAGTGTGAAGGTAGGGCTTAGGACGGGCCTGGATGTTTGAGTGTGAAGGTAAGGCTCAAGACGGGCCTGCAGATGTTTGAGTGTGAAGGTAGGGCTTAGGACGGGCCTGCAGATGTTTGAGTGTGAGGGTAAGGCTCAAGACGGGCCTGAGATGTTTGAGTGTGAAGGTAGGGCTCAAGACGGGCCTGCAGATGTTGAGTGTGAAGGTGGCTTAGGACGGGCCTGCGTGATATGAGGAGGGTTTGATCCTTTGGGTTTTGGATTTTTGGGACTCAATCGGTGTCTTTGTTGCAATTGTTGGGACCAACAATTGCCCCCAGTATTTTTCCTTAAGGCAATCCGAGTTTTTTTAGGGATTTTATGGCAATTGATCGGAACAATCAATGCCCCCAGTATTTCTTTGATTAAACGTGCGAACAAGTCTTATCCTCACAGGGTCGAGGCTTATGCTTTGATGTGGTGCTTCCTAACCTACACTCGGCGTGTCTGGTGTTTGCGCTTGTTTCTCACTTGCGGTCACAACTTCTCAACCATTGAATTTGACATTTGTTAGACTTACGTGTTCAACCTGTTATTTTCACTCGATTGGATACACAACTACTAAGTCGGAAGTCTTTTGAGCTTATAGCGTGGCCATGGGGTGTGATAAATGACAATAGGATAATGGCGGAATGTTTAGGATATGTGGAGCTTTAAGGGTGACCAAAGCTGCAACTTGCACCGCCTCTCGGACTTGTCTTCTTTGCCTTGAAGTCGTTTGGCTACTTCGTGATGACTTGCTTATGAACTTGGGACTTTTAAATTGCTCCTTGCATCTTCTTTCTTTTCCGATTTTGGATCTCTTTGAGGCTTTCAAGTTTGCCTTCTTTGAATCCCCTTTCCCTCAGGGTTCTTGTGTTTCCGGTTTTGAACTTTGAGAGCTTTTTTTTTAATGTTAGCTCGTTTGGATCCTGTGTCGCTTTGGGACCATTTGCGGATCGCTTGTCATGCTGGTAGCGGTTTTTGCTTCTTTGGACTTGTGAAGTTGTTGCTCAAAGTCGGGCTCCTTGCTTCCTTTGGTCACCGGGTCGGTTATTCATCATTGGTTGGCCTGTTTGTGGAGCTGTAGTGTTGTAAAAGAGGTCATACATGAAGAGCTCAGCGGGGTGCCTAGGGTTTAATGTCAGGGTTCGCAAGATTTTGGCTGTGTGGTGCTGTTTCCTAGGTGCTTCGTCATCCTAATAGTTGTGTATCCGTCTTTGTTACTTTTCACAGGTTTAAGCGTAAATTACAAATTATCTCCTTCGGTCGGAGTCATGCCGTTTACCTTGCATTGAATGTGACCTTTCTGGAGTCGTGTAAAAATGACACGCTCTTTCGCTCTTGGTTTACCGCTCAAGGCACTCTCGCGAAGTGTACGCTCAGAGACTTGTTTGCACATTTAAACAAAAGAGAAAACGTCATTGTTCCTTAACTCAGATTGCCCCCGATTACTGTGGGGTTTCTTGACAAGCCTTTTGAATACCCAGGTTATTTGTGAAGGGTGGTCGGTGGAATGATGATGGTGAGTGGTGATGGGGTGATCTTGTGGAGCAAATTTTTGGCTTTATGTATTTGGTGTAATGTTGAGGAAGTGGAGAGGCGAGACACATGGGGTGTATATGACAAAGGTGGTGCTTGTATGCGAGTGGTGGCTTTGTACAGAGGAGTTTGTGGAAACAAAGGTTCTACCATAACACTTGCAGGTGGGTTTCATGAGACAGCGTGCCTTTTTTCGAAAGAGCGAGAATGAACTTTATAAATACCAATTCGGCTTTCATGAAAGCAAAACGAACATTTCTCTATTAATAGCAGACAAGTGTGACAACAAAACCCCTTATTGTTTAAACTATTTCGAAAGAAAAGCAACGACCTACTAAGCTAACTAAGGAAAAAGGAAACAATACCGAATGACTAAGGGAACAAACAGGGAAAACAAAATAAAGATAACTCCTAGCGATGTTCTGGTATGGAACTCCCGAAAATGTTCTCGCGCTTCGAGAATTGAAATCCCTGGTCAATAAAGTCTTGGATCTTATGCTGCAAGGCCCTGCAATGGTCAGTATCATGACCGGGAAGTTGATGGTAGCGACAGAATTGGTTCGGATCCTTCCCCAATCGAGCAAGTCCTATCTTCGGGGCCTTTGGTTGTAGCAGTCTTCTCCTTCGAAGTTCCTCAAGCGCTTGACTTAGTGTCCGCCGATATTAGTAAATTGTCTCTGATCAGAGTTCTGCTGTGGTGACTCTACTGCTCTAACGTCCCAACTTGGTCCTCCTAACCACCCACCGGCGCCTTCTTCATGCTGTCTAGTCCGTTTTCGGGTGCAACCTTGAATGCAAGTTGCTGCCTGGTTGACCACTTCCGGCTTCCCGATCGCTGTTCTGAGTTCTGCGGCAATCTCCTCGACATTCCCTTGTAATCCTTGGGCTCCAAAGGAGCCGACTTTAATGTGGTCGCGAAGAGAGCTAAGAAGCCTACCCACTAGTGCATCCTGAGCTTGACGTCTGGTCTCCAGGGAAAGGGCCTTCGCCTTCATTTCCTCGATTGCGGCGACGTAATTTGACTCCATGGCATTCCTGACAGCACCATGTCTCCGCTCCATGGCGGCCACCATGGCTTCTAGTTCAGCTTGATCATTTTCTCTTGCCTTAGCGGCTCTGTGAAAGTCCACATCCCGAGAGTTGATCTTGTTTCTCAACTCTTCTACGGCTTCTTCCATGGCTTTTAGCCTAAGCTCTATCCCTGCCATTCTATCCTCTGTTGTAACTAGCCTTCTTTTTCCCTCCATGCTTGTGATGACAGTTTACCTGTTTCCAAAATGTTGTCTGTCAGAAAATAAAAAAGGACTGGACTAAAGTTCTGGGCCGGGAAGGAGTACTTGGTAAGATGGTGTTCTAATTTCAAACTTGTGTGGGTCGAGTAACTCTGATTAGGCCTAAAAGATGACACTTAAATCTAGAATTCTGGGCCTAAGCCTGAGTGAAAACTTTTCCCAAACCAGAATGGGCCTTGAAATGAAGAGGCCCGATGGATTTTCACGGATTGCTTTAGGTGGATTTGTTTTTCACAGGCCTAGAACTAAGTTGATAATTCAAATTGGGCTGAAAGAGAGAAATCACCTAAGTCTAAACTTTTGGGCCTGAGGCCGAACAATCAATTCATTCAAACCAAACAAGGCCTTTGGGCTGCAAACAATAAAGTCGTAAATTTGGGTTGGGCTAGGTTGATGTAGGAGAAATTCCTATCAGTTTCGAGGCTGGGTAGTGGGCCGATCATACAAGCAGACAAGGCCCACACAAATTTAACATGTCCTCACCTGACGCTTATCCAATTCGGGTAAGGATCGATCCGGAGAGGTGCTTGGGGCGTGGGCCCAGGTCACCACAAAGGAATAGGGCTTGCACGCTATTCTCTTTGGGCTTCCCCACTTTTTCCACATCACCTGAAGGTGTGCGTCTACGGTCGGGTCTTTGACTGACCAAACAATGGGCTAGTAAGGGTACTGCCAGGAAAATGCTTGGGGCTAAAGCCCAGGTATTAAGGGGGTGTGGTTAGACGACACCCTCCTCTTTTCCCCCACTTATTCACATCACCTAAAAGGTGTGAGTCCCTGACAGGGGACCCTCAAATGGGTCCCGGGATGAAATCGGTTTAAGTGGACCCTCGCTCTCATATGATGCAAGGGTGCAAAAATTAAAGTGCGCACATAAATAAACAAGCAACATAGTAAAAGCCATAAATAAACATTTTCAAGTTAAGCCCTCTTTCTTAAAATTAAGCAAGTTAATATTAAGAGTTTGTCCCCAGCAGAGTCGCCAGTCTGTGAGCCTCGATTTTAAACCCTATCCTATGTGGATTAAAGCTGATTAGGATCTAATCGGGTTTTAGGTCCACTTATAACCTAAGATTAATAACTATGTCATAAAACAATAATTATTAGAACCTAAGCTAGCTCACTGGAACCTATTATGAGTCGCCACCTAATTTTAACCTAAATCAAATTAGGAAAGGAGAGTCCGGGTTCGGGGGCTTGATATTCGACTTTATTAGGGTTCAATTACTTTCATTACCCTCAGAAGTCGTTTTTCCTCTACTTAGTTTATTTACGGCTTATTACGAGTCGCTTTAACCTAAGTGCGCAAGCTTCTGTTTTTTTTGTGTTTTTAGCATTTTTTGACAGAAAATTAAAGTGGAAATTAAGGTTACCTAAACTAGGGTTTCGGAGGCAGAATTAGGTCAAATTTTGTTTCCGTCCGTAGCCACGGACCTAATGTCCGAGACCACGGACCCCAGTTAGCCTAAATATACAGAAAAGTCGAAATTAAAGGAAAACAAAAATTTGCAAAGTCCGGGGCCACGGACAGGCTGTCCGTGGGCCCGGACATCATTAGAAAAACCTAAATTTTGAATTTTTTAAAATCCCGCCGCCGTCCGTGGGTGTCCGTGGTCTCGGACAACGCGTCCGAGGTCCCGGACCATAGGTCCGAGGTCACGGACCACCCACGGACAGGGGTTTTCAGAAGGTTCCCGAGGGTTTTTTGAGCTCAAATTTTATGGGTGTGTAGCCTGAAAGATGTACAAGACGTTAGTGATTGAAAGTTTTCAATTTGAATTCGAATTAAGCACGAAACTTAGCAAACAAGTTATCTGACAGAGGCTTAAACAAACAGCAATACAGAAGCCCACGAAGGTTAGTTTGAGCTCAAATTTCGAGGCAAGACAGATAATACCGTGGAGAATTAGGGAAGCTGAGTTTCTACCTGTTTTACCTTCGGATTCACAACGTTTCTTCACACCGGGATTCGTCAAGTGCTTCGTTGATGGTAGACCCGAAAGGACTTCGAACCAGGCTTCTGGTTGTTGGTTGTTCTTGCTGTTCTTCACGTTTTGGTGGTGTTTTTGTGGGGTTTTGATGATTATTGGTGCTTTGGGAATTGGAAAACGTGTTTAGATGATGATTTCGGGGGATTTTCGGTATGATTTGGGTGGCCGGGTGTTGGAAAACGTGAGAGAGAGAGAAGGCTGCCTTTTCTGACTCTCTAGGGTTCTTGAGTATGTGAGGTTCTCCTTTTATCCAAAAACCTATCCCCTTATATAGACTTCCTTAAAGATAAAGAGAATCTAGTAAAAGTAAGATTTTTCGATATTTTAACTAAGCAACTTCCCAAAGGAATTTTGCTATGAAATTTTAACCACATGTCAAGAATGGATATTATGAATTTTCTGAGGTGGAAACGAATTTTTTAAATGCTGGAGCATTTTTAAATTGAATTTCTCGTCAGATTCAGTCAGAAATTGCTAGAAAATTATTGGAAATTCGAAAAATCAAAATTCCAACGCCATTATGCTTAAAATGTCATCCTCTATCATGGGTTAAAATATCAAAGCATTCCGAGCTGATTTGGGCACCCTCTGGAGGAGAGAGAAAGCCTATAGGAGAACTCAGAAGCCTTAAAAAAAAAACGCCCCTGACAATGACGAAACTGCTCCTCAGGCCCTGGAACACACCGATCGAGCCGGAATCCCTCATTACCCGATCACATATCCCTCACGACACCAAAACCTTGCAGACCCTAACCAGGGGGGGCAAAATTTTGGGTATAACAGACCTGGTGTCCGATATTATGTAAGTATGTTGTTAATGTTGTTATGGAAGTATTGTTTATATGTGTTCCCGTGTTCTAATATTTAGGATATGTGGGAAGTATGAACTTTGGGGACAAAGTTCTTTTAAGGGGGGTAGATTGAAATACCCCAAACCTAGTTATGTTGTTTAAACACTAAAATAAGGTGTAGTAAGACTAAAAAGAGTCTTAGAAACATTAGTAAACAATTTAAACCATAGAAAACACAAACAATGCCTTAAGGTCAATAAAGGCCAAAATGTGCTCTAAGCTTGGGATAAGCTTGGTTAAGACCTAATGAACTTACCAAGACCTCATTTGTATACTAATGAACATATTAAACCAATTACCAAAGAAAACCAAGCTTGAAGACAAGTTCAAGCACAAAATGTGCTTTAAGCAGTCTTAAAGCACATTTTTGAAAAATTGTCTTGTAAATGAGTTTTGAATGGCTAAATGTCCATCATTACTCTTTAATTAATATGTGTACTACTTAGTATCACATTTGGAAGTCTATATCAATGGGAAATCAAAAATTTCACATCTATGTGCCTTGTTTTAGTAAATAGTAACTAAAATAAGCAAGTTTATAACATATGTCAATGTAAGTAATTTAATTAGTCAACAAAGAATAAAATACCCCTAAGAATATTAAGGGGGCCGGTTTTCTTAGTGGTGAGTCACCACTCTTGTTAGTTTGTTAAGTAATTAAAAGATGACTCTTAGGTTACTATTTACTTTACATATAAATATCTTCCAAAAAGTAGAACTTATCTTCATTATCTTCATTTCCTTATGCTCCCACCGTCTCCAACCCTTCACCTTCTCCCTTCTTGCTCTCTTTCACGGTAATGCTACACCACCACCATCAAACTCCATCTTTGACCATCTATAATTCATAGCTCACTTTGCCAAATCAAAACAAAGACCACCATTCTCTTAGTCTCATCAAGCTCTTCATTCCTATCTTCTCAAAATACCAAGAGCTCCATTTTGGTGTCAAGAGGAATCACCATGGGAGGAGCTTGAGCTCATCTTTTCACATATTGTTGTTCTCCTTTGCTTCTAGGTAAGGAAACTCAAAGAAAATAACATTTCCTTCATGTTTTGTGTGTCCGAAAATCACCATTGATGGTGTCCTTACCTTGCTTGTTTTAGCTTCATTTGAACCTTCCAAGGGCTTGGTGGAGTCCTCTCTTGTTACATATCCAAACTCTCTTTCCATTCCAAGTTAAAACAATCATCTTAATGCTTTAAAATAATATATGTAACTAGGGTTTACAATGAGATGAAGCATAAAGCTTGTATACTCATTTTATCATTTGTATAATGTTTAGAAGTTGACAAGCAACTAAAAGCCTTGCCAATTTAGTCAAGGAAACAAGAAAGAAGTTTGTGAGGAAAAGAGGTAAATGTGCTAACCTAATGTAGTTTAAAGTCTTAGGATAAATGAGCTTATATTGCTTATGAAAATGATTTAAGGAGCCAATGGTGAATGACCTAGAAAAACGCTCTCAAGGGCTTAGTAAAAGGCATATGTAATGTTGAGTGTATTTGCAGGTCAAAGGCAAATATATTGTGGAAATTCAGTGCATAACATTTATGCATCTTAAGGGCCTAAGAGCCATGTTATTTAAGGCCCTAAGTGCCAAGCAATTTAAATTATGCACTATATTGTGATGTAGTGTTAATTGAGTGAAGTTTTGTGCATAAGGATGTTCTTGATGGATTTTAGTGTTCTTGATTGTTTAATGGTGAAAACAATGTGTTTTGGCTTAGTAATGTTCTAGGAGAGTTCATGTCAAAATTTAGGTAATGTACAAGAAGTTCTAAGTGTTTAAACAAGATTTGGTGAACTAGGAAGTGTTAGAAATGTTTAGGTATTTTACTAGAGGAGAAGTAATGTCTTGGGTGTCCTAGGAAACAAAAAGGACCTAGACATCAACTAGAAGTTTAGGTTGTTAAGAAAAGATGCTTGGGAGATGATGTTATAGTGAGGAGAAAGCATTTTGGGATAGTGATTATCATAGGTGAGAAACACCATTTATAAACCTTGTAAGAAATGTTACAAGTGTTGGTGAATTTTAAGGAAAAATTGGGTAACAAGTTAGATAAGGAACTAGGTGTGCTTAAGATGATATTTTGGCATTAGAATATACCTAAGATCATTTGGGGAGTTTATACATTAAATGGGTAAGAAGAACCATTGCAACAAGACTTAGAAAATGTTCAAAATGTAAATCTGTAGCAGTGGTCCGGGACTTAGGTCTTGGATGATGTCCCGGACCATGTATTAAAAAGGGCCGAGGATTCTTGCAAAGTCTTGGTCTGGTACTTAGGTTATGTAAGAAGTACCGGACCACCCCCTGATTTACCCCCGAGAGATTTTGCCTACACTGGTCCGGGACCTAGGACTTGTATGAAGTCCCGGACCACCCCATTAAAACAGGCCGAGGATTTTGTTAGGTGTAGGTCCGGGACCTTAGTTGGGGACCAAGTCCTGGACCACTTTAAAAAGTTAGTTTAAGGTTAGATAATGATGTCTAATGATGGGGATTAGTTAGTAATGATGTTATAAAGTTATATAAGGCATGTTAGGAGTGTAATAATGACAATTTAAAGGTGAGAAGTTATAACAAAGTGTGAATACAAAATAACTAGTTGAGTGAAGTAGAAGTTAACAATGGATTAGTACATTAATTAACCGACGTTACTAAATGTGTATAGGATTCTTCAAAGGTGGAAACCAGTCAAAGCAAGGACCAAGGTATGGTTTTCTTGCAGTCTGTTGCCTACAGGTTTACACCGGCTTGTGTGTTGTTTGTTTTTCTGTGTGTTTATGACCTTGTAAGACTTAAGTCATGTAATGAGTTTACAGTTGTTAAATATTATTGTATTGTTAAGTATGACTCTCTCTTCCCTTGTGTGTGTGTCTATCAAGACTTGACCAACTATTGTGAATTGTTTATTGAGTTCAATGTTGAACTACTAACAAGTGCTAACGGGGGAAGTGAGGAGTCCGGTCTGTTCCGGCCACGCGTGTGAGTATGGGAGTCGATGTCATAACCGGTTCGATTCTCTTTGTATGTTATGGTTGTTTTCCAATTTGGTTTCCAACCTTCCCTTTAGCTTAACCAAGGCTATTTTACTGACTCACGTCGGGCCACAGGGGCATACTATGTGTTGTTTCGGTGTGCTTAGATCACTATATCCGAGGCACCTTGTGTTAAGTTATCCGTTCAATCTAACAGGACGGTAACGAGTTATGTAACGAGCTTAGCATGAGTATGGCAACATTCTCTAGGCTCTCCATGGGAACTAATTGTATTGGTTCACTTCCAAAAAGGAAATGTCTTGTATGTTATGTGTGATGTTGTGTACAATACTTATGTTGTGATATAAGCTTATGATGTATGTGTTAAAAAGAATGCCATGTCATCATGACAATTAGTTGCGCGTATCCCGGTAGCCGATGGGCTGCGCGTTAACCATACCAGCCAAGGGTTGCTGACCCCCTCGGGGGCTCCATATTTCTTTTACTGCCGGATGAGGATCGAAGAAGCAGAATGGCTTTAGATTCAAGGATGTAGGATTACTTTTGATTATTTTTGGATGTTGGGCCCGGGATGCGCCTGTGCTCCCGTGGCGATATATATTTCGGTTGTGAACAGTTTACAGTGAAGGATGTAAGTAAATACTCGGTATTGTGTTTATGTATATATGATTATTAGTTCTATGCTCGGGAGTCTGATCATCAGACCGATACACTTGTATTTGTTCAGCCTTGTTAACCACGTGGGTGGTTGACGGCGTTGTAGCACCAATCGTCTAGTTATTGTTTAGTTGTTTATTTTCCGCTGCGACTCCAGTTAATAGTAAGTGTGTAGTAGGGGTGTTACAGTTAGATCTTTAACAAGGATCTTAAGTAGATTTGTAAGTAGTTTTTCAAGGATTTACCTTAAGCTTTTCTCCTTATAAATTCGGCTCACTTAAGGTGGATGAAGAACAAGCTTTCCTTCATGAAAATGAAGAAGAAAAGAACCTTAGAAGAGGTAGAAATCGGTTACACAACAAAATGTGCTTTAAGGATTTTAAGCATGAAAACTACCTTAAGATAACCTTGAGATGCTCCTTGGATTAATGTTGGTTTGGACAACCTCCTTGGAGTATTAGTTGATGCCGAAATGCTATGGTTGTGCTAGGAAGAGTTTTGCTTCAAGGCTTGACAAGAAATGCTAGGAAATTACCTTAAAGATGAAGATAGAAGTTAAAACTCCATTAATGGACTTAGGAGCTTCAAAGGAAGAAGATGAAGGAAGAAGAGAGAGTTAGGAACCTTACCAATTCGGAAATGAAGTGGGCAAGGGAAAGAATGAGTGCAACCATATAACATAAGGTATGTTTGCTTGATTTTTGTTTTGTTAATTTTTAATGTCATTTGACTAGTCTTTTCATTAGTTTATTCCATGGGTTATTGGCTCAATAAATGCCCATGTTATATGCATGATTTCGGCCATGTGGTGTGACAAGGCATGGTGGAAGAAAATAATGTGAGCTAGAAGACAAGGAAATTTAGGTAAGTTTTATTCTTTTGATTTCTCTATGTTATGCTTGTCTTCTTCTTCTATTGTAGGTGACCGAATTCAAGTGTCAAATGGAGCTTCTCAATCGGCCATTAAGAGCCAAGGACAAGCAAAGGTTGGTCACATGAATTTAAGAAATGAAAAAGGTGGAATAAGAATCTACTTTTTGCTTTTAGCATTTTGTTTTTGTCTAGCTAACATGGCCTTGTTCCATGGCATTATTTCGACAGCATGGAGGCCAAATGAGACCTACATACTTTGACATTAAGTATTATAGCACATGGGAAGGTGAGTCACCATGTCTTATGCCTTTTATAAATTTTTAATGTAAGTTTTATACTAGTTTTTGGACTGAAAATCGGCCCCTATAGAGCACCTTGTTTGACACTGCCTTTAATTGATTTATAGGGTCATTTTAACCCTATTTAAGATTCTTAATTCGTGGCATGTCAAAAACTACAAGGTAATTGCGTAAAACGCGTTTTAGTGACACCCGAAGGTGTGTTTTTGTGCTCTAAGGATATTTTGCAAAATAAATTGTCTTTATGAGTTCCAAGTGTTTATAAACACTTATTATAGTAAATAATGATATATTAAGACGTTACATTGAGTTATATGGGGTTACATCAACCCATGACATAATTTACGGGCCATCGGGACACTCCCGGGCAAAAAGGAGCGTTAAGAAATCCTCCTGAGGTTTTTGTTGAATTTTGAGAAACCACTTCGTGGGTTCTCTTTAGGATGGTTAATAATGATGTTAGGAACTCTAAGAATTAATTTTATAGGAGTTTGTGCCACTTCGGCACTCCTCCGGGCTTTTCGTGCTTTAAGGGGCGTGCATGAGCACTCCCGAGCGTTTTGCGTTTTTGACTAAATATAGCTTAGGGAATATGTTTATATATTCATATAATGAGTGTATGACCATTTGGTTTGAGTTTTAGAAGGTCATACAAGGTCATGCTTGATCATATGTTTCTAAGGCGTTTTAGCGTTTATGGTGAAACGACTATTTTTACGTAACGTTCTCATGCATGGGTTTGCATGCGTACGTGAAATGATTTATATTTGGATTATTTTCCATTAAATAATGGTTTTATAATGATAATAAGATTTGGGGTATTTCAGTTTAAAATAAAGTACAGTGTTTAGTTATGTCGGTTATAACCGAATTTAATACTAATATCCATTTTTACCGATAACCATTTTAACCGATAACCCTTTTTTATGTTACACTAATAACCGTTACCACTTGATAACTGAAATTCCTGAAATAACCGAACTTCCAAGAATAACAAAAAAATCTAACTTTCTAAATTAACCGAAATAATTAAAACTCTAACCTAATTTGTTGAGTAGTAAAATATTAGTTAAAATTATTAGGTTAAGAAAAAAAATTATAAAAATATTTTTATAAAAGCTCGGTCATTATGGATAACCCAAGTTTGAATTTCAATATCCATTAACCGAACTGTACTTTATTACGAATAGCCGTTTTAACCGAAATAACAGAACTTTTGTAAAAGAGTTAAAAAATACGGTGATCGAATCCGAAAAAAAGAGCGGTTATTTGGGATAACCAAAATAACTGCCCCGTTTGCTCACCCCTACTTACAGGCAAGGAGAAACAACCATAAATATCCAGAATAATCATCAACAATAAGAAAGAAGTAATTAAAACCATTAAAGCTAGTATCATTAGTAGGACCCCATAGGTCGAGAAACAAAAGTTCAAAAAACCAGTTTACTGAAACTGAAAAGGTATCATAGTGAGGGAGAGCTTGGGTTTTACCAGCACAACATGCTGTGCATAACTCATTCTTTACAGACTAGGTAATAAGAAGTTTAAAAAAGTTTATAGCATAATTAGTGATGCTAGTAGAAGGGTGTCTAAGGCGCTGGTGCCAGATATCATTTGGGGTAGCATGGGTGTAGTTGAGTTGAGGTTTGATCACAAGATCCGAAGGTGGAAAACAGTAGACACCATCTTTAACCTCCCCTTGAAGTAGAATGCTCTTGGTGGTCAGATCCTTTAGAAGGAAATAGTTAGAATACAACTCAAAGAAAACTGAATTATCTTTGCAAATTAATTTACAGAGATGTCTTTCTTCTGTAGAGATGGGCTATGAAAAATATTTATAAGGATAAAATGATTATCAGCAATAGAGAGAGATCCAGTACCCTTGTGAGTTATAGGCAGATTAGAACCATCACCCAGGACTACTATACAGTGCATTATCTCATTACTACTCCCTCCGTCCTGAATTGACCGTCCTGTTTACTATTTGGACATGTTGTTTGACTTCAATTTTTAACGTATAAGATAAATTAATTTTGAAAATTTAAGTTTTACATATGATTCCATACATGATAAACTATATGTTACAAAATTTAGTTTTATAAAATTATTTTATCTTATATGCTTAATATTGAAGTGGAAAAACGTGCCATAAAGCAAACAGGACGGTCAATTTAGGACGGAGGGAGTATGAGGTAGAGAGATTCATGTGAGAAAAATCATGTGAGAAACGGTTTATGGCTGCCATATCTGGGAGCCCATCAGAAGTAGAGTATCACCCCATAGCATTAGTAGAGATAGACGTGAGAGGCTTAGACTGATAAGAGTGATTAAATCTGTGATAGCTGATAAGCCTCAAACTTATCATATTTTATAGGCTAGAATTGTAAGAATATTAGTTAAAATAAGGATAGAATAGCTAGTTTTTTATATTATTTTATATATAAAGTTCATTTTATAAGTTCGGACATATGTTTGGACTGTTTTGCATGTCAGGAAGAAATCTCTAATCAAAATATCAAGTGATGCCGGGCATGATGCCGGAAGTTTGTTTCCCAACAACAGTGGAGCAGCCAGATAAGGTGTCGGGTACCGTGTCGGGTACTCCCTAGCCGACACAAGTGAAAGTTGTCTCGGTTCGTTAGAAGATAGCAGTTAATTACCGTTACCAAACCAGCCAATGCCGGGTATGGTGTCGGACATCCTCTGTCCGGCACAAGCATCTTCTAGCTGATATGGTGGTTTAATTAACCGTTAAAAGATCACGTTTTGCACGTGGTGCCCGGTACTACTGATCCGGCATAACTCCCAGCACACATAAGAAAGTGAAGTCTATAAATAGACCGAAGGTCTGAGACTTCAACAAACTTCAACACGTACATACACTCCACTCATACTCCACAATCCGCATCCATCCCAAGTGTTGGTGTCAATTCTACCAAGGAAGTTCTACGCATCATCCATGAAGAAGAAGAAGAGATTTCTATTGGGTTAAGGCTATGACAAATTCCCTTCTCCTCTTTGTATTTCTTCTCTCATTTGTATGGATGGTGCAGTAGAATTCCTTGTTATCCTTGGTTAGGGATGATCTTCATTGTAAAACATTTATGATCGTTAATAGAATTTGCAAGTTCCAAACTAAGATTCTGATCTTCGTGCAAAGTGGAATAAGTTCGCTACTTATTCTCCTTACTTCAAAATTCTATTTAAGGTTCACAAGACAAGAGTAGAATGGGTTGTAGAAACTTAGTGGTCTTTAACTTTGTTGTTCTGAAAATTGGGCAACAAGACTTAAGATTTAGAATTAATCTTTTATTTCTCCATTATCTTGTTCGTTTCGCGACATTTAATATGCTCGATTCAATTATGGATGATGAGTTCCTGTTGTCAAACCCGAAACTGGAAATACCAGTAACAATTTGAATATGCCAGGTGTACTGCCGGATAGCAGTTATCCGACACATTCAAAGTCCTTCAATGTGCCGTGAGTCCAAGGTCCGGCATGACATCCGGGGTGTTCATTTGTATGATTAATTCGAGACTTGCCAATTTGACTTGTGACCATACTTGTTCTTAGATTGATGTTTATCCTGAATCAAGGGTAGTTCATTGTAAATATCAAATTTAGTTAGATTACTAATTATTTTTTAAGTTAAAATTATTATTCACTTCCCCCCCTCTTTTTAGGCAATTACTAGGATTAAGACTAATTTTCTGCTAAGTCCCTAGGGTTCGATACTCTTGGTCGTAATTTACTTACACTTTATTCTGACCAGGAATTTTTGCTACCCATAGTAAAGTTGTAGGATTCTTTTATTCTTTTATTCATTTTGTATATTCTTCACCCTACAAAAAATCTCGTTAGCAATAGCACTTCTTAGCCACATGTCCCCTTTTATTAACAAATCTGGCACTAAGGCCTGTGATCAGTTGCACTAGTGAACATAGTATTATTAGTGGACTAAGAGGAAGTGTACTGAGAGGAACTTCCCCTTCCTCTGTTGCTGTTGTAATTACCCCGAGCACATGATGGGTGAGAGGACTATTTGTTGTTTATACCCCGTCCTCCAGAGACATTGAAAGTAGCATTCAGAGAGACATTATTTGTGTAACACCCGGTTTCCAGGATCTATAACCTCCATTTTTTACACAAACGTACTTGTATTTATAGTCTACTTAGAAAGTTTACATCAGCGAATTCATTCAAAATACAACCGAGAGTTACCGCCACACCTGCCACCTACAGCAGATGCCTAGGCTAATCCCCACCACCATCCTTTCATCAAAATCCTATCATCATTCCTATCTTCTCTACATATAACAAAACACTACTACCAAGTTTCCATCCTTACACCTTACAAACCAACCCCTTCCTTTGCTAACCCTACGTTAGCTCTAAGTACCTATTTTAAAACCAAAAGATAAAAGAGTGACAAAAGAGTTATCGACATCATTCCTCCTAGTTTTCACCAACGTACTCTATGAAACTATCAGCCAGATGTGTTGTGGTTTGGTTACTTCCGTACTCAGCGTATCTAAAGCCTTGGGTAGTCTAGATCCACTCCTCATAAGTTACTCTAGTTACTCCAGGCGACGGATCCTTGCTATAAGTATAGTAGGCACACGCATAAAGATTATCGTTGTAACACCCCATCCAACATTAACACACTTAACAACAAACTGCAACGGAAAACATACTCATCACAATACTTAACTCGTTGGTGTTACACGCCGTTAACCACCCACGTGGCTAACAAGGCTATTACATATACATTGTATCGGTCTGATGGACTAGATTCCCGAGCAACTGTACATTACTATATCTTTTTCGTTAACAACAACCAACGTTCATAAGCCTTCCAACTGTACCGAGTATTCACAAACTGATGCCGATAACAATTTCGGTCTTACTACACCTAAGATACATAAACAGTTTAAATGGCTACCCATGTACAAACGACTACCCCCCACTCCTACTCTCGAACGGCTTCCAGCTCCTTGTACCTGAAATAGGAAAAGAAGAGAAAGGGTGGCCCCCCAGGGGCTCAGCACCTTTGCTGGTATGGTAATCCCGCAGCCCGTATGCTACCGGGCCACGCACAACTAATTGTCGTCTTAGCATGCGGTTGATTATATTTGAATCATGCATGTAAACTATATACACTCAACACAAAACATTCCGCCACAATGGGCTCAACAAACAGATAACACATCCCTACTTGATAAGTCACTCATTGTGTTCATTAACCCTAGAGGGTTCTCCTCTAGTGGAGCTACTTCCTTAATAGACGACACTTACCCAATAATCGGGTTATCCATAAACGTCTCTTTTATAAACTGGGATTCATATCCATGATCCACATACACCACATAACAAC
Organism: Limonium bicolor; assembly: GCA_023374045.1. Classification (NCBI taxonomy): domain Eukaryota; kingdom Viridiplantae; phylum Streptophyta; class Magnoliopsida; order Caryophyllales; family Plumbaginaceae; genus Limonium; species Limonium bicolor. The sequence continues at coordinate 200,537,143 of CM041776.1, read as the reverse complement.
ACTTTTCACATTTCAACGTGCACATAACATAACATCGCAATGGGAATTGCAGTACAATAATAACACATAACATAACGGGAACGGTTCTCTTAGGAACCGACCCAAACATAGTTAATTCACTTGTGAGCCTAGAGAATGATGTCACCCTCATGATAAACTCGTTATACAACACTCATTACCGTCCTAATAGTCGGACGAGTAACTTAAGTTAAGATGGTTCGGATATGGTGACCCGAACACACCACATAAACACATGTTCCCCCTAAACCGATCATAAGTCAGAATAGCTAAGCTTTGGAGTAAGCTAGTGGGAGATCGTGACCCGTGAGGGAAACAACCATAACAGAGAGGAGGGTAAGGCTAAAAAGGATACCCACTCCCAAACAACGCGCAACCGGCCTAACCGGATTCCTCACCCCCGTTAGTACATATTTACTTGTAGATAAATAGTTAGAGCCTCACTGTGGGATCTATCACGTCCACACACCAAAAGGTATTTCAACTGGGTTAGACACACGAGGGAGGTCCATACATTCACACACAAACATCACACAATTAACTCACGGATAGCCGTGGTTAGAACGTCCCATGGTTCGGGTCGTTAAATCCGAATACCGATCTCTCATGTGATCCTAGACTCAGTTAGCTAAGGTTTAACACTTTCGAGGTTAAATGGTATCGGAATTGAACACGCCACATAAATGAATTACTATAAACTCATTACATGTTTTATCTCACAACGTGGCAAACATACAGAAAAACACATTGGCATACAAGCCGGTGTAATCCGGTAGGACACAGGTTGCAAGAAAACCATACCTGTCACCGGGGTTTCACTCTAACGTGCCATCACATGTTCCTCGTAACATCTTTGGACAACTGGTAACATTACATTTACTTTTATTAACATCGGGGTAACATGATTGTTTAAAGTCTAATGCTCATAACTTATCCCCGTTAACTAGTTAAATAACTTCACATTTTAACTTGTTTTACTTTTTCATTTTAATACAACTTTTCCCCCACTAAATTGTCATTATAACTCACTTAACATGTCCTTAACAATCTTATAACATCATTACTTAATAATCCCCAACATCCTATAACCTTAAACAATGTTTTTGGTCCGACCGACCTTACACAAGGTCGGTCCATTCCAGAACATATTACCGTCAAAATTCTACTCCGACCGACCTTGCAAGTTCGGTCCACAAGGTCGGTCCATTCCAGAAACAATTCCCGTTCAAAAATTTAGACACGACCGACCTTGCAAGTCCAGTCCCAAGGTCGGTCCATTCCAGAAACTCAATCCGTACCAAAAATATAAGCCCGACCGACCTTGCAAGTCTGGTCCCCAAGGTCGGTCCATTCCAGAAACTCTTTCCGGTAGTGTAAACTGAGCTCGACCGACCATGCAGGTCCGGTCCCTAAGGTCGGTCGGCTCCAGACCTTTGTTTCTAAATTCCCATTTGACTCCAAACTTCACCTTACATATCCTAGTATGCTTTAACATCATTTAGCACACTTAAACCTTCACATAACATCCTCCAAATGCATGTACAAGCTTACTTCTAAAGTCCTTAAACCTCACTCATTTACTTACAAATTTCTTAACACTTGTAACATTTCTCTTTTGGTTTTCTAAGTGGTATTTCACCTATAATGACCACTATACCAAGATGTTTCCTCTACACCTTAACATCATCTCCCAAGCATATTTTCTTACTAACTAAATTTCCTTGTTCACACCTTCTTAAAATTCCTTCCTCACATCCTTACCTAACATCATTCATTCCTTGTACATCAACATTACCTAAACCTAAAATAAACTTCTCCAAGACTTTATTACATCACAAAAACACCCATTGGATTTCTAGAACTTCAAGATAGTGCCTAAATCCTCGTAGCACTATATAACACCTTAATACATGTTTTCTTCCCTAGTAAAACACTTGTTCATTTTTAACACTTCCTAGTTCACCAAAACTCATTTAAAACACTTAGAACTTCTTATACATTTTCCAATTTTGCCATGGGTTCTCCTAGCACATCAACACTCCAAAACACATAGTTTTCACCATTAAACATTCAAGAACACCTAAATCCATCAAGAACCTTCTCACACACAAAACTTCACCAAATTTACACTACATCACAATATAGTGCATAATCAAATTGCTTGGCACTTAGGCCCTTAAATAACATGGCTCTTAGGCCCTTAAATTGCATAAACCATAAACCTGAATTTCCACATGTATATATTGCCTTTGACCTGCAAATACACCCAACAATACATATGCCCTTAATAAACTCCTTGAGAGCATTATACTAGCTCATTTGCCATTGGCTTCTTAGGTATTTTATTAAGCAAATCATGCTCATTTTTCCTAGGCATTTAAACTACATTGGGATAGTTTGTTTACCTCTTTTCTTCAAGATTTTTACTTGAACACTCTTGTTCTTCCTTGTTTGGAAATCGGCAAGAGTACTTGGCTACTTGTCAATGTTCTAATCAATACACAAGTAAAACCAATGAGCATTCAAGCTTCATGCTTAAACTCATTTACAAACCCTAGGTTATATATATTGTCTTTACACATTAGGATAGTTGTTTTACCTTGGAATAAAAAGAGAGCTTGAATAAGTAACAAGAGAGGACTCCTCCTTGTCCTTTGAAGATTGAAATGGAGCTATGAAAGATCAAAAGAACACACCATCAAAGGGTGATTCTCGGTTACACACAAAACAAGAGGAAACATTGATTTTCTTTGGTTTTCCTTACCTTGAAGCAAAGGAGAATAACAAGGCATGAAAATATGAGCTCAAGCTCCTTCAATGGTGAATCTCCATGGCACCGAAATGGAGCTTTTGAAGATTTGAAAAGACAAGGTTGTAGAGCTTGCTCCAACTAGAAGAATGGTGGTCTTGAAATTGAATTTAGACTATGGAGTCATAAGTTACAAGCCAAAGGAGTTGGAGATGGTGAGTTTTTGCTGTAGCAAAACCAATGGAGTTGGGAGAATGAAGGTAGGTGACGGTGGGTGTGAGTGGGAAAGGAAGGAATGAAATGAGAGCTTGCCTTTTACAAGATATTTACTTATAAAGTAAATAGTAAACTTTAGTTGTCATCTTTATTTACTTATCAAACTAGCAAGAGTGGTGACTCACCATAATAAAAATCGGCCCCCATCATCTACTTAGGGGTAGTTTGGTCTTTGTTGACCAATTAACTTACTTATATTGACTTATGTCATAAACTAGCATATTTTGGTTACTATTCACAAACTAAGGCACATATTTGTGAAATTTTTGATTTCCCATTGATTTAGACTTCCTAATGTGATACTAAGTAGTACACATGTTAATTAAAGAGTAATGACGGACATTTAGCCATTCAAAACTCATTTACAAGACAATTTTTCAAAAATGTGCTCTAAGACTCCTTAAAGCACATTTTGTATTTTAACTTGTTTTCAAGCTTGGTTTTCTTTAGTAATTGATTTTATATGTTCATTAACATATAATTAAGGTATAGGTATGACCTTTAGGTCTTATACAAACTTATCCCAAGCTTAGAGCACATTTTTGCCCATATTGACTTTAAGGTATTTATTTGTGTTTTGTTTGGTTTAATTGTCTACCAAGGTTTCCTAAGGACTTATTTAGCCTTATTAAATCATAATTGAATATCACTAAGTCTTGGTAGGCTCTTTGGGTCCCAACCAAGTTCACTCCAAGTTTAGAGCATGTTTTTGCTCAAACTGTATTTATGGTACTTTATTGTTTTCACCATGGTTTAAATTGTACACTGATGTTTCTAAGGCACTTTTTAGCCTTTAAATATCATAGTTTAGTATTTAAACAATATATCAAGGTTTGAGGTATTTCAATCGTACATAGTATCTTCATACCACATCATTTCCCCAAAGAAGTCATCCTGTAACCATAAATTCATACATACACACACAAAGGGGTTGCAAATAAAATCAGCAAAACTGAGTAACAAATACCACACCCTGTAAAATTCATTTTCTCTTGAAAACTCATTGAACTATTATTATATGCACACACAACAATTACAAGAAAGTATAATCATTAAAAATACATCACACCTAGTTTACCTTCCTTGCATCAATACCATACTTGTAGGTCACATGTTCTAGAATAATAACAAGGAATGAATATCAATAAGAAAGTTCCACCACCACCACCTCACCATATAATCCTTAAGTGTGCACACCTCTAAGGTTAAATATTACACTTAGAGTAGACTATAGGTCACTTCTTTTCATGGGACAGAAATGTAAAGAACCCAACTGATAAATCATTAAAGATTTAGTTTAAATGATGGGCTAACCATAGGATAAACATAGCCTTAAATAATAATTCTCAATACCAATACACCACCATAAGCAATATCAATCAACCAAATCAGCCCCAGATCATTCAGAACAACAAAAGTATTAATTAAACACAATTTAACACCATATTTAGTTAAACTCAACCCACTTCATACCAAAGGTCAAACACCTCAATACATCAAAATATGACCAAATAAACTTATTAACACCAAAGAACCCTTTAAATTCACACATCAATTCCAAGTGCAAACATAAAGGTTTTAGAGTACAGTTTTAGCCCTAACAAGCCACCAAGTAATTTTCAACAACACCACCTAAAACTTCTTAAATAAGTCATTTCTAGACTATTAAGATCATGGGAACAAGTAGAATCATCAACCAACACTTGCAATCACATAGGGAGGCTTAAAGTTCATTTTTAGGTCTTATAAGTTAACTAGAGTTTGACTGCCTTCCCAAACATAATTTTCCTTGCTTTTTCGAACATAAGCCATACACCTAGAACCAATATTACTACCGAAATTTCAAAGCCAACTGAATTCGGAAACCCACTTGACCAAGTCTCAAAGCTTTATGCACCTTTTTAACCCTGCCATCTTTTCCTAACATTTTTACACCTAACCACGAACTCCTCCCACCTAGAATCACTTAATATAAGTTCAAATAGCTATAGTAACTCACAAATTCCACCAAAACCCCATCAAAATCACTCTAGAGGTCTTAAAACACATTTTCCTTTCTTTAAGTCTTTTAGAATTTATCCTACTTCCCAAGGGTATTTTTTGCCTAATGTTCTCAGCATAACCTAGTATTATCTAGCTAAGAAGACTTTCAAAATTTCAGCTCAAAATAAAATAGGGTTAGTAATGAACTAATGTCTAAAAGTTAAAGCCAAAGACATGATTAAAGGAAAGAATAGGTGTGCATAGATGTTACCTGGGATCTTCTTGCCATTTTGAGAATTTCCCTACTTGTTTTTCATCTTATTGAATCTGATTTCTTCACCAAGCAACTTGCCCAAGAGCTCTAGAAATTTTCTCCTTCTTAAAACCTTGTATCCTTTAATATTAGCATGAAATCTTCTCCTCTAATGGTGTTTGTTTGTTTCTGTCAATTTCTCTAAGCTCCTAGTGGTGTGGGTGGGTGAAAATAACAGCAAGGCAATCAGGTTCTATCCCTCTCTTATAATGGCGTGAACAAGCTCTTAAAATGGAATTAATTAGTTTTTCATTTATTAAGGTAATCATTATAATGATCAAGCTTATCCCTTGTAACCCCTATGAGCCTCGATTTTAAACCCTATCCTATGTTGATTAGAGTTGATTAGGATATAGTCGGGTTTTAGGTCCACTTATAACCTAAGATTAATAACTATGTCATATAACATAAATTATTAAAACCTAAGCTAGCTCACTGGAACCTATTATGAGTCGCCACGTAATTTTTACCTAGATCAAATTAGGAAAGGAGAGTTCGGGTTCGGGAGCTTCATATTCGACTTAATCAGGGTTCAATTACTTTCATTACCCTTAGAAGTCGTTTTTCCTCTACTTGGTTTAATTACGGCTTATTACAAGTCGTTCTTTAACCTAAGTGTGCGCTTCTGTTTTTTTATTTTAACATTTTTTGACAGAAAATTAAAGTGAAATCTGAAAATTCCTAAACTAGGGTTTCGGAGGCAGAAATAGGTCAAATTTTAATTACGTCCGTAACCACGGACCTAATGTCTGAGACCACGGACCCCAATTGAATTAAATAATTACAAAAACAGGACTCAAATAAAAACACAAATTTGAAAAGTACGGGGCCACGGACAGGATGTCCGTAGGCCCGGACATAGTTTAGCAAAACCTAAATTTTTAAAATTTTAAAATCCCGCCGCCGTCCGTGGGTGTCCGTGGCCACGGACAACCCGTCCGTGGTCCAGGACCATAGGTCCGAGATCCTGGACTACCCACAGACAGGGGTTTTCTGGTGGTTTCCGATGGTGTTTTCGGCTAAAAAAATATGTACGTGAAGCCTGAAAGGTATACAATACGTTAGTAATTGAAAGATTGCAGTTTGAAATCAAATTACACACGAAACTTGACAAACAAGTAACTAGGCAGAAGCAAAAGTAATTAGCAATACAGAGGCCGAAAAGGGTTGGTTCGAGCCCAAAATTTAACAGAGAGTTAGTAAGGTTGTGGGGAGTTAGAAAAGTAGAATTATAACTTGTTTTACCTAGATTCTAGATTATTCTTCACGTTGGGATTCTTCGGAGGCTCCGATGATGCCGGTTCCGGATTGAGTTCGACCCGAGCTTCTGGTTGTTGATTGTTGATGGTGTTCTTCACGTTTTGTAGGTGGTTTGGTTGATGTTTGATGATGTTTGATGTGTTGGGAATTAAAAAACGTGTTTAGATGATGATTTCGGTGGATTTTCGGTATGATTCAGGTAGTAGGGTGTTGAAAAACGTGTGTGAGAGAGAGAGAGGAGGTTGTGCTTTCTAACTTCCTAGGGTTGTTGAGCTTATGAGATTCTGATTTTACCAAAAGATCTATCCCTTTATGAAATACCCCAAACCTTAATGTGTTAATTAAATGTATAATTATAATTTTCTAAGGCTAATTAAGTCTTTAAGATTATTGGTGAAGAAATGAAAACCAAAAAGAAAAAGAAGTTGCGTAAAAGTCACAAAACGTGAAAATACGTATCTAATTATTTTGGGAGGTACATAACCTTCATTAGGGTTATAAATATATTTTTATACCTTAATTACACACTAATAACGTGTGGGAAAAATTCCGGAAGAAAACGGATCCAAACAAGACGTTAAAACGCTAACGGAGTCTAAAGCGCGTTTTTCGAGAAAACCCGAAAACGTGACTTTAAACAGTTAAACGACCCCGTAAAAATAATAGTTGATTTTATAACAATAATTAAACATTAATGGGAGTTTAATAGCCATTAAAATTAAAGGAATGAGGAAATTCCGGTAAACAGTCCCGGTTAGTGAATAGTACTAAACCGGACAATTAAACGAGCGTTTTCGGTCAAAAGACAAAAAATGCTCCAGCGTGTTTATATTGGTGGGCCGGTTTTATTTATGTATACAGCCCACTCACATGTGACTAGTTAACTAATTAATTAAGTCAAGAGAGAGTCAATAACAAAGGGCACAAATACCCCTCACTCTCTCTCTCTTTCCTTATTTCCTTTTTCCCCTCTCTCTCTTCCTCTCTCTTTCCTCTCTTCTCTCCCAGCCGGTCTCCTCCTCTCTCTCTCTCCGCGATGGAACTTCCCAACCAAGCCAACAATGGCTTCCTCCATTCTTCTTCATCCCAAGCTCCATTTGAGCTCCAATCACAAAAATAATTACATATTCTTCTTCCTCTCATCCTCCTCTATCATCCTCTCTTTTCAAATTCCAAAAGGATGAAGTTGACCTCCATGGGTTTTCACCATTTGAGGAGAAAATGGCACCAATGAGAAGCTTGGAGCCTCCTCTTCCTTCTAAGGTAAAGATTCCCAAGAAAAACGCATCTTTCCTTCATCTCTTGGTGTAATCGATTTTTCACCATTGTTGATACCTTTGTTTTTCTCCTTGTTTTTGAGCTCCAAATTAATCCTTCAATGGTGGAGTAACCCCCTTCTTGATTCAAGGGTGAAAGTCCCTCTTAAAAACTTCACAAAGGTAAACCCTAATTCTAGCCCTTTGATTAAATTGAGTTCTAAGGGTTTAGATAATTAATTGTGTATGTTTTGTGTCCTTGGGTGTTGGGATGGAGTTTGGAAACTCCATACCCTCTGAACGGATTTTGGAGAAGATGAGGAGCAAGAGGTGAATTTAAGAGGCTTGTAAAATTAAGGTAAGGAAACTACCTTAAACCTTGTTCTAAATTGTTTTAGTGTTGGGATGGGTAAACAAATAAATGAACCCAAATATATGGATTGAAAAGTATGTTGTAATGTGTTTAGTTGATGTTGGAAGAGGTTGTGAATTAATGTTGAATTGAGGGCCTCAAGAGCCAAATGTTTTGAGGATGAGTTTATATTGTGGTTCATTGGGATTTTGGTGATTATGTTGATGTTGATGAGTTTGAGGATTTGTTGTGTGCTGTTAGGACCCTTGAGAGGGTGTGGCTAGGTTAGGGATGAGAAGATGTAAATTGATGAGGATGGATGTAAAGTTTATGGGGAGGTTATGGCAAAATTTTAACGGAAAATGAGTGTTGGATGATGGTTTAATGAATGAGAGAATTTAGGTATTCAAATGGGGTGTTTAATGTTGAGTAGAGTGGGTTGTTGGTTTAGTAATGGTGGATAAATAATGGAGTTAGGAGAGTGCAAGAATGATAGCAAAATGGTGCTAGATGACTTGGGGTTTCAAGGAGTGAGTATGGATTGTTGGATGTGCAATTATAGGTGAAGATTTGCCTCTGTTTACTGGGTTTTTGGGTACGTCCGAACGTCCGTCCGGACTTGGAAGTTCGGACGCGCCCCGTCGTTTTATAAATTTTTCTGAGTTTCAGTGGTGTCCGAACTTCCGTCCGAACTTGGAAGTTCGGACACTCGAAAATTTTTCCAGACTGTTTTGCTTCGACTTGTGTCCGACCTTAGATGTCCGGACACAAGTTCGGACGTGTTAAAAATTTTTCCGGATTTTTGTTCGACTTGTGTCCGACCTTAGATGTCCGGACACAAGTTCGGACGCTTTGAAAATTTTCCCAGAATCTGCTTCGACTTGTGTCCGACCTTAGATGTCCGGACACAAGTTCGGACACAGTGTAATGTTGACCAAAAATTTTGTTTAAGGGTAGGAAATGATATCCAATGATGGGGATTAGTATGTGATGATGTTATAACGTTGTTAAGGATAAATTAAGCGAGTTATAATAGTAATTGAGTGGTGAAAGGTTGTAATAAAAATGTAAAGTTATAAACTACCGAACGGGGTTAATCATGGGCGCATTAGACGTTAAATAATTATATTATGCCCGATGTTAATAAGATAGTTATAATGTTACCAGTTATTCAAGATTTTCAAGGAACATGTGATGGCACATTAGAGTGCACCTTCGGTGACAGGTATGGTTTTCTTGCAACCTGTGTCCTACCGGATTACACCGGCTTGTATGCCAATGTGTTTTTCTGTGTGTTTGCCACCTTGCAAGATAAAGCATGAAATGAGTTTATAGTAATTCATTACTGTGGCGTAATCAATTCTGATACCGCTTAACCTTAATTATGTGTTAAATAATATTTAACCGACCTTAGGTTCACATAAGAGATCGGTATTCGGAATAAACGTCCCAACCCACGGGAACGTTCTAACTACGGCTATCCGTGCGTTAGTGTATGTTGTGATTAAAGTGTGATGTATGTGACTTGTTTAATATGTTGTTGTTGTTGGATACTGTTATCCGTGTTGTTGAAATGGGATATGATTTCCCTTATGGGTCTAACCGAGTTAGTAACACTATGTGATGTATGTATGTGATAAGTTCCATAAGGGAATCCTTAACTAATAAGTATATGTTATGTATGGAGAGGAATCCGGTCGTTCCGGTCGCGCGTATTGTTTGGGAGTTAATATATATATATGTGTGAATTAACTCCCATCCTGTTATGTTAAGGGTTGATTTCCTTCATTGGATTTCGACCTCCCATTAGCTTAGCCAAAGCTTACCTACCCAACTTCCAATCGGGTAGGGGGAAATCATGTTTAATGTTGGTAGGGTGTCGATGCCTAAGTTCGCTTCGACTCCCTCTTTGTTATGTTACGGTTGTTCTTCCTTCTTGAACTACAACCACCCACAAGCTTAACCAAGGCTTACCTACCTCATCACTATTGGAGCTAGGGGGAAATTGTGTATGTTGTGCTCGGTCCTATATGAGGCCGCAACTCAAGTAAAGAAAATGTATGTATGTTGTGCTCGGGCTTATATCACTCCGGCACTCCCTAAGTAAAGTTTATGTACTCTAAGAAGAGAGAAACTAAGTTGTGTATGTTGTTAAATGAAGTGTGTGGTTATATTGTGTGTGCTAACCTTGTGTTTGTGTTCTATTAACGGATGTGTGCTTTTAAGCATGATGTATGTGTGTAATGTGTGCATGTTTTAAATAAAATCAACCGCATGCTAAGACGACAATTAGTTGTGCGTGGCCCGGTAGCATGCGGGCTGCGGGATTACCATACCAGCAAAGGTGCTGACCCCCTTTGGGGGCCCCCATTACTCTACAGGTACGAAGGAGCTGGAAGCCGTTCGAGAGTAGGACGGGTAGTTGTTGTACATGGGTAGACATTCAATTTGAGGATGTATTGTAGGTGTAGTAAGACCGAAATTGTTATCGGCATTTGTTTGTAAATACTCGGTACAGTTGTAATGTAAGTGTATAATGAATGTTAGACGTGGAACGGGATTATTGTGTAGTTGCTCGGGAGTTTAGTCCATCAGACCGGTACAATGTATGTTTGTTAGCCTTGTTAGCCACGTGGGTGGCTAACGGCGTGTAACACCAAGGAGTTAAGTTATGTTGTGAGTTGTGATTTCCGCTGCAAGGTGTTGTTAAGTGTGTCGTTTGTAGTTGGGGTGTTACACTTTATATAGACTTTCTTAAAGATAAAGAAAATCTAGTAAAAGTAAGATTTTTTGGCATTTTAATTAAGTGACTTCCCAAAGGCATTTTGCTGTGAAATTTTAACCACGTGTCAAGGATGGAAATTATGATTTTTCTGAAGTGGAATCGAATTTTTTAAATGTGGGGATATTTTTAAATTCAATTTCTCGTCAGATTCAATCGAAACTTGCTAGAAAATTATTAGGAATTCGAAAAATCAAAATTCTAACGCCATTATGCTTAAAACGTCATCCTATATCATGGGTTAAAATTTCAAAACATTTCAAGCTGATTTGAGCATCTTTTGGAGGAGAGAGAAAGCCTATAGGAGGTCTTAGGGGTCTTAAAAAATTACGAAAATGCCTCTGACAATGACGAAACTGCTCCCCATGTCCCGGAAAGCGCTGATCGAGCCGGAGTCCCTCGTGACTTGATTGAAGTGCCTCTCACAACACCAAAGCCTTACAGTCCCTAGCCAGGGGGGGTCAAAATTTTGGGTATACAGATTGCCCCCCGTCAACTAGACTTTGTAATGAATATGAAAAGTCTGGTTGATGCTTAAGTGATGCCCCAAAATTTTGGATTCCACGAAATCCTCCATGTTGTCCGAAACTAAGTTGACTACATCCAGCTATTCAGAGGCGCTGACTACCTATGCAATAAAACGTTGTCGAGCTATTCTAAGGTACTGACTACCTAGTTAGTGAAAAATGTGTCAAGCTATTCTAAGGCGCTGACTACCTAAGTGACAAAAATGAAATAATGTCAAGCGATTCTAAGGCGTTGACTACCTATAGGTGAAAAATGTGTCGAGCTATTCTAAGGTGCTGACTACCTAGGATGTGAAAACTAGGTGGTATGCAAATGCAAGAATGCTGAGATGCTAATGATGTTGATGTTGATGATGCTGATGATGCTTGGATGCTTCTAAGGACCCTAACCCGTGCCAATGCTCCTGGCTGGACCCAATGTGGACTTATTGCCATCGCCCCCCAAGCCGGTGTGCAGGGATAACTCCTGGTAAAAAATTTGTGGACTTATTGCCTTTGCCCACCATTCGTTGATCCCAAAGTAAGCTGACATAACACAGGAGCATTTATTGCCATCACCTCGCCAACTTTTCTGTCGCCAGGTCTTATGACGCGCCTGGATAATGCAACTAGGTCTTATGACGAGCCTATATGAATGAGATGAATGTAATGTGTTTGATGATAGTGCGTAAGCTAAAGGGCCTTATTACAAGCCTAAAGGAATGCAACTAGGTCTTATGACGAGCCTAAGGGATGGTTCTAGGTCTTATGATGAGCCTAAAGGTTGGATCTAGGTCTTATGACGAGCCTAAAGGATGGATCTAGGTCTTATGACGAGCCTAAAGGTTGGATCTAGGTCTTATGACGAGCCTAAAGGATGGATCTAGGTCTTATGACGAGCCTAAAGGTTGGATCTAGGTCTTATGACGAGCCTAAAGGTAGGATCTAGGTCTTATGATGAGCCTAAAGGATGGATCTAGGTCTTATGACGAGCCTAAAGGTAGGATCTAGGTCTTATGACGAGCCTAAAGGATGGATCTAGATCTTATGACGAGCCTAAAGGATGGATCTAGGTCTTATGACGAGCCTAAAGGTTGGATCTAGGTCTTATGACGAGCCTAAAGGATGGATTTAGGTCTTATGACGAGCCTAAAGGTTGGATCTAGGTCTTATGATGAGCCTAAAGGTAGGATCTAGGTCTTATGACGAGCCTAAAGGTTGGTTCTAGTGTGTGACAGGTATGAATGTAGAAGGATTAGGGCTCATGTCAAACCTGGAGATGGTTGGACTCAAGACGGGCCTGTGGGTGTTTAAATGTGAAGGAAGGGCTTAGGTCGGGCCTGTGGATGTTTGAATGTTAAGGAAGGGCTTAGGTCGGGCCTGTGGATGTTTGAATGTGAAGGAAGGGCTTAGGTCGGGCCTGTGGATGTTTGAATGTGAAGGAAGGGCTTAGGACGGGCCTATGGAAATTTGAAGTGGAGGTAGGGCTTAGGACGGGCTTGTGGATGTTTGAATGTGAAGGAAGGGCTTAGGACGGGCCTGTGGAAATTTGAAGTCGAAGTAGGGCTTAGGACGGGCCTGTGGAAATTTGAAGTGGAGGTAGGGCTTAGGACGGGCCTGTGGAAATTTGAAGTGGAAGTGGGGCTTAGGACGGGCCTCCATCGGTGTCGTTGTTGCAATTGTTGGGACCAACAATTGCCCCCAGTATTTTTCCTTAAGGCGATCTCAGTTTTAAGGATTTTATGGCAATCAATCGGAACGATCGATTGCCCCCAGTATTTTCTTTGATTAATCGCGTAAAAACAAGTCTTACCCTCACAAGGTCAGGGTTTATCTTGATGTGGTGTTTTCTATCCTACACTCAAAGTGTTTAATGTTTGCACTCGTATCCTCCTTTTGGACAAAACATCTCAACCATTGAATTTGACATTTTGTTGGATTTACACGTTTATCCTGTTACTTTAACGTGATTGGATTCACAACTACTAAGTTGGAAGTCTTTTGAGCTTATAACGTGGCTATGGGGTGAAATACCCCCAAATTAATCTAAATTAATTTAGGGGATTTCTTTTATAAAACCCTTAACAATATTATTAAACATCAAATTATTATATGGTATTATTTAAAAATTATTTAGGGAATTTCTTTTATTGAGTCCTAAATAATAATACCATTTAAATTAATTTATTATATGGTATTATGAATTTAATAACAAGATTTATAAGTCAATAAATCTTGGGAAAATTCCTAGACACTCCAATTATATTATAAAGATTTTTGAAGTATTGGGAGCATTGATTTGAAGCATAAAAGTCAATATAAAATCCTAGAAACCCTAAAGCTTCTCAAGCCTTGCTAGGGTTGACTTTTTGAGAATGGTCAAACCAGCCCATGAAACCTATACCAATAAATAGGTTATGGAAAACCATGAAGATCGATAAAAAGAACGTCAAAAACGAATCATCCTAGCCAAAGTTATGATAGAATGAAGTTTAAAGCCAAAATTTTGAAAACTGCCACGTGTCAAGCTCACACGGGTCGCCTGTACTTAGCACGAAAATCGGCCAGAATCCTAACTGCCATCAGCGATTTTGCCCTAACTTTAGACACTTATATCTCACTCATCTTTACGAATTTTGCAACGCCGTTTTTTTCATTCTCCTCTCCTTAATCTCCTCTTTGCAACCATAGCTCACACTTAACCTAAATCTTCCTAAATCCACCGGAAAATCAATCCAAAGTCGCCTCCTTGCAAAGTCGTAACCCAGATTCCCAGTTTTCACCGAATTCAGGTAAACTTCGGTTGATCATAACTTCTTCGTTTCTCATCCAAAATTAATGTTCTTTAGCTTGTTTTGAAGATCTATAACCCCTCTACAACTTTCATGTTGATCACCAAGGCTGATTCGTAATCGTTTGGAAGATTTAGGCGTCTAAAGTTTCCGATTCATCATCACATAAAATCATAGAAAAAAACGCAAGGTAAACTCGTAACTTTAGAACTAGATTTCTTTCTGTATATAGCGAGTTAGAGTAATTTCTGGCTATCAATTTGTAGAGCTATGTTTCTCTTTTGATTAAGCGTAAGAACAAAGCCTAACTCAATCTGTACTGAAACTTATAGTGTTGCAAAGTTGGCTACTCAATCAGCTCGTAAAGGTTGAGTTTTTCCAGAACCCAAACTCGAATTTCCTCGTTCCCGCAATTCCGGTGAGTTTCCGATCAAATTGCTCCGTTATTGTCATTCCTAATCACATTACCGGTCAAAACCATGTACCAATTTCATCTATTACGCGTTAGATTGAGAGAATTTGTTAGAATTGAATTTGGAAACCTGAAATAACCCTAACTTCGAACCCAGAATCTTTTTGCGAACTCGTGCACGTTAGATCGTAAATTTGGTACCATTGGAACCGCAAAAAGATTTCGAATCTAATGGAACAAGAATCACTAAGTTTCGTTCTGTGGATTAGGAGAAATTGGCAATTTAGTACTCGGGTAATCGTTGGAGGTTAGGGATGAACTCGAGGATTTTCGGCCGTCCGATCTTAGGTTTTAGAAACGGACGGCCGAGATTAGATCTGGGGAGTTTAAGTTGGTTATGAATTATAATATTTCCAGAATTAAACCCTAACTTGTTGAATTAATTTAAATACCTTCCCGAATGTATTTTGACTTGAAATTTTAACTATAGATTCCTTATAAAATCTAGTTTATTTTGATTTAAATTAAAATGGTTTTGAAGTTTTTAAACGTAAGTTATGATTTTTGCAAGTTACGGGTATTATGGAATTATTTGGTTAAATAAAAAAGATATTTTTATGAAATAAAAATTTTATAATATGTTTAAAATATTATAGCTACTATATATTTAATTTGGGAATTTTTGGACAATGGTAAATGGGTTTAAAAATTGTGCTTATGAATTTTTCATAAGAATAACTTATAATATATGGTTTTTAATGTAACAAAAAAGAAAGTATAGTTTATTAATAAACTTTTTAGGTTGGGAAATGATGAAAAGATTAAACTAACATTTAGTAACAGTATGTTTATAAATATTTTGGGAATTAACTTTTAAGTTAAGTAAAAAAAATTATTTACATATATATACTTATATGAGAGAAATAAAAATAGAAACTGATGTTAAATCAAGGAACTAAACTAATCTACATTTAATTATTATATAATATGGAAGTTAACATTCTTAATTAAAGTTAAGGAAATATATATAAATATATATATTTACACATATATAAAAGGGAATTAAATAGTAACTTAGGTTAAATCAAGGGATTAAATTAATCTTCATTTATATTAACTATATAGAATTGAAGTTAATATACTTAATTGGAACTAAGGAAAATCCTTTATTTTATAAACCATATATTGGATATAGATATGTGTAAAAGTTAATATAAATAATTAAATGCAATAAAACTACATAAAGAATGTCTTGAATAAATCCTAGTATATATATATACACTAAACATAAATAAAAGAAATAAAATACCTTATAGAAAATATAATATGAAGGAATTAATGAGATAATCTAAACCTCTACATAATACTAATAAAAGAATATTATATGAGGCGGTATTAGATTATGATTATTAAACTTAAAGAGTTATCTTTGAATTTCTAAGATTTATATAAACCGTATTAAAATACATGTATAATATTAGTCAACGACCATAATGTAAGTCTATAATTGGGTTAAGTAATTAATAAGTTAACACTTAGGAAAATTTGTAATTAGATTTCACAAAATGTTACACAAATAGATCTTATAACATAATCAATAATAAAGTAAATGAAATACTTTTATCTAAATGTGAAGTGGATTTATAAGTCTAGATTTAATCATCTCATAACATATATAGTATTGAATAATGACTTAATGTTTTAAGATAAAATCATTAAAAGGATTGTGATGTAAAATTATATTAAACTATGATTAGGGAATTAATCTAGATAATAATCTTTAAGTTTCTTAGAAGTAGATAAGCCACATAAAATACATTTATAACATTAACTGTCAACATTTAGAATGCGAGTTTATAAATAAGTGTTGTGGTTAATAGCCGGAACTTGTAAAAAGGTTTGTAAATATAAATTAGATATTTAAACTTTAAACCTTTAATCAGACGGAACTAAGTTACATAAGATATTATATTGATATACTTTACGGTATTGGGAAATATTGATATGTTATTTGAATATAAAATATGAGAATTTTCAGAATAAATGATCTTATTAAATAATTGACAATTTCACTTATGAATGGGGATTTAATTCTTAGATAAATTTTACCTTATGTTAAGATATAATGTTTATCCTATAACATAATAAAGGAAAATAATTTATTATGTTATTCCTTTGAAACCTTAGGTTTTGTAAATAATTTAAAACGTATTTAAGACTTAAGTTTATTGAGGTTAGTATAAAAGGATTATACATAGTCTATGGAGGGAATTTGTGTAAAAATAAAACATTTAGGAAATTAAATGTAAGCAAGGATACATAAAAGGTTATCTTAAAACACCTTATTATATAGTTAATGATAAAGTAAATAATATACCTTGTGAATACTGAATGTAAGAGTTCGATGAGTCTAAGATAATTAGAATGTAGTTGTTTCAGGATGAAAAGTAATTGAACATCTTAAGACAAGATAATTAAATGGTTATAATATTAAGTCATTCTAAAGTAAAGATAAAATAATTGAGTCTAGTAGTTGTCTCTAAATTCTAAGATCAATTAAGTTATAATGAAATGCATCTACAACCCAATCATTCCAATATACAGGTTGTAGATCTTAATTAAGTTAAGGGGAAGAGTTAATCATAATAGGTTGGCTAGTAGATGTTGATAAGAATGAATAATCGTTACATTGTGGGATAATAATATAGTATTCTAAGACAAGCCTATCATGGGTTATGATACGACGTTATTCTAAATTAAGAGTAAGGGTATTGAGCTTAAGAGTTATTATTGACATTCTAAGATAAGTCAAAGGTTATACGTAACATTTAATTGAGACTTAGAAATAAGAGTGAGGAGTTTATTTAAGCTTAACGTAGGCTACAAGTGATTAATGATAGACTACCTTTAGTATTCTTCAAAGTACTGTTGATTGTTTGTGCAAGTTGACTAAAACTGCTACAGCGTTATCCCGGTACGATTTCTCGTACTCAGAGACTTTGCTAACGGACTGTATGGAATGTTTTGGAAAATGCCAATTGATCTTGATTGGATTTCAAAAGGAAACTGTTTTGTGGCTAACTCAGCTTGATGTGACTAACTGAGCCTTGAATGTGAAACTTACATGGTTTTTGGTTCCTTCTATTGGGTTATTTCATTAGACATTAACTGCCTAGGGTTTACGCTTCTGCGCTCTGTAGGACTGAGTGTTTTGGTATTGCTCTGGTGTAGTTAGTGATCTAGTGGAAGTATGGAAAAGGACAATCTTGGTAATTCTTCCTTTGACTCTGGATATTGTTTCATCCATGAGCTGAGTCTTTTGTTGTGACGTGCGCGCGCCTTCACCGATGACTGAGAACGGGTCGGTAACAGCAGGGGGGTGTATATCCCTCGTCCACAAGGACATTTATATCTGACAGCAGGGGGCTGTATATCCCTCGTCTGCAAGGACATTTATATCTGACAGCAGGGGGATGTATATCCCTCGTCCATATGGACATTTATAACTGGCGGTGGGGGCCATCTCTCCCAATTGGTTTTATTCCACTCTTGAGTTATTGGTTCTTGGATCTATCTTTTCATTCCTAGTCCTTTGTGACTATCTGATTCCTTCTCTTCTTAGCCAGAATTGGTTCTAACATCAATAATGGATGCTTACTAACTATATGGTGTGACTTCTTAAGTGGTTGACTTGGTTTTAAAGTTCTTTGTCTCTATCTTCGCCTTACTCTCTTTTCTCTATAACTTGATTGTTTTGAAGTGCTTTTTTTTCTCTGTTTACTTTTAAGAGTTTATTTTCATGTTATTGCCTTATTTGAAGAACTATGTTTCAATTTATCGTTTTAGAGAATTGTACCAGTTTCATTCCAGGGAACTGACTCAGCCCTCTCGGGGTGGGCTTCTTGGTTTCATCTTGCAGGTATGAAATTGTTTATACATGTAACACCCCAACCGTAAATCTCGTCATTACCTCTTAAACCGTTACTAATTACTCCTACTCACGCAGCGGAACTCTAATTAATAACGAGGGGTGAAACAACGCCGTTAGCCACCCATGTGGCTAACCAGGCCTTTCTTACATACCGTAACGGTCTGATGAACTGGAACAACCGAGTACTTCATACAAATACAATACTCAATTCATATCTCCACTATACCGAGTCTACAATATACGGATGCCGATAACATACTCGGACTTACACCTCATTCAAACGCATAAGTAATTACAATCTAACTACCCATGCTCACAGCCGTCCCCGTCCTACTCTCTCGAACGGTGGTCAGCTTCAAGTACCTGCACACTAAAAACGTTCCCCCTAGGGGGTCAGCTTACGCTGAATATGAAATTCGCATATACCGCGTGCTAACCGCGGTACGCCGACTACTTTGGGTCGGATATACATGGAGTTCATTTTAATCAAACAACATGCATCATGGCAATACAATATATATGTATCACACAAGGAATCTACATCCAATCACGGAACACGATTCCTAACTAACATAACAATGTTGTTAGTGGTAACTGGTTACTCTTAGGCATTGAGGGTTATTCCTCACTATGCCTTGTTTACTTATTCAATACCTCACCCGCTCTCTCGGGTTACTTATTCATATACACACCCATTCTCTTGGGCTACTCGTACTATACTCACCCACACTCTCGGGTTACTTATTCTCATTATCTCACCCATACTCTTGGGTTAATTATACTCATTATCTCACCCACACTCTTGGGTTATTCATACTCAAGCTCTTGTAGATTCTCGAGACACTACAGGTCTCCTACGTCACGCTTGTTACTCTTATTACATACTTAAGCCAAAACTCATGGCCCTCGAGCATAGTCTTACTTCCCCGGTTTCGACCCTACTCTGGGTCTAGCATGGTGGGAAGGTTCAACTA
The DNA here is from genome assembly GCA_023374045.1 of Limonium bicolor. Taxonomy (NCBI): domain Eukaryota; kingdom Viridiplantae; phylum Streptophyta; class Magnoliopsida; order Caryophyllales; family Plumbaginaceae; genus Limonium; species Limonium bicolor. The sequence continues at coordinate 200,517,539 of CM041776.1, read as the reverse complement.
GCTCCCGGAACTCTCTCTTAGTTCCTATCTCTTTTTACATAGGTCCGACTACTCTCGGACTACTCGCATTCCCATACACTCCTCTCTCGGAGTTTAATAATATTACGTATGTTAGTCTAGAAGCATCACTCTTGATGTTTCTAATGACTTTAGGAACATTCCTCAAGTTCGGTTAATCTTAGGTTTTAAGAGTTACCCTTACATTTCATTTACTCATACTTTCGGTTATTTTCTTATACCGGGTAATATCCTCATATAGGAGGTCGACCGTGTCTCAAGGGAGATACATAGTCCCTTAGGTCTCTTTTACTTTTCTTATAAGTTCACATCTTGGACTAACTTCAATCCTCTCGATGGAGGTTCATTTATCTCTCCACTCTTATTAATTTCGTGGATTGTTTCAATAAGGTATTCTAACCGTTATCGGGTATTTACTCAACCCGTACCTCTCCTCACATTCTAGGAGTTCGTATGTTTGCGTTATCGTTACACTTTAATCGATAGCTTGTGTGTTTGCATACTTCCATCGGTTTATGAGACTACCCGATCTACGGGTTATTAGTCAATCGATACTCACTATGAGTCGGTCTATGCACTATGTTAGACCACACCGGCATACAAGTATGTTAGCTCATTCAACATACATCAAGGCATACACAATCAAACAAGGGATTATTTTCATGCTTTAATCTTGATTAAGCCGGCACACAAACAACAAATCAGAGTAACTCGGTTAGCATACGGGGCATGAGAAAATCATACCTTTCACCGGGGTTTTTACTTTTACCGTGTCATCTCACCATGCTTGGTTCACACACGATCCCACTGATAACATTCAAATGTTTTATTAACATCAAAGCATTACGGTATGTAAAACTAATACTCCCGTACTTAACCCCATCCCGTTTAACTTAGTTTTACTCATGTGTTCTTAACTCACAACTTCCTCATTCACTTATCAAACTTGTTTACACTCCTAATGACCTTTAAACATCATTATTCATGTCCTAATTACCTTATATTATCATTACCATTCAATTCCCCATCATTAGAATGCAAGAAAACACATTCTGTTACATTTCTGGCCTGGTCCGGGTTTGTGTCCGGGGTTACAAACCCGGACCAAACACTGGAATCACTTTCTGTCGTATTTTTCATGTGTTCCGGGTTTATGTCCGGGTTTACAAACCCGGACCATCCCCTGGGATGACCTTCTGCCATGGTTTTGCTATGTTCCGGGTTTGCATTCCGATTGCAAACCCGGACAACCCCTGGAACTGTCAAAATTTGCAGTTTTTCACCACTTTTAAACCCCTATATCACCTCTAATCATTTCCTAATCATTCCATAAGTTTTCCACATTTTAATCATAAAACATGCTCTAAACCTCTTCAAACATTGGCTTATTCCTTACTAAAGTTCTTGCTCAATCTCACACGTTTTTCATTCTTGTTTTACACTAATGCACACTTGTGCATTTCTAACTTCTCCTCAACACTTTGCATTATGATCTCTTTCATTTTGACCATTCCATATCTTCCAAGATAATGCACAACTCATACCAAGTTCCCTGAATCACTCTTAAAACCTTGAATTCTCATTTCTTTTCCTAAAGCTCCTTAGGCATTTACACAAGTTCTTGCTACAGATTTTAGCATCAATCTCCTCTCTTTAATCAAGTACTCCCATGGTGATTTTCTAAGCCAAAACAACCACCATCAACACCTAGTTTCTCTAGGTCACTTACTCACAACCATACTCAAACCACTCAAATTTCTATACAAATTTCGCCATAACTTGGCTACTTTTCTAACATTGTCCAAACTCAACTCTTCACGTATTTCATCCTAAAACTAGCCAAACCACAAGGGTTCTATCAACACTCAATAATTCCTCATTAATCAAGCAAAACTCATTAAACACCATAAAGCATTATTCATCAAATACGTAGCTCCCAAAACAAGCATTAACTCACAAATGTTTTCTCACTTGCATTATCTCTAAGCAGGAACATTATCACCACAACTCGAGTGGGGTTCATTCATCTTATTAACCCTTCCCAAATACTAATAACACTTAGTTAAGTTTCTTACCTTAAATTTTCTTAAGTTTCCTTTTATTTCTCTTCTCCTCTTCTCCCCTCTTCTTCCTTCAAAATCGGCCAAGGCAATTCATTTGCCCACTTCTCTAGCCACATTCAAATTGCAAAATAAGCACCAAGGAGCTCCCTTAGGCTCGCCAATAAACTAAAATTCACAAGGATGCTTAAAGCACCAAATTAGGTTTTACCTTTGGAATTTCTTGAATGGTTTTCAACTCTTGAATCTTAAGAGGGACTCCCACCACCATTAAAGCTTGGAGAATATCTCAAACAAGGAAGAAAATCTAGTCATTACCAAAAGCCAAAATCGGCCAAGGTGGGAAAATGGAGAAACATGACTTTTTCATGGATATTTTTACCTTGCTAGAAAGGGGAAGCTTCAAGCTTCAAGTTTATGTGCTTTTCTCCTCAAATGGGCAACACCCATGAAAATGAACTTCAAGCTTTTGGGATTTTGAAAAGAGGGAAAGGTAGAGTTTGATGAGAGGAGTTTAAATATGCGATTATTTTTCAATTCGGAGCAAGGATGAGACTTGAGCAAGGAGAAGAAGATGGAGAACCCTTGCTTGAGCTCCCATGTCGCACAGCACCAGAGAGGGAGGAAGGGAATCGTGGAGAAGGGGAAAGAAAAGAAGAAGGAGGGAAAGTGAGAGGAAAGAGAGTGAGGGAAATGTTAAATGCCTTTTTGCTTTTACTTTTCTCTCTCCTCCTTTTCTTTCTTTCTTACTTTATTTACTAGCCTAGCATTGTGTGTGAGTGGGCTGACTCACTAAATAAAACCGGCCCCACTATATTAGAAAGCTGGAGCATTTTTCGTTTTCTTACAGAAAACGCTCGTTATTTTACCCGGTTTGGCACTATTCACTAACCGGGCCCGTTTTTCAGATTTTTCTCGTTTCTTTATTTTTAATGGTTATTAAGCTTCCATTAATACTTAATTATAGTTATTTAATCAACTATAATTTTTTACGGGTCCGTTTGACCACTTAAAGTCACGTTTTCGGGTTTTCTCGAAAAACGTGCTTTTAAACTCCGTTAGCGTTTTAATCCATTATTTGGATCCGTTTTCTTCGGGAACCATTCCCGTATACTTATTAGGCCTAACTAAGCCTTCGGAATCCATCTCGGACCCTCTCGAGATCATGTATCTCTTATACTCATTTAACGCGCATTTTAGCGTTTTTCGCTTTTCAAGCGTTTTCTCTTTTCTTTTGGTTTTATTTCCTTTACCAATACTCTTTAGGCACCATTAGGCCTTTTATAATCATATTAGAGTAATTTAATCGCCATTTTTAGATCCGGGGTATTAAAATCTACCCCCCTTAGGAACTTTGTCCTCAAAGTTGGTGAATCTAGATGGTTACTCTCATGGCATTCAATGCCAAGGTTATAGTACATGTATAACCCTACTGACTCCACAAGTCAGTCTCATTTCATACTACACATACCACACACATATCACAGCATGTATAGCAATCAAAAATACTTTTTGTTCTCTCTCCATGGAATCGGTCCGAAGACAAGAAGGCACTACAGTCCTCGAATCCATGTTGAGTGATATACTACTGATCCCTCAGGTACCGGTCACGTTGAACACTTACTCTTTCTGGTTCACGGCTGTTTCATGACAAATGGGCACTTACTCTCTCTGGCCCACGGTCCCTTCGGTTCTGATCAAAACATTACACATATACATATCCTCGGGCACTCTGGTTGACTCACTCAACACAGGAACATCTCAGGGTATTCTCCCCGTCCCGCTGCCTTTGGAAAAATCACACACTGTCACCGCCCCAACCGGTCACTTAGGACCGCCGCACGTACGGTGAAATGGTTTCAAAACTAATACACGCCCACCGTTCTACCAGTCATCAAGACTTAAGGCCACAGCCATCGGCGGGTGATAGCGGTTTCAAAACCAATTTTCATTTCCATCTTCATACTTGAAGAAAATTCTTTTTCAAAATCTGTTTGAAAATTCTTTTTAAAACATCACACAACTCCAAATCCGGTTTATGGTAGTTGTATCTTTTCTTAGCGTGATTACTTGTGACCACTATAGGGAGCTTCAGGAATCATCTAACCCTGACGTGATCAGCATCAGTGTTGAACTATCCTTCCACCCCAATTTGTGTTCGGTTTCCCTTGATCGCTAGCAGATCAAGTTCCACCTCCCACGTCAGTTTCAAACAATCAGATAGTCAAACATTTTTGTTTTCTATCTTTTACTCTTTCTAGTTATATTCACGAAACAATTCGTTTCAATTAATCTCTAGTTCCTAGTACTTAGGTCATTTGTCATTCTCATTGCTTCACTACTTACCTAGGTATTCCATACTTATGGCTTCTTTTACTCAAATTGTTGCTCAATTTAAAACACATAACATACAACTCCAAAGGATGGAACTCACTCCATCTATCATTCTCAAATAAAATCACCTAGGGAACTCACTCCCTCTTAGGTTACACATCGGTTTCATGCCGATTCATACTCATCATAACTCATGTCTAATCTCACTAGACATATATTCTAGGGATTCTCATTCCCTAGGAATCTCTCTACTCCTCTTTTCATAAATATTACATACTCGTTACTTGCATCACTCATGCACAATAATCATTATTACACAATGAATGGGTACATATGTTTATGTAACATAAGTTCCAATCATCAAAACAATTTCTTTTTGTGCTATGCACATAGTAGTTTACGCACCAATACGTAAAACATACTCTAAGCGGTTTCTCGCCCTACCCCCCTTAAAAGGGGTTACGCCCGCGTAACCAACCATATGTTATCACTGAACATTGGTTCATTAATTCGAGTATTATGAAGTGTTTTAACTTCAGTACGGTTAATTAACTCATAACCGGGTTCGGTTCTAGCCTCTAAGGCTTCAAGGGGTTGATGACATAGGTATACTTAACCCTGAATCACGGTCCACAAGCTTCTGCTGCGTGACCTGATAACTAGAGCTTAATTCGCTCTTTGGTATTCTCCATCTATTTCAATCGTCGCCTGGTATCTCTTACCGTATGCGAATTCGATGAATTTTAGATTGTCTCTCCAGTTCTCTGGGAATCTACTTCGTATAACACTGTGTACCTTTGTGATTATTCACTTATTTTTCCCGACTTGTTGTTGGTTGAGGTCAAGCTACTACTTAGCATGTAGTGCTTTCTCGTTTAATAGTGGCTCATGGATTATGTTTGTTTCTTGGTTCTGTGCCAGAGTTCTTCATTCATACTACTCTGCATTTTTCCACATATCGATCCTGGGCCCTGTGGGTTACTGCCCACGTTCTTTGTGCATCTTTGGCCAATGGCCGCACGGTTATCTCTCTAGATTCTCACTCAACAGGCTTCGTTGACATTTCTCAATTCCTGGCTCTCCCACTTGATCATTACCGCACGAGTGCAATACCAAAACACTTAGTCATACAGAGTGCAGAAGCGTAAACCCTTGACGGTAAATCTCTCATGAGATAGGAATGAACATGTCTCCTTTACCACATTTCTCATCAGCTTCATATCATTAACTAGTTATACTCTTTCAACGGTCGCTTGCTGCGTACCATGTTCTACTCGTTACAACATTCGCTTATATGGCATCCGCTACTACTTTAGCTTCCGCTCATGTACTCCCGCCATTTACACTATGGCTTGCCATTCACTTGGCTCAATAATATACGCTATTCTGTAAATCTCTCTGCGCGCTTGCGCACTGCTTGCTCTGCAGTTCGTATTGCACACATACAGTGTTTACTACTCAACTGATTACTCTTCGGTTTAGAATTGCCGCATATACTCATTGGCAATATACACATGCTCAAGTTTTACTACACCGCACTAGTGGTTTCACATTTCATACCTAAGTGGTAGCCTTTCTCTGGAGGATTCACGCAAATGCCGCTCCATAGGCCCCATGATAACAAGTGGTATCCCCACTCTAAGGTAGTGGTTCATTCTCCACTGTTCCTCTTATGCCTCTATGCATAGGTTTACAACGTTTAGATCTACAAGTTGCAGTTAGTTTACCGGCTTATAAGCCACATTGCCTCGCCATGCTCCATGCGGGCTGTTTATACAGGTTTCCGCTTCTCCGTATACCATTAAATGGTTTGGAGGTATTACTGGGTTTTGATTGTAGTTTCATCACGCTTCCAAACATGGAGACCCTTAAAGTATTTTGATACTAATTCATGCCCTCTAGCATTTTAGGGTATCCCGTGTTACGAGGGATCCCTTCGGGTTCTACCCGAGTGTTTGCTTAAACACTTGTGTTCTCAACACGATGTTTCGTTCAACTACTGTTGACTCCGGCACCCTTCTCGGATTGCTCCTGGGTGTTACTGAGTAATGCCATTAGATCTGGCTTGTACTCATGGTTATGTTCAGTTGTGACTTCGCCTTGCGGCTATGTCCTTGACTATCCCGTTTAGGGTTGTAATGTCTCCCATTATTGGGTAGATCCTTGGTACCTTCTAATACCTTCTGGGTCAGGTCATTATTCTCTTCAGTGAGGTATAAAGTGGGAATTCTATCCCGTTTATCGTACATTAATAAGTTCATTTAGGCATTCGCCATATTATTTACACTGGTATTCACCCAGTTATTAGGTATTTCCTGAGACATATCCAATGTCTGTGCTTAATACTCTGTGCTTCTCGCTTATTAACGCTATATCCTTAGGTCCGTCACCTTACTGGATTCTAGACTCCTTAATCTTGGTAAGCTTCCTTATGTTCTTCGATCATTCGAGGTGTCCAACTGTCTTGGTTTGAATTGGCTCTTTCGTCCGTAGTATGGAGTGGGCTACTTCCCGTGTACCGTACTCTACTTGTATACATACATGGAGTATCTTATTGATACGTTACCACTTACCCGACTAACTCATAACTGGTCTGTCAGGCCCGCAAGCTCCTTTGGAGTGCGGTCGTTCCATGTCTCGTTTGTGTACACTTGTAGTGTCGGTCACGCCTAAGTGAAGTATTCTGTTGCCAACTCCTCTTATATGGTCCTATAATAACTTATCGTGGTTCACTGGTTTGGTTTTAAAACTTTGGGGGTTTTTGGAAAATTTTATGTTCTGAAAGGAAGTTCAAGTTTTAAAAGTAAGTTCTTCATGGCATCTCAATGCCGGCTGTTCCTTACCGAGTCCAGCTTCTCGCTGACTGGTATGTTCTTTATATAATGATCAGGCCGTTATGCCTTTTCAAGGTTTCGTTTCACAATTCTTAGGGTTTAAGTGGCTATATTGGCTTTGTTCGCCATCTTGGTACTTGCTAAGTACTTGTCACTTGTTAAGATTCTTCTTAACAGTCCCGTTATTACTGCACTTGCCGAGGCAAGTGCGCGGTACAGGCGGTTTTTAGGTTAACTCATACCGGTCACGGTATTGTTCACATTGTATCTGGTAGCCTTGACGGCTCTTCCTTGATTCTTTAGTTGGATAACTACTCCTTAGAGCTGCTTCTCACTCATCTTGACAGACTGTCGTTCATTTAGGTGCTCCTCCACTCTCGGAGTTCCTTAATTACTTTAATTTTATGCTTTACCTCGTTGCTCGTTCCCACGTCTTTACTGTGGTTACCGAGGTTTAACTTATTTAGGTACTACTTCTGTAGTCCTATTCGGGTATATCCCGTAGTTATGCTCGTAGTTGTCTAAGCTGTATCCGTTAAGTATTGCAATCTCTTTGGGTGTGGCAGGGTGGGTGCATCTACTCTTGACTAGATCCTTAGTCAATACATATACCATTGGTGGTATTAGTTAACTATGGCGGTCCGTAGACTTGTGTCCCGGTTCTCGTTAGTTCTCATAAGTCCGTCTTGTCGCACGATTGGTGCATCCTTCTCACTGCTGCTCGACCAGCTGGGTTCTCGCGACTGCTAAGCATGTCGCCCCAAGCTGCCACAAATTCTGGTCTCCTTGGATTAGGATGTCTCGACCTTCCGTCATTGCATGCAGTTATTGTCATTTCAGCGGGATCCGTCTCCGGGATTTCCGGTTCTCGGGATCCCGCATGACAGGTTCAGGTTCAAAATGAAATATTTAACCACTGCCAGATCGGGTTTCCCCGCCTCTCTGGCGTTCTTTCCCGAACTTTTAATACGGGTGTTGTGGAGGGCGGGTTTGGTATTGTAGGTATCCAGATCATACTGGAAGTTCCTAACTAGCGCATCTCTCACGCTACCACTCACCCTTAGCCCTAATTCACTAATTCCTAACTCGGTATTTCCTAAGCTCGGTATTTCCAGTCATCAGAGCGATACTTCGCTCTGATACCATTTTTGTAACACCCCAACCGTTAATCTCGTCATTACCTCTTAAACCGTTACTAATTACTCCTACTCACGCAGCGGAACTCTAATTAATAACGAGGGGTGAAACAACGCCGTTAGCCACCCATGTGGCTAACCAGGCCTTTCTTACATACCGTAACGGTCTGATGAACTGGAACAACCGAGTACTTCATACAAATACAATACTCAATTCATATCTCCACTATACCGAGTCTACAATATACGGATGCCGATAACATACTCGGACTTACACCTCATTCAAACGCATAAGTAATTACAATCTAACTACCCATGCTCACAGCCGTCCCCGTCCTACTCTCTCGAACGGTGGTCAGCTTCAAGTACCTGCACACTAAAAACGTTCCCCCTAGGGGGTCAGCTTACGCTGAATATGAAATTCGCATATACCGCGTGCTAACCGCGGTACGCCGACTACTTTTTGGGTCGGATATACATGGAGTTCATTTTAATCAAACAACATGCATCATGGCAATACAATATAATGTATATCACACAAGGAATCTACATCCAATCACGGAACACGATTCCTAACTAACATAACAATGTTGTTAGTGGTAACTGGTTACTCTTAGGCATTGAGGGTTATTCCTCACTATGCCTTGTTTACTTATTCAATACCTCACCCGCTCTCTCGGGTTACTTATTCATATACACACCCATTCTCTTGGGCTACTCGTACTATACTCACCCACACTCTCGGGTTACTATTCATTATCTCACCCATACTCTTGGGTTAATTATACTCATTATCTCACCCACACTCTTGGGTTATTCATACTCAAGCTCTTGTAGATTCTCGAGACACTACAGGTCTCCTACGTCACGCTTGTTACTCTTATTACATACTTAAGCCAAAACTCATGGCCCTCGATAGTCTTACTTCCCCGGTTTCGACCCTACTCTAGGTGTAACACCCCTCTCCATAATCACGATATAATCCCTCACGTAGCAATAAATAAAACGTCTCGCAGCGGAAAAATAAATAACAATTACAAAACTCACACGGGTGTCACCGGCCATTACTCGCCCATGCGAGCAACGTAGCCATACCACATCCAACTTCCGAAATAAACAAATTGCTAACCGCAGTGATAACGAGAAACTTCTATACATCAAACTAAGTCCATAACCATAAACATTGACAAGTGAGCGTCTACCCAATCCTGAAAAATACATAACCTTACCATAAGACCATACACCATCTTCATTACATACAACATCTCCAACTACCCTGTTCCTGCTCTTCAGCTCCGACAATGATCAACAACCTGAAATGGTGTAGTATCAGCGATAGACGCTGAGTATGCCGGGCCTGGACCTATTGGTCACTTGTCATTATAACCATCTTATTATTAGATTGGTTTCATGCTTTTTCCTTTTTACAGTTATAATCAAAACTGAAGCATAAATGTATAATATACATAATCAACCATCCAAATATTCATAAACATAATCATCCATCCAAACCAAACATTCATAGAATATCTCAAACAACATTTGTATATCGAACGTATCGAGCAATAACAACAATATTTTGTACAATGTACAATCGCCGTAGTGTTCATCATCCACTGTCAATTTATTTTAGTTTGGCTTTCAAGCCCCGTCCATATGTACAATGTACATTCGCCGTAGCGTACAGTTCCCATAGTTAACCTTAGCCTTGTAGGCTCCATCCAACCATGTTTAATTAATGTCAGTAGGGCGTCATGTTAGGACAACCCGATAACCTCACCATGGACAGTAGTCCCCCGTACACACAAAGGTGCTCATTTCGCCAGAGGTCCGGAGGCCCCTGACTCACTTATGTCTCGTAAGACGTCCATAAAAAGGCCGTAGCCACCTGATCCACGAACCTATTTGGGCTCGTTGGATATAACCTGGAGCGGAATCCAATTAGGAAACCCTCAGTGATCACAAATGCGCAACCAAGTGGTTCGTAAACCACCGGGATTCCTCACCTCAATCTCATACCATCACTCTCATAATGTTTAAGATCTGCTCTTAGTCTTATGGAGAATATTTATTAACCAGCAGCCCAATGGGTCACGCATACCTAGAAGTCAGCTAGGTGATATTTATGTTAGAGATCCATGCTCTAGAGACCGACAATGTCGTGACTCGTCCCTAAGTGTTTACTTAGGTTACCATATACTTAATATTAATATCATGGTATTATACCAAGTAGCCGTCATGTCATCACAACGCATATGTATGTTTATATAAGTCGATCTATAGTCGACGTAGTGTTAGTCCCGTAGGACGCTCGTGCATAAATAGTTAATGCAGCAGCACACAATCACATACATGTATCCACACATATAACACACAAGTTATATCAACCAAATCCGAGCCCAAGGAGCAACCTTAGGTCAACTCGGCAAACCCCTTTACATACCGTTCACCCTGATTGTATTACGGTGTAGTATGAATCTTCAAGATCCTATGCTCCGTGTAGTCCGCTAGCTTGTCAAGCGTCCTTGTCAGAAGTATAATCTAAACGGTATTAAAACTATACGTCAGTCTCCATGACTAACTACATCCGGTATATCCGAATAATAAGTAACCCCGACAGTTCACCTCCGTTTTCTACAGTTGTTGTTACGGGTTTCTCTAAAACAGTCGGTTTTGTTACTTAAAACGCGTACGTCAAAACTATCCCAACTATTAAGTTTAATTCACTATTTCCTTTTTAATCTTATCCACCCTCCAGTTTAGGTGCGTAACCCATAGTTGCATGTATGCATGCATGATTATATTATATTATATTCTTTTTCTTATTGTATCATTTATTTTATTGTATTCTCTTTCATATTGTTTTATTTTCCCGCCATCCTTCATAATTCGACATGTTGTATAATCCTTTATCTTTAGCAAATAATATTTGCTTCCAAAACTCATGACTTATAGTTCGTAACTATATTTATTTTTTTTAAATAACCACCACCATTAACTCATAAGGTGTTCAACCAAAATATATTTATCCACCTTATATACATTATTCTTGTGTATGTATATATTTTTACCATGTAGGTAATTCTCATGAGTTTCATAAACTCTTATATTTGTTGTGTTACATTTCATCATCTTTTATTAGATGATTATTCCCATTAGTTGCATCATATTATACAACTTATATTAAGATTGTTATCCTATTATTATGTAACATTTTATGTTGTACATTTACAACTCCTAAGGTTTATTCCATAAATATCTTAGTTTATAAATCCCATTCACTTATAGTGTGTCACACCATTTAATGTGAATACCTTATTTGTATTAATTTCATTAAACCACCTTAATACCAAATAATTGTTATAACATTTATAACTTATAGACCTTAGTCTAAAATTCATTTTCCAACCTTTATATTTCGGTATAGCCCTTGAATTTATTTAAATTCCCTTTTTGACCACATAACATTATGTAATGTTATACCAAAATACTAATATCATTTGCTATGATATTTTTATTTTCTTTAACTTATAATCTATAGTTTTTATACAAGACTATTGTGTATTGCCTCATAGGCACATATTAAACCTTATACTTTTCCTTAAACCATAATTTCCTTTATTTACAAAATCACCCCTTTCTTTTACCATGTTATATATCCCATTTAATATAACATTTCTAACTTATAAAAGAGCATAACCTATGGTTATTTTTGTAAATTCCGAACAGACCTCAATATACATTTTATATTGTCATTAGGCCCAATTTATAACATATAGTTTGATAATATCATTAAAACTATATATTATACATATATCTCAACAAATACTCTTATATAATTCTAAAAATCACCAAATTCCACCAAAGGGTTATAAATATCCTTATTAACCCATATACTTTTGATATTTACCATTCCACCATCTATTTTTCTAAGGTGTCATAATGAGATATTAACTATATATTATTCATATAAGTTTATTTTAATTCCAAAATCCACCAAATAAATTCCTAAAAATTCCTAATAGCCCATGGGTGTTTAAAATACCATTGTACACCCTTAATTTTTGGTAATACATATTACCACATATGTTATAAAAATATTACCGTTAAATACATAACTATTATAAAACCTTAAATAAGTTATCTAACTTATTTATTTTGGTCAAAACCTAGCCTATGGTCAAGGTTGACCACCTTAATATTTCCTTGACCAACAATTCCTTATAATTACGGTTTAGTACCCTACTTTCTAGAAATCCATTTAACCCCAAAACTTTACAAAATCTTATAAACTTTATTTTAACTCCATTTACCTCTCATTTTCGGCCTTATTATTCTAAAGCCCCCAAATTTAATTTAATTACACCTAATACCCCCATTTATTTTCGGTAATGCATTTATACTACTTAAACTTAATTAAAAGCTTGTAAATGCATAAATAAAATGGCCTAAAATACATGGCCTTATTACAAACATTGGCTTGCAAAATAAATTACACATAAATGTCCCAAAAACACTTATAATTCTCGGCCTCACCACACACTTTCCATTTAATTACCAAACTTCCACATAATGTCTTAAATTTGACATTTATGTTACTTAATCACTTAGATAAATTTACTAAGCCATTTCTTTAAACATTTTAAGGTCAAAATGACCTTATTACCATGTTCTCTCACGGCAATTAATATAGAAATATCTTAGAACATTTTAACTTAGCAAGGTTAATGTTTAAGTGATTTATACCTTGATTTAGCTTGAATAATTCCTTGTTTGAATTCGGCCAGCCTTAGATAAAATTTCCAAAGCTTCTCTTGCATGTTTCAAACAGCAAACAAGGCCTAGTTAGTCTCCAAGAAAGATCTAACCATAAGGAGTAATTTAATGTAAGATTTAAGGCAACAATCACCTTAAAAATGCAAGGGAAGTTCTAAGTGGTTTCGACCTGAACCAAACACACCACAAGGTGTTAGATCCACCATATTGACATAGGAAATAGTTAGATCTCGAAATGCTACCTTGTTGTTAGGTTTTACCTTGGAAAAATGCCTTAAAAGAGGGTATTTCCTTTGGATCTCGGCCATCCTTGCTCCAAATGGCTAACCAACAGATTCCACATGAAAAGGAGAAGAAGATGAGGCTATGACCAAAGTTTCACAGCCAAACTCGAAGGGAATCAAAAGTTATGAGCTTAAAGCACATTTTTACCTTAAAATGTAGATTTGAACAACCTTGGTCCCTCTACTGGTCTCAACCGAGTTTAGCTCTTGTTCTAACCTTAGAACACTGAGAATAAGCCATAGGAATTGATGAGCCACGAAATCTAGGTGTTGGTGGTGAGAAGATGAAGAAAAAGAGCTAAAAATGACATTAAAACACTTACATTAGGAGCTTAGGAGCTAGGCTGCCTTCCATGCTCAAGAACAAACTTGAGAGCTTAAGGAAGGGAGAGCTCGGCTGGAAGGAGAGGATCAGACAAGGAAGGAAGGAGAAGGTGGGAAAGCTTGATTAATTTGAAAAAAGTAAAGTTACTATTGCAAATTGAACATTAGGTAATGATTTGTCTCCAAAATCATTGTATGCTGTCTCCTCACTTATTGCAGCCGGCCTCCTTGGTCCAAATGGGTCAATTAATTGACCATTGACCATGCTTGGTCAATATTGACTCATGTGGGCCCCACTTTAGGGTTTTATTAATATTTTAATATTAAATTTGTAAAAATCTGTAAATTTCTGGAATTAAATTCCTAATATCATATAATATGGTATTATTATATTTAAAGGTATTATAACCTTTTAGCCCATTTAAACCAATTTAGAAGGCGATTCACAAAAACGTGCTTTAAGGAGTTTTAGTGCACATTTTGTGTCGCAAGGTGTTTCTGGGCTTGGTTTTCTTTGACAAGTTTGTTGTGTTCCTACATGATATTTGATCATGTAATTCAATTTTATATCATTTAGAGGTCCTTTGATTTTTAAGGTTTTCCTAGAGCACCTTTTTGCCCTTTTTGACCTTGAAGCATGTAAATGCTTTTTCTTTGTGTTGGAGTGTTGTCCAACGGTTATAATATGTTTAGTAGTATGTTAATATGCTTAGGACAAATTTTTAGGTCCTAAGAAGTTTATTTGGGTATTTATTTACCCTTAACAGTCAAAGGGTGCAACATCTTGTTTTATGTTGACCACTGTTGTTCTCAGTTGACTTTTAAGGCATGTTTAGGCCTTAATTAATATGATTAAATATTTAATCCATGCTTTAATAATTTGGGGTATTTCAGTCTACCCCCCTTAAAAAGACTTCGTCCCGAAGTCTCTTAATCAAATAGGTAAGTATATATAAATGTATAACTACCCATTGTTCCCATAATGTATATCTATGTGATATATCATTTACACACATCATATTGCGCTTATACAGCACATAGCCATCACGTTGTGGCGTTAGTTCAATCATATATGGATATAGGTGATCCATCAGCACCATCATTTCCTATCAGTTCTACAAGTCCTGACAACCTTCCTGAGGTGTCCATAACATTCCATTGTTCCACATTCCATATCTAATGATTCATTTCGTATCTAGGCAATACCATATGTAATCATTCTATAAAGCAATATGAATGCATATCACAGATAGCATAAGAAAAGTACTACACACATGGTGTACATACAATCATTCAAACAAGTATCTCATAGGATACATACTTTCAAGTGTACATCACACCCAAACAACCAAACAACGCACGCCCCGCGAACCAACCATAACCAAGAAAACCAATTCATTGTATGCTATGCATACTAAATAATTCACATACTAACCAAACAACCTCGTATGCCCCGCACACCACCAATTCTCTACACATGTGCACAGCCAAGAGGCTCTACCCCCCTTAAAAAGGGTTACGCCCCCGTACCCCACAAGTATACAACAGCCGCTCAACAAGGAGCGCTGGATACTTGGATCTCAAAGAGTTCTCCAACTCGTGGATTATCCTCATATCAGAGAGACGGGTATAATTCTAGCCCTTCAGGGCTCCACAATATATAAAAGGTGAGGCACTGATCTTTTTGTGCTCTCTCCCAAGTTCATTCTTTTGGGCCCACTCGCTCCGTATGAGGTGTAGACCCATGAACAAAGGCTCAATTTGCCTTTTTTTTTGCTGTGAATCCACTGGTTTGGATCACTAGCACATGCGTGTGTTTTCTCTCACTGACATTCAGTTTGAGATGTAATATGACATTGGCTATTGTTAGTACTTAGTGCTCTTTGCACTTGTCTTTGTAATACTAAGACGTACCAGCCTATATGTCCACAAAGATGATGTTTGTCATCCATGTCTCCTGGTGATTTTGCTCCGGAGTAACACACTGTTGTAGTTTTTTTTTTTACACTCTTGTTGATATCCACTTTATCTTTCAGCATTTCCACAAGGTTAATAACTGCACGAGTGCAATACCAAAACACTCAGTCATACAGAGTGCAGAGGCGTAAACGCTCAACAGCTAATATTTCATGAGTCAAACAGATAAGATGTGCGAATTGTCCTATGAGTGGTACATTCCAAATCCATTGTTCTTTAAGCAAGATTTCTGCTATCATATAGCTTTATCTTTTCTTCTCGCGTAGTCACGCGTTTATGTCCATACCATCTGGTAGATTTCCTCTGGATTGCAAGCATTTGCTTGATCCTTATGAGGGTTCTACATATTTTTCGTCCATAATGGGTTTTCCTGTTTCTTTTTTTTTCCTGTCCTTAAACTGCTCCTTTGTACTCTGTATACTGTCCACTGTTCTCTGTCGAAGATTCTCACTTTTTTTTTCCTCTAGTCCGTTGTTTAACTGCGGCTCTTCTCGTCCATCTTCGAGGTAATCCGTCTTGCTGTCCGTAGAATGGAGTTGACTACTTCTCGTGTTCCTAACACTACCTGTCTACTTGCATGGGGTACCGTACTGATACATTACTACTTACCCGACTAACTTATAAATAAGTCTGTCAGGCCCACATGCTCCGAACGGAGTGCGGTCGTCCCATGTCTCGTTTAGTAAACTGGTAATGTCTGTCACACGGTTGTAATGAAGTATTCTGTTGTCAACCTCCCTTTTGATGGATATCCTTTTTTTTGTTCTTCTACCCCTTTTTTTTTCTTCTTCTTCTTTCTTCATTTTTTTGTAATAGTTCATGTTATCAGTTATCCTGTAATAAGTGATGTTGCCTTTGTGGCAACCGTGGTAATTGTATCATAGACGTATTATTCAACTCGGTGTAAGTAAAAATCCGTGCTATATTAGCAAACTTGTTTCTCCTCTTTTTTTGATCTCATTGAATACAACACATTTTTCCTTTTTCTCCCTGTTGTTTTTTTTTTCATTTCTCATCCATAGTTCATATTCGTCCCCTCATCCATGTAATTGGATGCATTGCAGATTGCATAATAGTTTGAGCAGCTTGGCTCTTCACTTCCCAACCATCCTCACTGACGGTGGTGCATCTACAAAGGGTATGCTTGTCCATAAGGACTAAACATGTATCACCGGTAGTGATTAGCATTAAATGCAAGTATACTCTAATGGTATTTGGCTAATAGCCCTGTCTGAAACTTCCTCGAACGTTTAAACTGGTGTGTGTGTGTGTGTTTTTTTTTTACAGTCATAGTGGCTGTATAATGTGTCCAGTTGCAGTGGTTGGACTATCGGTCCTTCCAAAATTGCATAGGTTTCTAATCTCCAGGTTTCAATGCAAAGGTTTGAACAACAGTTTTTTTTTATAAAAGGTTAAAAGTAGTAGTTGTTGCAGTTGCATTTGCAGTAGCTGTTACTGTGCTGTCGCTGCACTTGCTGTAGCAAGTGCGCAAGGCAGATGGAAATTTCAGTGGTTTACTGTCATAGCGCTTGCAATAGCAAGTGCGCCATGCAGGTGGAAATTCTGGTTCAGTAATTCCCGGTCTCATTGACTCTGTGTCGTAGAGTATAGGCTACATGGTAATGTAAGCATTAACATCCTTTATATATATCCGTCAAGGTTTAAAGCTTTTGGTACTGAGTACACAAACTAATCCCAAAGTTACACAAAAGGCGAGTGGTCAATGACACACTCCCACATACTTATAACATAGCTCCTTCTAACATTCAAAGTAAGCACACAACACAGTAAGTAAAAGTCTTCCACTAGCGGTCTCATGGAGTATGGGTACTCATGCCCTATCTACTCTTGCCCTTCTGGGCTCCAGCATCAGCAGATGTCTAGCCATCCTGACCGCCTCGTGGTACTCCAGATCCTCCAGCTGAGGTCTTCTGAGTATTCTTTGGTGGCCTGTAATTACGGCTCTCTGGGTTCATCCAACATTCAAATTCCCTATGGCCCTCTTTGTGGCAGCACCGACACTCGACTTTGCGGCCTTCGCAGTCGACCCCTGGATGGTCCTTCCCACAACGCTTACAGTAAAAATGGCGCTGGGGCTGTCCGGTGCCTGATGATAGTATTTAAGTTTAAGTTAAATCTGTTGATATAGGGGTTAAGATTATATTTGAATTTAAGAGATAGGTGTTCTCACCCTTAGGAGGTGCAGATCTCAGAGGCTTAGCATCAATAGCTGGGCCGGTCAACTGCAGGACGGGCTCTTTCCCTTTCTTTCCCTGGTGACCCTGCTGCCCTTTCTTTGGAAAGAATTTCCTGTTTAAGGTTTCGGGTCAGCATTCGTAAGGTATTTAGTATGAAGTATTTAAGCTTGGGTTAAGTCCTTACTTTCCCTTTTTCTGGCCATCGCCTGAAGATGCTCCTCCACCCTCAGACTCTCCTTCAGGGTTCTTCCTTTTCTTTGCCCCTAGAGTCTCTTCCCGAGTCTGGAGCATTAGCTCCGTCCTCGAGGCAGCGTCATAACACTCCTGGAATCTCATTGGTAAGTTCTCACAAGGTTATACGGTACTATAGTAAGTAAAGAATTTATGGCATTCATGTTAATACCTGTATGGTAGTGTAGAGGGTAGCACCCATCGCCATCTGGATGCGAAATAATAGTCCTGGAACTTCTCGATCTTTACGGTTTCTGAGTAATCCACACCGGGGATGAAGTCCAGTAGACCAATGAATCGAGCGTAATACTCGTCCACGGTCAACCTCCCTGGGTCAATGTTTCAAACTCATGGCGCTTCTTTGTTTGAGGTGCGCCGGGTAGTACTTCCCTCTTAGTAACTCAACAAAGGCAGCCACGAAAAGTCGGGCGTAGCAGGTGCTGGTCCTTGACCAACTCCACAAGTGCTGGCTGCATCTTCAGGTGGAAAGCAGCAATAGCGACCCTCTTGTCGTCAGGTACTTGTAAAGCTTCAAATGCTTTCTCGTGTTCAACAATGTAACGCTCCAAAGCTACGGGGTCTGGTTCCCCTGAATATGTAGGTGGTCGGGTCTCGCTAACTGACTTCAGCCAGTTTGTTTCCCTGGGCTGTGGCGGGTGGGCTGGTGCTCCTCCTATCTGAGTACCCAGCTGTGCAAGAACGGCTGCAACCGTCTCAGCAACTCCTGGAATGCCGGGGTCACCGCCTCTACCTCTTCCAGCACCACGCCCTCTAGTACCACCAGACATCTGTAGTACAGTATGTCACATAAATACTTGGTAAAATTACCGTACACAACCAATAGATATTAAGTTGCCTTAAAGGCTATCCTGTCACGCATTTTGCGTTTCTAGACACAATATCTTTTGAGACGAATCGTCTCGTACCTCCTAAATGTTTCCCAATATTTCCCAAGTCCTAAGCTCACTGTCTTAACCTACTTTCTCGTCATCAGAGCGGTACTCCGCTCTGATACCACTTTTGTAACACCCCTCTCCATAATCACGATATAATCCCTCACGTAGCAATAAATAAAACGTCTCGCAGCGGAAAAATAAATAACAATTACAAAACTCACACGGGTGTCACCGGCCATTACTCGCCCATGCGAGCAACGTAGCCATACCACATCCAACTTCCAAAATAAACAAACTGCTAACCGCAGTGATAACGAGAAACTCCTATACATCAAACTAAGTCCATAACCATAAACATTGACAAGTGAGCGTCTACCCAATCCTGAAAAATACATAACCTTACCATAAGACCATACACCATCTTCATTACCATACAACATCTCCAACTACCCTGTTCCTGCTCTTCAGCTCCGACAATGATCAACAACCTGAAATGGTGTAGTATCAGCGATAGACGCTGAGTATGCCGGGCCTGGACCCTATTGGTCACTTGTCATTTTAACCATCTTATTATTAGATTGGTTTCATGCTTTTTCCTTTTTACAGTTATAATCAAAACTGAAGCATAAATGTATAATATACATAATCAACCATCCAAATATTCATAAACATTAATCATCCATCCAAATATTCATAAACATTAGTCATCCATCCAACCAAACATTCATAGAATATCTCAAACAACATTTGTATATCGAACGTATCGAGCAATAACAACAATATTTTGTACAATGTACAATCGCCGTAGTGTTCACCATCCACTGTCAATTTATTTTAGTTTGGCTTTCAAGCCCCGTCCATATGTACAATGTACATTCGCCGTAGCGTACAGTTCCCATAGTTAATTTACCTTAGCCTTGTAGGCTCCATCCAACCATGTTTAATTAATGTCAGTAGGGCGTCATGTTAGGACAACCCGATAACCTCACCATGGACAGTAGTCCCCCGTACACACAAAGGTGCTCATTTCGCCAGAGGTCCGGAGGCCCCTGACTCACTTATGTCTCGTAAGACGTCCATAAAAAGGCCGTAGCCACCTGATCCACGAACCTATTTGGGCTCGTTGGATATAACCTGGAGCGGAATCCAATTAGGAAACCCCTCAGTGATCACAAATGCGCAACCAAGTGGTTCGTAAACCACCGGGATTCCTCACCTCAATCTCATACCATCACTCTCATAATGTTTAAGATCTGCTCTTAGTCTTATGGAGAATATTATTAACCAGCGGCCCAATGGGTCACGCATACCTAGAAGTCAGCTAGGTGATATTTATGTTAGAGATCCATGCTCTAGAGACCGACAATGTCGTGACTCGTCCCTAAGTGTTTTACTTAGGTTACCATATACTTAATATTAATATCATGGTATTATACCAAGTAGCCGTCATGTCATCACAACGCATATGTATGTTTATATAAGTCGATCTATAGTCGACGTAGTGTTAGTCCCGTAGGACGCTCGTGCATAAATAAATGCAGTAGCACACAATCACATACATGTATCCACACATATAACACACAAGTTATATCAACCAAATCCGAGCCCAAGGAGCAACCTTAGGTCAACTCGGCAAACCCCTTTACATACCGTTCACCCTGATTGTATTACGGTGGAGTATGAATCTTCAAGATCCTATGCTCCGTGTAGTCCGCTAGCTTGTCAAGCGTCCTTGTCAGAAGTATAATCTAAACGGTATTAAAACTATACGTCAGTCTCCATGACTAACTACATCCGGTATATCCGAATAATAAGTAACCCCGACAGTTCACCTCCGTTTTCTACAGTTGTTGTTACGGGTTTCTCTAAAACAGTCGGTTTTGTTACTTAAAACGCGTACGTCAAAACTATCCCAACTGTTAAGTTTAATTCACTATTTCCTTTTTAATCTTATCCACCCTCCAGTTTAGGTGCGTAACCCATAGTTGCATGTATGCATGCATATATTATATTATATTCTTTTTCTTATTGTATCATTTATTTTATTGTATTCTCTTTCATATTGTTTTATTTTCCCACCATCCTTCATAATTCGACATGTTGTATAATCCCTTTATCTTTAGCAAATAATATTTGCTTCCAAAACTCATGACTTATAGTTCGTAACTATATTTATTTTTTTAAATAACCACCACCATTAACTCATAAGGTGTTCAACCAAAATATATTTATCCACCTTATATACATTATTCTTGTGTATGTATATATTTTTACCACGTAGGTAATTCTCATGAGTTTCATAAACTCTTATATTTTGTGTTACATTTCATCATCTTTTATTAGATGATTATTCCCATTAGTTGCATCATATTATACAACTTATATTAAGATTGTTATCCTAATATTATGTAACATTTTATGTTGTACATTTACAACTCCTAAGGTTTATTCCATAAATACCTTAGTTTATAAATCCCATTCACTTATAGTTTGTCACACCATTTAATGTGAATACCTTATTTGTATTAATTTCATTAAACCACCTTAATACCAAATAATTGTTATAACATTTATAACATTATAGACCTTAGTCTAAAATTCATTTTCCAACCTTTATATTTTCGGTATAGCCCTTGAATTTATTTAAATTCCCTTTTTGACCACATAACATTATGTAATGTTATACCAAAATACTAATATCATTTGCTATGATATTTTTATTTCCTTTAACTTATAATCTATAGTTTTTATACAAGACTATTGTGTATTGCCTCATAGGCACATATTAAACCTTATACTTTTCCTTAAACCATAATTTCCTTTATTTACAAAATCACCCCTTTCTTTTACCATGTTATATATCCCATTTAATATAACATTTCTAACTTATAAAAGAGCATAACCTATGGTTATTTTTGTAAATTCCGAACAGACCTCAATATACATTTTATATTGTCATTAGGCCCAATTTATAACATATAGTTTGATAATATCATTAAAACTATATATTATACATATATCTCAACAAATACTCTTATATAATTCTAAAAATCACCAAATTCCACCAAAGGGTTATAAATATCCTTATTAACCCATATACTTTTGATATTTACCATTCCACCATCTATTTTTCTCCAAAGTGTCATAATGACATATTAACTATATATTATTCATATATAGTTTATTTTAATTCCAAAATCCACCAAATAAATTCCTAAAAATTCCTAATAGCCCATGGGTGTTTAAAATACCATTGTACACCCTTAATTTTCGGTAATAACATATTTACCACATATGTTATAAAAATATTACCGTTAAATACATAACTTATTATAAAACCTTAAATAAGTTATCTAACTTATTTATTTTGGTCAAAACCTAGCCTATGGTCAAGGTTGACCACCTTAATATTTCCTTGACCAACAATTCCTTATAATTACGGTTTAGTACCCATACTTTCTAGAAATCACCATTTAACCCCAAAACTTTACAAAATCTTATAAACTTTTTTTAACTCCATTTTACCTCTCATTTTCGGCCTTATTATTCTAAAGCCCCCAAATTTAATTTAATTACACCTAATACCCCATTTATTTTCGGTAATGCATTTATACTACTTAAACTTAATTAAAAGCTTGTAAATGCATAAATAAAATGGCCTAAAATACATGGCCTTATTACAAACATTGGCTTGCAAAATAAATTACACATAAATGTCCCAAAAACACTTATAATTCTCGGCCTCACCACACACTTTCCATTTAATTACCAAACTTCCACATAATGTCTTAAATTTGACATTTATGTTACTTAATCACTTAGATAAATTTACTAAGCCATTTCTTTAAACATTTTAAGGTCAAAAATGACCTTATTACCATGTTCTCTCACGGCAATTAATATAGAAATATCTTAGAACATTTTAACTTAGCAAGGTTAATGTTAAGTGATTTATACCTTGATTTAGCTTGAATAATTCCTTGTTTGAATTCGGCCAGCCTTAGATAAAATTTCCAAAGCTTCTCTTGCATGTTTCAAACAGCAAACAAGGCCTAGTTAGTCTCCAAGAAAGATCTAACCATAAGGAGTAATTTAATGTAAGATTTAAGGCAAAAATCACCTTAAAAATGCAAGGGAAGTTCTAAGTGGTTTCGACCTGAACCAAACACACCACAAGGTGTTAGATCCACCATATTGACATAGGAAATAGTTAGATCTCGAAATGCTACCTTGTTGTTAGGTTTTACCTTGGAAAAATGCCTTAAAAGAGGGTATTTCCTTTGGATCTCGGCCATCCTTGCTCCAAATGGCTAACCAACAGATTCCACATGAAAAGGAGAAGAAGATGAGGCTATGACCAAAGTTTCACAGCCAAACTCGAAGGGAATCAAAAGTTATGAGCTTAAAGCACATTTTTACCTTAAAATGTAGATTTGAACAACCTTGGTCCCTCTACTGGTCTCAACCGAGTTTAGCTCTTGTTCTAACCTTAGAACACTGAGAATAAGCCATAGGAATTGATGAGCCACGAAATCTAGGTGTTGGTGGTGAGAAGATGAAGAAAAAGAGCTAAAAATGACATTAAAACACTTACATTAGGAGCTTAGGAGCTAGGCTTGCCTTCCATGCTCAAACAGACCTTGAGAGCTTCAAAGGAAGGGGGGAGCTGGCTGGGCAGGAGGAAATCGGACAAGGAAGGAAGGAGAGATGGAAAGATTTGAAATAATGGAAAAAGTAAAGGTTACTATTGCAAATTGAAGTTAGGTATCAATTTGTCCAACAATTATTGCAAGCTGCCTCCTCTCTTATTGCCAGCCGGTTTTCCTTGGTCCAAATGGGTCAATTAATTGACCATTGACCATGCTTGGTCAATATTGACTCATGCAGGCCCACTTTAGGGTTTTATTAATATTTTAATATTAAATTTGTAAAAATCTGTAAAATTTGGAAATTAAATTCCTAATATGATATAATATGATTAAATATCATATTTAAGGATAATATAATTTTTAAGCCCATTAAAAATCAATTTAAAAGGCAATCTCACAAAAACGTGCTTTAAGGAGTTTTAGCGCACATTTTGTGTTGCCTGGTGTTTCTGAGCTCTGTTTTCTTTGACAACAGTCTTTTTGTGTTCCTTACATGATATTTGATCATGTAATTCAATTTTATATCATTTAGAGGTCCTTTGATTTTTAAGGTTTTCCTAGAGCACCTTTTTGCCCTTTTTGACCTTGAAGCATGTAAATGCTTTTTCTTTGTGTTGGAGTGTTGTCCAATGGTTATAATAGTTTAGTAGTATGTTAATATGCTTAGGACAAATTTTTAGGTCCTAAGAAGTTTATTTGGGTATTTATTTACCCTTAACAGTCAAAGGGTGCAACATCTTGTTTTATGTTGACCACTGTTGTTCCCAGTTGACTTTTAAGGCATGTTTAGGCCTTAATTAATATGATTAAATATTTAATCCATGCTTTAATAATTTGGGGTATTTCACTTTATATATTGTGGAGCCCAGAAGGGCTAGAGTCATACCCGTCTCTCTGTGTAACACCCCATCCAACATTAACACACTTACAATAAACTGCAGCGGAAAAACAGACTTCATCACATTACTTAACTCGTTGGTGTTACATGCCGTTAACCACCCACGTGGCTAACAAGGCTATTACATATACATTGTACCGGTCTGATGGACTAGATTGCCGAGCGACTACACATTACTGACCCTTCCATTAACAATAGAAACAACATACACCTTCCAACTGTACCGAGTATTTACAAACTACTGCCGATAACAATTTCGGTCTTACTACGCCTACAATGCATACGCCATTTAAATGGCTGCCCATGTATAAACATCTACCCCGTCCTACTCTCGAACGGCTTCCAGCTCCTTGTACCTGAAATAGAAAAGGAGAGAAAGGGTGGCCCCCAAGGGGCTCAGCACCTTTGCTGGTATGGTAATCCCGCAGCCCACATGCTACCGGGCCACGCACAACTAATTGTCGTCTTAGCATGCAGTTGATTATATTTAAATCATGCATACAACCATAAACACACCACACTTTGCATACACCCAACAATAGGGCTCAACATATAACACAACACATCCACACTTAACAAATCATCCAAGGATTCCTTAAACCTTAGAGTGGCTCTCCTCTAAAACGGAGCTACTTCCTTAATGAACGACACGTACCCATTAATCGGGTTATCCTTAAACGCCTCTTGTCACAAACTGGGATTCATTTCCATGATCCACACACCATATCCTACAACATATCTCATTCCTCACATAACAAAACATAACAAAACCTTTCTTGTTTCGGCGTACACATGACAACATCGCATTCATTTTAAACACCTAACGTATACATATCATAGCATAGCAGGGGAAATTGCTTAGCACTATAACAACACAAACACCATAAGATCGGTTCACACAAGGAACCTTCCACCATAGTTAGTATATATAGTTAGCCTAGAGATTATTACCAATCTCATGCTAAGCTCGTTACCAACCTCGTTACCGTCCAGTTATATCGAACGGTTAACTTAAACCCAAGGTGTGTCGGATATAGTAATCCCAAGCACACCGAAATAACATTCGTATGCCCCTGTGGCCCGACGTGAGTCAGTAACTAGCTTTGGATAAGCTAAGGGAAGGTAGAAACCAAATTGGAATACAACCTATACATACACCAAGAGAGCCGAACCGGATATGACATCGACTCCCGTCCATCACACGCGTGGCCGGAACAACCGGACTCCTCACCCCCATTAGTACATATACTATTATAAATAAGTAGTTAGAGATCCATTATGGAGCCTACCACATCCACACACCATACGATATCATGACCGAGTTAAGCACACAAGGGAGGTTCACACACTTGCATACAACAACGATATCCAACTAACTCACACATAGCCGTGGTTAGAACATTCCCAAGGTTTGGGTCGTTAACTCCGAATACCGATCACTCATGTGTTCCTAGTTCTAGTTAGCTAAGGTTTAACACTTATTTGAGGTTAAACGGTATCGGAGATTAAAAGCGCCACATAAATGAATTACTATAAACTCATTACATATTTTTATCTTACAAGGTGGCAACACTTAGAAAAACACATTGGCATACAAGCCGGTGTAATCCGGTAGGACACAGGTTGCAAGAAAACCATACCTGTCACCGGAGTCCACTTTACCACGTCCACTTATGTTCCTCGAGCAATTCTCGAACAACTGATAACATTACATATACGTTTATTAAAATCGGGGTTGCATGATTATTTAATGTCTAATGCTTATAATTTTTCCCCGTTAGTTTAGTTACATAACTTTGCATTTTTAACTTGATTTACTTTCACATTTTATTACAACTTTTCACCTACTTAATTTTCATTAAAACTCACCTAACATGTCCTAAACAACCTTAGAACACCATTAACCATCAATCCCCAACATTACACATCATTTCCATACCTTAAACATTTAAATCATCTTACTTAACTTAATCTCTTAAGTCCTTTTATAATTATTTTCTAATCATCAATACTCTCTTAATGGCATACCACTAATACCACTTAACATTATTAAAATTAATTAACTTAAATTTTTAAATTTTTTTTTTTAAGGTCCGACCGACCCACCGACCGACCCACCCCTGGGTAGGTCGGCTGCAGAGAACATCCAAATTCACAGTTTCAGCCCGACCGACCCAGACTGGGGTCGGTCCCCTGGGTAGGTCGGCTGCAGAAACTTCCCTTTCATTGTCAAACCTTCTCCAAATTTTTCCTCAAGCCTCCTAATGTGTTCTAACATCATTTGGCACATCAAACACACCTTTAGCCATGTACTTAACTCTTTAAATCACACACCAAAACCATCTTATCATTCACAAATTTCTTACAAAATTCTTAGCACTTGGAATGTTTTCTCCTTAAGATTTCTAAGTGGTATTTCACCAATAATGACCACTATACCAAGGTGTTTCCTCTACACCTTAACATCATCTCTCAAACTTCTTTTCTTACTAATTAAATCTCCTTTTTCACATCTTACCTAAACATCACTTCTTTCTTATTCATCAATCATTACCTATACCTTATAATAACTTCTCCAAGACTTGACACACCCTAGAAACACTCATTTGATTTTTAGAACTTCTAAGATAATGCCTAAATCCTTGTAACACCTTAATGCACGTTTTCTTCCTTAGTGAAACATTTACTCATTCCTAATAATTCCTAGTTCACCCAAGTTCATTCAAGCACTTAAAACTCCTTATACATTTTACAAAATTTGCCATGGGTTCTCTTAGCACATCCTCATTCCAAGGCTCATAGTTTTCACTATTAAACACTCAAGAACACCTAAATCCATCAAGAACTTTCTCACACACAAACTTCACCAAATTTACACTACATCACAATATAGTGCATAAACTTAATTGCTTGGCACTTAGGCCCTTAAATAACATGGCTCTTAGGCCCTTAAATAGCATAAACCTTAAACACTGAATTTCCCACATAAGTAATGCCTTTGACCTGCAAATACACCCAACAATACATATGCCCTTAATAAACTCCTCTTTGGATAGTTTGCTATCTCATTTCCCATTGGCTCTTTAGGTAGTTTTTAATAAGCATTTTAAAGCTCAATTTCCTAGGACACATAAAACTTCATTAAGATAGCTCATTTACCTCTCTTTCTTCAAAACTTCCTCACTTGTTTTTCCTTGCCCTTCTTGATTAAAAATTGGCAAGGTGTTTTTGATTGCTCGTCAAACTTCTAATCAATATACAAGTAAAGATAATGAGCATTAAGCATTATACTTAAGCTCATGAACAAACCCTAGATTAACATAAGTGTTTTAAACACTAAAATAGATATTTACCTTGGATTTAAATGAGAATTTGATTAAGTAGCAAGAGAGGACTCCACCAAGTCCTTTGAAGTTTGGAATGAAGCTAAACAAAAGCAAGAGAAGACACCATTACAAGGTGATTCTCGGCCATGAATAAAAATGAGAGGAAATGCTAGTTTTCTTAGACTTTTATTACCTTAGAACCAAGAAGAACAACAAGGTGCAAGAAATGGAGCTTTTCCTCAATCAATGGAGATTCTCCATGGAATCAAACTTGAGCTCTTGAAGTTTTGAAAAGAGGGAAATGAAGGGCTTGGTCTAACTAGCACAAATATGCTCTTAGAATTTGATTTGGAGCATGGAGTTGGATTTGGCAAGGAAATGAAGTTGAAGAAGAGTGGTTGCTGTAGCATGAACGGTTTGGAGTTGGGAGAACCATGAGGAAGACGGTGGGAAAGAAAGGAAATGAAGAAAAGTGAGGTGAGAGGTAAAAGTGTGAGATATTTATGTTATAAAGTAAATAGTCTTTTTACTTTATCCTTTCTTCTTTAATTGACTTTGCTGTCCAGGTGTGATGACTCACACTTCAAAAACCGTCCCCCCTTCTATATTAAAGATATATATGGCCTTGTTTGACCATTTAACATCTTATGTTGACTTATGACTTAAACTAGCACTATTTGAGCACTATTCACAAAACTAAGGCACATAATTGTGAAATTTTTGATTTCCCATTGATTTAGACTTCCTAATGTGATACTAAGTAGTACACATGTTGATTAAAGAGTAATGATGGACATCTAGCCATTCAAAACTCATTTACAAGACAATTTTTCAAAAACGTGCTTTAAGACTCCTTAAAGCACTTTTTGTGTCTTCACTTGTTTTCAAGCTTGGTTTTCTTTGGTAATTGATTTAATATGTTCATCAACATATTTATAAGGTATAGGTATGACCATTAGGTCATATACAAATTTATCCCAAGCTTAGAGCACATTTTAGCCCATATTGACCTTAAGGTATTTATTTGTGTTTTGTTTGGTTTCATTGTCTACCAAGGTTTCCTAAGGACTTAATTAGCCTTATAAAATCATAATTAAATATTATTAAGTCTTGGTAGGCTCCTTGGGTCCTAACCAAGTTCACTCCTAGCTTAGAGCATGTTTTTGCTCAAACCGTGTCTTAGTGTTTTATTGTGTTTTACCATGGTTTAAATGGTTCATTGATGTTCCTAAGGCATTTTTTTTTGCCTTTAAATACCATATTTTAACATTTAATCAACATATCAAGATTTGGGGTATTTCACTCTGACATGAGAATAATCCACGAGTTGGAGAACTCTTTGAGAGCCAAGTACCCAGCGCTCCTTGTTGAGCGGCTGTTGTATACTTGTAGGGTACGGGGGCGTAACCCTTTTTAAGGGGGGTAGAGCCTCTTGGCTGTGCACGTGTGTGCACTAAGTTTTGGTTGTTTGGTATGCATTGCATACAAAGAATTGGTGGTGTGCGGGGCATACGAGGTTTGTTTGTTTAGTATGCATGGCATACAGTGAATTGTTTCGTATGCATGGCATACAGTGAATTGGTTTGGTTGGTTATGGTTGGTACGCGGGGCGTGCGTTGTTTGGTTTGTTTGTGTGTAGTGTGCACTTGTATGTATGTATCTTATGAGATACTTGTTTGAATGATGTGTTTACACCCATGTGTGTAACACTTTTCATATGCTATTTGTGATATGTATTCATATTGCTTTATAGAATGATTACATATGGTATCGCCTAGATACGAAATGAATCATTAGATATGGAATGTGGAACAATGGAATGTTATGGACACCTTAGGGAGGTTGTCAGGGTTGGTAGAACTGATAGGAAATGGTGGTGCTGATGGATCACCTATATCCATATATGATTGAACTAACGCCACAAGTGATGGCTATGTGCTGTATAAGCACAATACGATGTGTGTAAATGATATATCACATAGTTATACATTATGGGAACAATGGGTAGTTATACATTTATATATACTTACCTACTTGATTAAGAGACTTCGGGACGAAGTCTTTTTAAGGGGGGTAGATTGAAATACCCCAAACTAATAAAACATGGATTAAATATTTAATCACATTAATTAAGGCCTAAACATGCCTTAAAAGTCAACTGAGAACAACAGTGGTCAACACAAATCAAGATGTTGCACCCTTTGACTGTGTAGGGTAAATAAATACCCAAATGAACTTCTTAGGACCTAAAAATTTTTCCTAAGAATATTAACACATAACTAAACATATTACAATCATTGGACAACACTCCAACACAAAGAACAAGCACTTTCATGCTTCAAGGTCAAAAAGGGCAAAAATGTGCTCTAAGAAACCTTAAAGGTCTAATGACATCTAAATGATATAAAATTGGGTACCATGATCAAATATCATGTAAGGAACACAACAAAACCGTTGTCAAAGAAAACCAAGCTCAGAAACACCTTGAGACACAAAATGTGCACTAAAACTCCTTAAAGCACATTTTTGTGTAATTGCCTTCTAAATTGGTTTTAAATGGGCTAAAAGGTTATAATTACCTTTAAATATAATAAAATATCATATTATATGATATTAGGAATTTAATTCCAGAAATTTACGAATTTTTACAAATTTAATATTAAAATATTAATAAAACTCTAAAATGGGGCCCGTTTGAGTCAACATTGACTACGAATGGTCAAGAGGTCAAAGTTTGACCCCTTGGACCACATGAGGTCGACATTCACAGGCTGGGGAGGTTTAAAATCGCCACTTGCAAGATAAAAGACAAGCCTCCAACATGTTTCCATGTTTTAAGGGATTACTTTTGCCTTTACAATACAATAATGTATACTTTCAATTATGGCTCCTCTTTTGACTCATCCAAACCGTGTGAGACCCCATTTGAGAGGCTCCAGCCCCTCCAAGAACCAATGCCATTTGTTTATGATGAGTCATCAATCACAAAAATAATAAACAAAGGAAAAAGAGAGTATTAAGGCAAAATTTAACCTAATCTCTCATTAGCCTTGGCTCCAACCGATTCCAAGGCTCCCTCCTCTCTCTTTGGCTTCTCCAAGTCGTGGGTAAGTCACCAAGAACTTTGAAAAACACTTTGGTACCGAGGTGAGCTTAATTAGTCATTTTATGTTCAAATTCTTCACAAATCTTTCCTTTTTCGGTGGATCTAAACATCAACCACTTCCATCCATGGATATAGATTGTTCTTGGAGGTTAAATGAAGGAGGAATCTCGGCCATAACAAGGGAAGAAGGTGGTGAAACCCAAACTTGTTCTTAAGGTACAAAAATATGCTTTAAGCACTTATCTTTTGATTCTCTTTAGATCCGGTTGTAAAACCTGTTCTTCTAGCCTTATAATCTTCTTCTTAACATATTTATTCAGTGGATCTATCAAGAGCTTCAAGGTGTAGCTAGATCCAAGCCAAAAACACCATTTTTGGCATCTCAAACAAGGTAAATCTTAGCCATCTTCCAAGCTAGTTACCCACGGTTTTGTGCCTTGTTTTTAAGTGAGTTTTGATACTCTTTCTTTCTGGAAAAAATAGGGCCGAGGTAGATCTCCAACAAACTTGAAGATCTAAGGTAAATCTTACCTTGAAATATACATTAAAACACTTCTTATGGTTAGATCTTGCTTGGAGACTAACTATGCCTTGGTTTCTGTTTGAAAACATGTAATAGAAGTTGTGGGAATTTTATCTAAGGCTGGCCGAATCCAAACAAGGATTTATCTAAGCTAAATCAAGGTATAAATCACTTAAATCTACACTCGGTATATTAATATGTGTTTATACATATTTATACATATATGTCGTGAGTGAAGAGTATATTAAGGTCTTATTTTGACCTTAGGTGATTAAGGAATGGTTTAATAAATTTTATACCTAATTAAACAAGCATAATTGTCAAATTTAAGACATTATGTGGAAGTTTGGTAATTAAATGTAAAATACATGGTAAGGCCGAGACTTATAAGTATTTTTGGGACATTTATGTGTAATTTATTTTGCAAGCCAATGTTTGTAATAAGGCCATGTACTTTAGGCCATTTTATTTATGCATTTACAAGCTTTTATTTAAGTTTAGGTGATATATAATTATTACTGAAAAGAAATGGGGTATTAGGTGTAATTAAATTAAATTTAGGGGCTTTATAAAAATAAGGCCGAAAATTAGAGGTTAAAAGGTGTTAAAATAAAGTTTATAAGATTTTATAAAGTTTTGGGGTTAAATGGTGATTTCTAGAAAGTATGGGTGCAAACCGTAATTAGTAGGAATTAATGGTCAAGGAAATATTAAGGAGGTCAACCTTGACCATATGGTAGGTTTTGACCAAATTAGATAAGTTAAATAACTTATTTAAGGTTTCATAATAAGATAAGCATCTTATGGTAATATTTTTATAACATATGTGGTAAATATGTTATTACCGAAAAATTAAGGGTGTACAATGGTATTTTAAACACCCATGGGCTATTAGGAAATTTTAGGAATTTGTTAGGTTGATTTTGGAATTAAAATATACTATATATGTATAATATATAGTTATTATGTCATTATGACACTTTGGAGAAATATGGATGGTGGAATTACAAATACCGAAAACATATGGGTTAATAAGGATATTTATAACCCTTTGGAGAAATTTGGTGATTTTTAGAATTATGTAAGGGTATCTAATAAGATATATGTATAATATATAGTTTTACTGAATTATTAAACTATATGTTATAAATAGGGCCAAATGGCAATTATATAATAGCACAAGGGCTGTTCGGAATTTACAAAAAATAACCATGGGTTATACTCTTTTATAAGTTAGAAATGTTATATTGAATGGTATATATAACATTGTATAAATAATGGGGTGACTTTGTAAATAAAGGAAACTAAGGTTTATGGAAAAGTATAAGGTTTAATATATATGCCTATGAGGCAATATATAATAGTTTTGTATAAAAACTATATGTTATAAGTTAAAGGAAATAAAAATATCATATCAAATGATTAGCATATGGTATAACATGACATGATGTTATGTGGTCAAATAGAATTTAAATAAGCTATGGTGCTGTACCGAAAATAATAAGGTTGGAAAATGAATTTTAGACTAAGGTCTATAATGTTATAAATGTTATAACAATTACATGGTTTAGGTGGAATTAATATGAGTAAGGATATTCACATAGAATAATGTGACGAACTATAAATAAATGAGATTTATAGACTAAGGTGTTTATGGAATAAACCTTAGGAGTTGTAAATATACAACACAAAATGTTACATAATTTTAGGATAATAATCTTAGTATAAGTTGTATAATATAATACAACTAATGGGAATAATCATCTAATAAAAGATGATAAAATGTAACATAAAATATAAGAGTTTATTAAACTCATGGGAATTACCTACGTGGTAAATATATACATACACAAGAATAATGTATATAAGGTGGATATATATTTTGGTTGGAAACCATATAATATAATGGTGGTGGGTATTTAAAAAAAATGGTTACAAACTATATGTTATGAGTTTTTGATTACAAATATTATCTATTAAGATAATGGATTATATAATACATGGTATTATAATGGATGGTGGGAGAATGATACAATATAATTAATGATAAAATAAAAAAAAATAATATAATATAATCATGCATGCATACATGCAACTATGGGTTACGTACCTAAACTAGATGGTGGATAAGATTAAAAAGAAATACAACGAATTAAACTTAACAGTTGAAATATTATGATGTATGAGTTTTAAGTAACAAAGCCGACCGGTTTAGAGAAACCCGTAACAAACAACTGTAGAAAACAGGGATATACTGTCGGGGTTACTTGTTATTCGGAAATACCGGATGTAGTTAGTCATGGAGACTGACTTATAGTTTTAATACCGTTTAGATTATACTTCTGACAAGACGCTTGACGAGCTAGTGGACTACACGGAGCATAGGATCTTGCTGATTCATACTCCACCGTAATACG
This sequence comes from Limonium bicolor, assembly GCA_023374045.1. Lineage (NCBI taxonomy): Eukaryota > Viridiplantae > Streptophyta > Magnoliopsida > Caryophyllales > Plumbaginaceae > Limonium > Limonium bicolor. The sequence goes on along the minus strand of CM041776.1, from coordinate 200,483,552 downwards.
ATCAGGGTGAACGGTATGTAAAGGGGTTTGATCCGAGTTGTCCTAAGGAAGCTCCTTGGGCTCGGATTTGGTTGATATAACTTGTGTGCTATTTGTGTGTGGTTACACGTATGTGTTTAAGTGTTACTGCATTAATTATTTATGCACGAGCGTCCTACGGGACTAACACTACGTCGACTATAGATCGACTTATATAAACATACATATACGTTAATGTGATGACGTGACGGTTACTTGATATAATACCATAGTATTAATATTAAGTATATGGGAACCTAAGTAAAACACTTAGGACCGAGTCACGACATTGTCGGTCTCTAGAGCATGGATCTCGAACATGAATATAACCTAGATTACTTCTAGGTATGCGTGAGACCCATTGGGCAGCTAACTAATAATTATTCTCCATAAGACTAAGAGCAGATCTTAAACATTATGAGAGAGAGATGGTATGAGTTGAGGTGAGGAATCCCGGTAGTTTACGAACTACTTGGTTGCGCATTTGTGATCACTGAGGGGTTTCCTAATTGGATTCCGCTCCAGGTTATACCCAACGAGCCCAAACTGGATCGTGGGTCAGGTGGCTACGGCCTTTATATGGACGTCTTACGAGACATAAGAGAGTCAGGGGCCTCCGGACCTCTGGCGAAATGAGCACCTTTGTGTGTACGGGAGGACTACTGTCCATGGTGAGGTTATCGGGTTGTCCTAACATGACACCCAACTGGTATTAATTAAACATGGTTGGATGGAGCCTACAAGGCTAAGGTAAATTAAATATGAAAACTGTACGCCACGGCGAATGTACATTGTACATATGGATGGGGCCTTGAAGGCCAAATTAAGTTAAAATAAATAAAGGATGGTATACGCTACGGCGATTGTACATTGTACATTATATTGTTATTACTCGATACGTTCGATATACAAATGTTGTTTGTGTTATTAAATGAATGTTTGAGTTGGATGGATGGTTAAATGTTGTGGATATTTGGATGGTTGATTATGTATGTTATACATTTATGTTACAGTATTGTTTATAACTGTAAAATGGTAAAGCATGAAACCGATCTAATAATAAGATGGTTAAAATGACAAGTGACCAATAGGGTCCAGGCCCGGCATACTCAGCGTCTATCGCTGATACTACACTCATGCAGGTTGTTGATTGTCGCCGGAGCCGAAGTGCGGGAACAGGGTAATAGAGTTCATTTTAATTACCGCACATGGAGTTGTATTATGGTAAGGCTATGTATTTTCAGGATTGGGTAGACGCTCACTTGTCGATGTTTATGGATTATGGACTTAGTGTGATGTATAGGAGTTTTCTTGTTATCACGGCGGTTAGCAGTTTGTATATGTTGGAAGTTGGTTGTAGTTTGGCTTCGTTGCTCGCATGGGTGAGTAATGGCCGGTGACACCCGAGTGAGTTTTGTAATTGTTATTTATTTTCCTCTGCGAGACGTTTTACTTATTGCTACGAGAGATTATTACGTGATTGTGGATAGGGGTGTTACATTATGTGTATGAAATATATATATATATATATTAGTTCGCATTGTTGTGGCGAATAGGAAAGGGAGAACAGATAGAGTGTTCTTATCCTAATTCCGATTATTTATGCAAACGTTGCGAACATTAAACACATAAACGCCTAACTTGTTATCTCCGGTTGAGAGTTCAAGTAGGTCTATCTGGTAGCTCCGATAGGAGATTGCAAATAGAAGGAGTAGAAAGCTCCATACTATTGATTTATGACTCGGTATGAAACCGATTATTGGAATGTGATGGGTGGATCGGCATGAGACCGATGTGTAACCTGGTGGAGGTAAAACCTCTAGGAGTTGTATGAATAATTATAAGTCGAAAGAACTTGGTACATGGTTAGGATACATGATCCTATATGCCAATGACTAGATTAATTACACTAGTTGACTTGTGTATCTATAGAACACAAGGTGGAAAATATCAAGAGGAAATAAGATTAGAAATGAATAAAACAATTAATTGATTGAAATTGACGTGGGAAGTTGAACTTGATCCTGGTCCGATCAAGGGAAACCGAACACAAATTGAGGTGAGAGATAGTTCAACACTGACGCTGACCACGTCGGGGTTAAATGACTCTCGAAACTTCCTACAAGTGGACACAGATATGAATAGAAATTGGAATTTAGGGCGTCACTCGAAGAGCCGTGGACCGTGGAGTCCTTCGTCATTAGACCGGTGTGTCTGCGAGTGACATCATCCAAAGAGCCGTGGACCGCAGTGCCCTTTGTCATTAGACCGGTGTGTCTGCGGGTGATTAAGGAAATAAGGTGATACTGTCCGAGGAGTCGTGGACCGCAGTGTCCTTCGTTATTAAACCGGTGTGTCCACGGGTAGTAGACGTTGGTTAGCATGGGGTTGGGGATCGTCAAGTCCTGGTCTTTAAGACTGTTTCCCTGTGATTTGTCATCGTTAAATATATGTACACACATACATGTGGAATGATGTGTGAATATCCTCGCGAGATACTAACATGTAGATAGGGATGCGTGGAGTATCCCTTGCAAACACCTTTGAGTACTTTATTGAGTTTTGCACCTTGTCTAGTGCTGTGTACTATGAGTTTTGCACCTTGTTTAGTGTTGTTTATGAGTGAATGTGTCATGATTATTGACTATATGGAATGGGATTGATGCAGTATCAAATGTGATACATAAAGACTAGGCTTGAACGAAGTGGAATGTACTCCCTAGTGATGATCTGTCTGTGATTACTTAGTGGAACTTGATTCCTTAGGTGAACTGTAGATGAGTAAGGACTTCGGGACGAAGCCTTTTTAAGGGGGGTAGACTGAAATACCCCTAACCTTAAAAACTTAATTAAATGATCTATTAATGATCTAAGATGGTTAATAAACATCTAAATACCATTGGGGAACAATAAAGACTGGAGTATATCATTTATAATATTAATGTGACATGATAGACTATATTTTAAAGTCTAAATTAAAGTTTGAAAATTAAAATAAAAAATGGGCAATTTAGTATGAATAGTAACCCAAATAGTGCATTTTTAAGCAATATTGACTAAGTTTGGTCAATGGTCAATTAGTTGACCATCCTTGCCATATGAAGTCGGCATCCAAGGGAGCATGGAGTACAGCTCATCCAGCATTAACACAAATATCTACCTAAATTGATGATTCATCATTTACTATTACAATTAATTAACATAAACTTAACTAAAAAGCATATTAGCTCACCTTTCTTCATTTGCCTTCACCCCTGCTGACAGCAGCTCTCCAAAACCTCTCTTTGGCTTCTCCATTTACGTAAGAACAAGCCATACTCAGAGATGAACACCAATTGATCTTGGTAAGCTAATTAAGCCTTTAAATGTTTATTTTCTTCACAATGTCTTCCTCTTTCCATGGAGCAAAGCATCAACCATTTCCATCAATGTTCTTAGGTTGTTTTGGAGGTTAAATGGAGGGTGTATCTCGGCATTAATAAGGGAAGAAGATGGAGAAAGCTAATCTTGTTCTTAAGGTATAAAAATGTGCTTTAAGCACATATCTTTTGATTCCCTTCAAATTCGGCTGTGAAACTTTATTCCTAGCCTTATTACCTTCTTCTTAACATACTTGTTCAGTTGGTATATCAAGAGCTTCAAGGTATAGCCAGATCCAAGCCAAAAACACCATTTTAGGCATTTTTAACAAGGTAAAGATTAGCCATCTTCTAATCTGAGTTATACCAGTTTAAAGCTTGGTTTTAGTAGCTCCTTTTATGATCTTTACCTACTGTAAATATAGGCCGAAGATACATCATGGTTGCCTTGGTATTCTAAGGTAAATTTACCTTGAAAATTGACATTAAACACTTCTTGTGGTTAGATCTTGCTTGGAGACTAATCATGCCTTAATTGCTGTTTGAAAACATGTAAACTAAGCTGTGGAAAAATTATCTCCATACAGCCGTGGCCAAACAAGGCCTATACTTGGCAAAAATAAGGTATAAATCACTTAAACCTTCACTTGGTATATTAATATGTGTTTATACATATGTATACATATTGTGCCGTGAGTGAACAAGGTTTATAGGTCTTATTTTGACCTTAGGTGATTAAGGAATGGTTTAGTAAATTTTATAACTAATTAATTAGCATAATTGTCAAATTTAAGACATTATGTGGAAAATTGGTAAATAAGGAAAACATGTGGTAAGGGCCGAGAGTTTAAAGTACTTTTGGGCATTTATGTGTAATTTATTTTATAAGCTAATGTTTGTAATAAGGCCATGTACTTTGGGCCATTTTATTTATGCATTTATAAGCTTTTAATTAAGTTTAGGTGCTAAAAATAAATTACCGTAAGGAATTGGGGTTATAGTGTAATTAAATTAAATTTGGGGGCTATATGTTAATATGGCCGAAAATTGGAAGTTTAAATGAGTTTATATAAAAATTATAAGATTATATAAAGTTTTGGGGGAAATTGCAAATATTGGAAAGTTCTGGGGTAATCTATGTAATTACTGAGAAAGTGGGGTCAAAATGATGTTTGGAAGTCAAACATTGACCAAGCAAGAGACTTTGACCAGATTTGATGATTTATTAATTTAATTATCAAATTATACTAAGTTAAGTATTAAATTGTAAAAATTACATAACATATGGGTATATATGAGATTACCGAAAGTTTAAGGTATAAAATGGTGTTTTATACACCTATGGGTTATTAGGAATTTTTAGGAATTTATTTGGTTAAATTTGGAGTTAATATGGATTTTATAAGTATAATATATGATATTTTATATCATTGTTACATATAGGTAACATATATGTTGGAAACCGTAAATATTGAAAATATAAGATTAGGAATGATGTTTATAACCTTTTGGTATAGTTTGGTGATTTTTGGAGTTATATATAAGGCTTTATAAAGATATATGTATAATATATGGTTTTGATGACATAAGGAAACTATGTATTATAAATTGGGGAGATTCGGTAATTATACAAAGTTAGGTGGAAGGAATTTAATTAAAACAGACCCTAGGGTCTGTTCGGTAATTATAAACCTTTAAAACAATAGGTTATAATTATATTAAGGTTTAAGGTTAAGTATATTAATATACTCGACGTAACCACGCATGAAGTGTGACGTTTTTCCTAAATCCCGAGTTAAACCGAAAACCCGACAAACGTTATCAGTTAGCAACGGGGTATAAACCGGGGAGGATTAGTAACGGTACGGGGTGCCGTAGTGTATTGTTAATATGAGATGCTGATGCATAGTGTGATGCATATTAATAGATTGTTAAAGGCGTCTCGAGGATCACCAGAGAATTTAGCAGATTCATACTCCACGGTCTTATAATCCCGGTGCACGGTATGTTATTTATGTGGCTTGATTGTCACTGAGGATTTCCTCAGTTCAGACATTGTGTGAAAATCTGTGTTAAGATTGAATGTCTGCTTGTGTGAATTAATATGCTTGAGTTGTGTATTAATGCCGCTTTATTAGTATTACTGTTGCACGATAACAGTATCGTTCGTATATAAGAACATATTATAAAACGAACTAGCGGCAACGATGCTATCTTATATGTGTAATATAAGGAACGTAAGTAAAAACGTTGTAGTATTAGGATAATAAGATATATACATATATATTATCCGAGACCTATATACGGAGCATTGGCCTCTTAAACACCGCTCTCGTATCGAACACTGGATCCCGAGTCGACATACTCAGGATTGGGCTAACGACCTTAGTCTGCTGTGTTAGGAAAAATAATAAAACGATGCGATGGTATAGATAAGTTTATAAAGAGGATGTGGCTCTTGCTGTGAACTGTGATCCATTAACGATACTAGGATACCGTGTGGTAACCGTAAGTATCAGGATAAATTTCCAACGGACTGCAGATGGTTTGTCGGTCGGAGACTCTACCGCTGGAGTGGCTATTGCCGTGGGTGACCCACCATAGGAGATGGGTAACATAGAGACACGTCGTTCTAACGAGACATTGTCATTAGGCATGACTGAACAATTACGAACGACTATATTAGCTCGTACATTAGGCGAACATTATTTGGGCTTGCATGCCAAAGATGAGAATTTATACTTGTTTATAATTCTCGTTGTTTCGCCTTGTTGTTCATTGGTTATGCTTTGTGATTATGTGTTGTTAATTGGTGGATTTGTTGAAACGAGTCGTTGTACTCATATACGAGTTGTGAATTGGTTTAATTGAGTCGTTGTACTCATATACGAGTTGTGAATTGGTTTAATTGAGTCGTTGTACTCATATACGAGTTGTGAATTGGTTTAATTGAGTCGTTGTACTTATACCTGTGCTGTGAACTGGTCGAGTCGAGTCGCTGTACTCGTGTGTGGATTGTTTGGTCGAGTGAGTCGCCGTACTCAATTATGAACTAGCAAGTGTTTGTTAGAATGGAGTCTCTGTACTCATAAAAGCGTTGTAACGCTTTCAGTGGTTTATTACGATGCGATGTGTGAAGCCGGGGGCTTGTTTGCTAATTGAGTTTATTGCAATATATATTGTTGCTTTACAGTTTTTATATTAAACTACTTGCATGAAAATGAATTGCATGCTCTCGACCAATTAACTGAGGGTCCGAGGGGGCATGACAGTCATGTAGTAACATACTCAGCAGGGGCTGATTCCATACCACAAACAACCATTTTGCAGGTATGCAGCTTCCGGTGTCAACAAAGAGAGGGACGCGCTGGGTAGTTCAGTTACAGTTGTTTTAATATGCACTGTTTCATTTTGATACGAACTTAGAAACGTGTATAGGATTGGGATAATTAGAATGCTCACTGAGAATGTATTTTATATTGGTTTGGGAAGGTTAGATCTATCTCTTGTTGTCACTGTGGGAAATTGTTTCGTATTTATGAATATATCAGTAAGCACGTTATTACTCGTATGGGCGAGTGAGAACGGTGACACCAGTAGTTCAAGTATTGAGATTACCGCTGCGATTACAATGTTAAGTAAAATGATTAGGAGCCGATTAGAGTAGGGGTGTTACACCCTGACCCTGGTACTGGGTTGACTATTGACTATCAAGAATATCGGACAAAATGTTGGCAAAGTCTCCAGCCAACCCAATCGGGTCTTTCATTGAATACTAGTAGTGGTGAGCGTGGGAAGGCGGCAATTTGTGTATAGGGTATGGGATTTAGATGTGGCTAAAAAATGACACTGTTTTGGTGTCTTATATTTTTGTTTTGTTTTTTTATTAGTTATTATTTTTAATCATATATTACCAACGATCAAAATCCATATACAAAGACATTTTTATTTTAAACATATTTGCCAACAAATATATTCGGTTGGCATAATTTGTGATAAAAATTGCATACGAATTTCTGTTTGCCAATTTTTTTAGTATATTTACCAACAAATATATTCCGTTGGCATCTTGTCTTTAATTAGCTTACGGTATCCCTGTGCATTTTGGGTATATATTGCATACTATCATTTTGTTGGTAATACTTTTTGTATATAATTTGTTGGCAATTTGTAGGTATAAAATGACTAGTCCACTCCGTTGGTCTTTAGTTGGCATTCTGTTGATAATTACCAACGAAATTAGTTCCCTATGGAATTTTCGTTTGTAAATTGTTGTTTTTTAGAAAGAAATTTGTTTCTGATGAGACACATAGCTAGGTAACTTAATTGTGTGTTTTATAATTGATTTGATTTGATAAGATTAGAGTATGATCATGATCATGACTGTAATGGTAAACACTTTTTTGATACATTTTTGCTCATCAGTTTAGTAAGCCGTATGTTCCAATTACATTATGACACATTAGTTTGGGTAAATAGTGTGCTAAAGTAAAAAAAAAATGTGATAATTATGATTGTGTGTCTGTTAAGCGGTGAAGAGGTAAAATAGTGGTAGTAATATGTTGTTGGTTTTTCAACTATACTATCTTTTACTTTAGCTTATCTAAATATTAAAATTACATACTCTTTGTCACAGTACTAATGAGCTCTCGGAGTCTAATTTCCACTATTTTGGCATATATATTGGCCAGATGTTGTCTTCTCGGTTTAAGCGGGGTAATTCCTATAAAGCAAAATTCAAAATTCTTAACGAACCAACAAAGAAGAACGGGTAGTGATTTGGCGTCCAAAAACTGTATCTCCACTCCCATTCTTTCTGTTTCTCTCACTCCACCTACCTGCCTATCTCACCTGCACCTTCATTCGTGCTCACCATTTTCTTTTAGTATTTAGTTGCATTCAAATTGGGAAGTTCTTTTTCTGCCCCCTGACCCTGGTACTGGGTTGACTGGTGACTATCAAGAATATTGGACAAGATGTTGGCAAAGTCTCCAGCCAACCCAATCGAGTCTTTCATTGAATACTAGTAGTGGTGAGCGTGGGAAGGCGGCAATTTGTGTATAGGGTATATGATTTAGATGTGGCTAAAAAATGACACTGTTTTGGTGTCTTATATTTTTTTTGTTTTTTTATTAGTTATTATTTTTAATCATATATTACCAACAATCAAAATCCATATACAAAGACGTTTTTATTTTAAACATATTTGCCAACAAATATATTCGGTTGGCATAATTTGTGATAAAAATTGCATACAAATTTCTGTTTGCAATTTTTTTTAGTATATTTACCAACAAATATATTCCGTTGGCATCTTGTCTTTAATTAGCTTACGGTATCCCTGTGCATTTTGGGTATATTGCATACTATCATTTTGTTGGTAATACTTTTTGGATATAATTTGTTGGCAATTTGTAGGTATATAATGACTAGTCCACTCCGTTGGTCTTTAGTTGGCATTCTGTTGATAATTACCAACGAAATTAGTTCCCTATGGAATTTTCGTTTGTAAATTGTTGTTTTTTAGAAACAAATTTGTTTCTGATGAGACACATAGCTAGGTAAGTTAATTGTGTGTTTTATAATTGATTTGATTTGATAAGATTAGAGTATGAGCATGATCATGACTGTAATGGTAAACACTTTTTTGATACATTTTTGCTCATCAGTTTAGTAAGCCGTATGTTCCAATTACATTATGACACATCAGTTTGGGTAAATAGTGTGCTAAAGTAAAAAAAATGGGATAATTACGATTGTGTGTCGGTTAAGCGGTGAAGAGGTAAAATAGTGGTAGTAATATGTTGTTGGTTTTTCAACTATACTATCTTTTACTTTAGCTTATCTATATATTAAAATTACATACTCTTTGTCACAGTACTAATTAGCTCTCGGAGTCTAATTTCCACTATTTTGGCATATATATTGGCCAGATGTTGTCTTCTCGGTTTAAGCGGGGTAATTCCTATAAAGCAAAATTCAAAATTCTTAACGAACCAATAAAGACGAACGGGCAGTGATTTGGCGTCCAAAAACTGTATCTCCACTCCCTTTCTTTCTGTTTCTCTCACTCCACCTACCTGCCTATCTCACCTGCACCTTCATTCGTGCTCACCATTTTCTTTTAGTATTTAGTTGCATTCAAATTGGGAAGTTCTTTTTCTGCCCCCCTGACCCTGGTACTGGGTTGACTGGTGACTATCAAGAATATCGGACAAGATGTTGGCAAAGTCTCCAGCCAACCCAATCGGGTCTTTCATTGAATACTAGTAGTGGTGAGCGTGGGAAGGCGGCAATTTGTGTATAGGGTATATGATTTAGATGTGGCTAAAAAATGACACTGTTTTGGTGTCTTATATTTTTGTTTTGTTTTTTTATTAGTTATTATTTTTAATCATATATTACCAACGATCAAAATCCATATACAAAGACGTTTTTATTTTAAACATATTTGCCAACAAATATATTCGGTTGGCATAATTTGTGATAAAAATTGCATACGAATTTCTGTTTGCAATTTTTTTTAGTATATTTACCAACAAATATATTCCGTTGGCATCTTGTCTTTAATTAGCTTACGGTATCCCTGTGCATTTTGGGTATATATTGCATACTATCATTTTGTTGGTAATACTTTTTGTATATAATTTGTTGGCAATTTGTAGGTATAAAATGACTAGTCCACTCCGTTGGTCTTTAGTTGGCATTCTGTTGATAATTACCAACGAAATTAGTTCCCTATGGAATTTTCGTTTGTAAATTGTTGTTTTTTAGAAACAAATTTGTTTCTGATGAGACACATAGCTAGGTAAGTTAATTGTGTGTTTTATAATTGATTTGATTTGATAAGATTAGAGTATGATCATGATCATGACTGTAATGGTAAACACTTTTTTGATACATTTTTGCTCATCAGTTTAGTAAGCCGTATGTTCCAATTACATTATGACACATCAGTTTGGGTAAATAGTGTGCTAAAGTAAAAAAAATGTGATAATTACGATTGTGTGTCGGTTAAGCGGTGAAGAGGTAAAATAGTGGTAGTAATATGTTGTTGGTTTTTCAACTATACTATCTTTTACTTTAGCTTATCTAAATATTAAAATTACATACTCTTTGTCACAGTACTAATTAGCTCTCGGAGTCTAATTTCCACTATTTTGGCATATATATTGGCCAGATGTTGTCTTCTCGGTTTAAGCGGGGTAATTCCTATAAAGCTAAATTCAAAATTCTTAACGAACCAACAAAGAGGAACAGGCAATGATTTGGCATCCAAAAATTGTATCTCCACTCCCTTTCTTTCTGTTTCTCTCACTCCACCTACCTGCCTATCTCACCTGCACCTTCATTCGTGCTCACCATTTACTTTTAGTATTTAGTTGCATTCAAATTGGAAAGTTCTTTTTCTGCCCCCCTGACCCTAGTACTGGGTTGACTGGTAACTATCAAGAATATCGGACAAGATGTTGGCAAAGTCTCCAGCCAACCCAATCGGGTCTTTCATTGAATACTAGTAGTGGTGAGCGTGGGAAGGCAGCAATTTGTGTATAGGGTATATGATTTAGATGTGGCTAAAATATGACACTGTTTTGGTGTCTTATATTTCTGTTTTGTTTTTTTATTAGTTATTATTTTTAATCATATATTACCAACGATCAAAATCCATATACTGTAACACCCCTACCGCTAATACTGTCATTACCGTCCAATCTCCTTATACAATCCAAACTCACGCAGCGGATACTTACATACTCAACGGTGGGTGATACAATGCCGTTAGCCACCCACGTGACTAACAAGACTACTACTACTACTACATACAGCATCGGTCTGATGGACCGGAATATCCGAGTACTACACACTTACAATACATACTCCAATTACCAAATCAAATACTAGGACTTCCCATTCATTACAATACTCCATAAGTTCAATACAATATAATACACCGAGTTTACTAAGATCCTTATACAATTACAATACCTCTTTCAATTTCATAAATGCTCCTTAAGAGTCTAACCACTACCCATTCCTCACAAACTACTTACCTTCTAAGTTCAAGGTGTACCCCTTGTTACACTACTACTTCAAGGTTACAAGTTCACTACTATTCTCTGCAATCTACACTGTCACCGGTCTCTTATTGCGACCATGTCTGCTTCGGGTACCTGCACACTAAAAACGTTCCCCCTAGGGGGTCAGCTTTCGCTGCATATGATAACCGCATACCCCGCGTACTAGTGAGGGTACGCCGACCACTTGGTCGAATACATGCAGTTCATTTTATTCATACATACATGCATACATGCTTTCATACATAATACTACAATACTTTTACGCAAGGAATACATACATACACTTCACTACATACAATGAGATCATACAAGTCCAACAACACTTACTTACCTTCTTCCAAAATACACATTCACGATTCATACACAATACATTCTCATTACATACTCAATCCATACACAGTGCATACACAATATCCGGTACTTGTTAGCTTCATTTGTCCACCCGGGTTAATCAGGTGGAGATTACTCTTTTACTCGTTACACAATACTTACGCATACATACTCATACTATACTTACTTACTTACTCAAGTCAAGTTGTCGGGACCTCCGGCCCGGGGAATACTCTGTCCCACCACCGGGATTTACTTGGTTCACCAATCCAGGATGCTACCCATTTAAGGGGTTTGGGCCGTGGACCAGTTGAAGAACCAGGAATCGGATCCAACCTCTTGTGTCTCCTCATCCTCACGCGTGGCCGAAACTATATCGGACTTCTACTCATTCCAATTTATCCATTACTTAAGTTAGGAGTTAGGTAGTTAGGAATTAGTAGAAGTCATTCATTCAAGCCACATACACAAATACATTGCTCAAGTACACATCCATACAAAATACAATACAAAATACAAGTACACTACTTATTACAAATGCACCCCATCATCATTCATATATTTCATGAATTATATAAACTATTGTTCAAGACAAATATCAAGAACAACGTAAACAAGCACAAGTAGGTGCAATATAGTCCGATTCATGCCTTTATCTTATTAGGTGATCAAATAAGCACACAAATCGGGGTAACCATATTAGGATACAGGGCATGAAGAAATCATACCTTTTTACCGGAATTCACTTTACCGGGTGTTCCCTTGTTCATTTGGTTCACTCTCGTTCCTAGATCTTTACTCTCGAACCAATGACTACATGCCAAATGATTCTATTAATACTAAGCATTACACTACATACATAGTTACTACTCCCGTACTTACCCCGTTATCCCGTTGTTTCAGTTTAACTTAATGTTCTTAAACTTATAACTTTCTTAATTACTTCTCAAACTTGTTTACACTACTTAAGGCCTTTAAAGGTCACCAAACAAAGCCTTAACAATTTCTAAAACCATTACCAATCAATCCCCCATGTTTAGAACCCTTAAAAACACTCTCTGCTGAATTCTGGGGGTGGTCCGGGACTTGGTCCGGACCCTCAGTCCCGGACCAACACTTAACTTGACTTACGGCCTATTTTTACACCTGGTCCTGGACTTGGTCCTGGACTTAGTCCGGACCATTTCCTGCATTCACTCTCGGGCCTTTTTTTGAAGCGGTCTGGGACTTGGTACATATCCTAAGTCCCGGACCCTGCTAAAAACTGCTATTAAGGTCATTTTTCAACCCCAAATCAACCCTTAATCCACCTCCAATCATTCCATAATCTTTCCACATGTTTTGTACATATTTAAACACACTTAAACACTCACTAAAACTCCTTAAATCCATGGTCCAATACTTACTCAACTTCTTGCTCAAATTCTACAAATTTCCATTCTCATTTCCACACTTTGCACACTTGTGCATTCCTACACTTCTCTTTGAATTTTTCACTTTGTTCTAATTCCATGTTACCATCCCAATTCATTTCCAAGCAAATACACTATCTATACCCAAGTCCAACACTCATTTTACCAAGTCTTGCATACTAGTTTTTCCTAGACTTTCCAATGCATCACTACACATCTTGCTACAGATTTTTACCTTAACTTCTATCCTCCAATACTCCCCCAACTAATGCTACTCCTAGCATTCAAAATGCCTTAATTTACCTTCTTGATCTCTCCATTACTTTAATCCTTTTCAAATCTGTTTTCAAGGTATTAAACACTCACTTTAAACTCTCCAAATACACCTAGTCACTACCTAGGTTATTTCCTCTTCTTACACAACTAAGTCCTCAAATTCCTAGACAAATTTTGACATAGTATCCCCTATATTTTTGACATTGCCCACACATTATCTCAGCTCACAATTTCCATATCCATTCACACACATTTATACACACTACAACATAATATTTTTCCTGCACATACACATACATTACCCATGGGTTTCCCAAGCTTTTAAACATAATTTAAAAACTTCAAAATTGTTACATTACCTTTCCTTATTATACTACAACATATTTATTACTCATTACCATATAAATTACTCATTTCAAATGCTTAAAAACTGTTACATCACACTTTACAAAACTAGTTCAAGGTAAGCACAATTACCTTCTCTTGCTAGTTTTCTTTCTTTTCTTTCCTTCTCTTCTTTTCTTCCTTCCTCTTTCTTTTCTCTTGTTCTTGTTCTTGGCTCACTAAATAGGCAATGCTACAGCCCATCAATACACAATAACTCTACTTCAAAACTAACCCTTATTTACCTAGAACTTGGGAGTATATAATTTAGGGTTTTAAGAGAGCATTACCTTTCAATTAATGGGTGGAGTTCTTGACTAGCAAGAGAGCAAATTTTTTCCAGCCCAAGGGTAGACCCAAAACCGGCTGAACAACAAGGAATAAGGGAGCTCAATTCAAGAAATTCCTATATGGTAAATGAGAGCTAGAAATGAGAGATTTTTGGATTTCTTTTTACCTCAAACCAACAAGATGAAGAAGGAGCTTCCAATGGTGGTTTCAAACCTTCAAATGAGTCATACCCATGGAGATGAAATGTGAGGTTTTTGATTTTTGAAGAGAGAGAATTAATCTCCTATGTGAGGGGAGTTCAATGGTACAATTTTTATAATTTTTGGAGCTTGTTTGAGCCTTCAAAAATGAGGAAGAAGAGAGAGCTAAATGGAGGGGAGTAAAATCGCCATTGGTGCTGGGAGGAAGAAAAAGAAATCAGGATGGAGGGGGAGGAGTACGTGAGAGAGTAGAGAATGGGAAGAGAGAGAAGAGTAAGGTAGTTTTTGTACTTTTGTTACTTTTTCTTTTCTTATTCTTTTTGTCTTTTAGCTAATAAGGAATTGGAGAGGGTGTGAGGGCTGACAAAAACGTGCCCACATACACACATTTAAGCCTCTGATTTTTATTTACAAAGGGGATAGTTAGTTTTGCTTATTTACACTTAACACTCCATAAGTTCTAGTTTTTACACTATTCACTTATCGGAACCCGTTTTCCGGAATTTTCTCTTCTAATTAATTTTAATGGTTATTAAGCTTCCATTAATGCTTAATTATTGTTATTTAGCGACTTATAATTTTTATGGGTTCGTTTGACCACTTAAAATCACGTTTTCGGGTTTTCTCGAAAAACGTGCGCTAAAGCTCTATTAGCGTTTTAATGCATTATTTGGATCCGTTTTCTTCGGGAGTTGTTCCCATATATTATTTAGGCCTTATTAAGCCTTTAGAATCCATATAATACGCTAACCGATGTCTCATACCTCCTATGGTTATTTAACGCTTGTTTAGCGTTTTTCGCTTTTTAAGCGTTCTTTATTTCTTTTGGATTTATTTTCCCTCACCAATATTACTTAAGCATTATTAGGCTCTTACATAAGGATTAGAATAATCTTAATCACTATATTTAAGTTCGGGGTATTTCAATCTACCCCCCTAAAGAACTTGGTCCTCAAAGTTGCTCAAGGTTATAGGATTACAATACTTGCTCATTCATACTTGTCTATGCCAAAAGTTATACATTCCTCCTCCTTACAATTCCCAAATCCATTACTCAAGGTCTCTACATACCATACCATACCAATGTACAATAATTACTCCAATCCGCATTACTACCAACCATTCGGTTTCCTCTTTACCAAATTTATACATACATACATACATACAGTGCAAGGCTATCCCTAAAGCAATGCAATACACAATACAATCTCGCAGGCACTCAGGTCATCTCGACACAGGACTCCCCTATGTCCCACTGCCCTTGGAGTAACACAACATGCTACACTACTATATTCTCCGGTATAAGCTTCTAACCAAATCTTTATTCTCAGTCTAAGGAAAATCCTTCCCAACAGCTAATTAGAAATCTTTCTAAAGCATACAACTCCAAGTTGCAATTGATATTCATTACTTCTATCCTAAGCGTGATTCTTGCGACCACTTGAGGGGAGCTTCAAGAGTTATTCGACCCTGGTGTGATCAGCACCAGTGTTGAACTATCTTTCCACCCAATTTGTGATCGGTTTCCCTTGATCTGATCAGGATCAAGTTCGACTTCCCACATCAGTTTCAAACAACAGATAATTCAATTATTTTTATTTTCTATCTTTTACTCTTCCTAGTCATAATTACAAATTCATACATCTCCAAAGGATGGAATTCAGTCCATCTATTATCCTCATTCTACTTCCAAATTCTTTTCTTCGAGATTCAATACCTAAGTGCTCATTTCATCAACCTTCACTACTTCCATCCATTACTCTCCATCGTTTCACATATTCTAACTAGGGATTACCATACTTGTAGAATTTAGTTGTCCTCAATTTACTTCCAATAACTTACCTAGGTATACACTACTCCTAGACTTCATTCATCTACTACTTTCATTCTTTTCGTACTACTTCTTCAAAGGCTACAATACTTGTGGAGCTCCGTCCACTAATCATTACTCTTCTTTACCAATACTCTTACACTGGGTTACAAGATGGGTATATTCGCCCTAAGGTATTTGTATCTCTCGTGCCTAATTACCATACTTACCATATGAATGAATACGTATGTTTATTTAACATAGGTACCAATCATCAATTCAATTATCGTTTGTGCTATGCACATTGTAGTTTATGTGTTTTATTCATGAAACTTACATTAAGTGGTTTTCGCTCTACCCCCCTTAAAAAGGATTACGCCCACGTAATCTACCATATGTTATTATTGAACATTGGTTACTAAGTTCGGGCACTCTGGAGCGTTTAGCTTCACTACGGTCTATTATATATTGTACTTGGTCAAAGGGTCTTAACCATCCCAATGGTTTAGTCTTTGCACCAAGAATTCCTATATGAGTTTATTTAACTCACAATTAGTTCGGTTCTAGCCTAACCGGCTTCAAGGCATTAATTGTCATTCTATTATACTCACTAGGTACATTATCTCCTAGCTAGGGCCCACTAGCTTCTGCTGCGTGACCCTGACAACTTAGGTTACTCACCCTTCGTGTTATCCTTAATGTGCTATACATCACCTTTTTATCCGTCTATTATGGGAATAAGGTTTACCAACCAAATGCGGTATTCTTTTACCGTGTTTGAACTCAATTAGTTTTAGATTATAACTAGCTCTCTGGTAATCTACCGCACATGCTATTCGTGCTTCCACGATTATTCACTAAGTTCCTCCGACTTATTGTCGGGTGAGGTTAAGTCACTACTCAGCTGTAGTACTTCCTCTGTTGTCAATAGCTTCTGAATTATACCAGTTCTTCTGGTTCAGTACAAGTGTTCTTTACTTGTATGACCTTGCATTTTCTATGCGTTGGTCCTAGTGACTTTCTTAAGTCTCTTTTCACTCTTTATTCCATTGGAATTCACATTTTGTGATTGTTAGTGTGTTGTACACTCTTCATGCTTCTTTGGCCTTAGGCCGCACGGTTTGTTGCTAAGCTTGCCTAACTGGCTTATGCCATGTTTGTTGGTGAAAAGAAAGGTTTACTACGGTTTACATTCTCCATATCCTTAGCCATCCCATTAGGTCATTAGCTGCACAAGTGCAATACCAAAACACTCAGTCATACAGAGTGTAGAGGCGTAAACGCTAGACAGTAAGTCACTTATGTGATAGGAAAGAATATTTCTGCCTGTCATCTCATACTTATACTCCGTGTCATTATCTGCTACCTCCTCATAGCGGTCGCTTGTTGCGCACCGTATTCTTACTCATTGTACAACATTGTTTTTACTGTTTCTGTTACTGTGGTAGTTCCTCTTTACTTATTGCCATTGTCATTGGCACCATTTCCTTATGGTGTGAACAGTGAGGGTTTCCTATGTTCGTGTGTATGACGGTTGTCGTAGCATACCGCAATGTTAATATCTTCCCAATGTGGAGATGTTTTATTTCAATTTAGGTTCATGTGTAGGTTATCTTACCTCACATTACTTCATCATTTATGGTATAATTTATCAAGTATCTTGGTTGGCCAAGGATGAAGTGATTTATCGGGTTATAAGCTCTCTTGAGCGTTGGTCATTCGATGTCGAAATGTGTATTCACATTGATTGTTTTTGACAATTACTGCTTCTCCAGTGCTGAGCATCGGTTATAGGCTCTAGCTGTGTAGTTTTACTTTTGTATGTACATCACCGGGACATCCCAAGAAACTTCAAGGGTTTTCTGGCCCCGTTCTTCAATTGGAGGGTATTCTATAACTGATAAGTGAAAGTTCTTGTTGAGAGGTTAGTTTCCACTCATAAGTCTCATGACAAGGTTTACCATGTTCTTGATTGCATATGGAGTATACTTACTCCTTCAAGTCTTTAGGCTCTTTGAGCGCTGTGCTTCTACAGTTCATATTATACACTTGTTGTGTTTGCTTCTAAACCGATTCTTCTTCGGTTTCCACAACTGTTCTCAAGCCTCTTCTAGGCGTAGTGGTTTGAAGATCTTCTTTTTCGGTTGCCTCTTGGCAACAACTACATGCGTGAGCTTTGTTGTTATAGTAGATGGAAGCCTAATCTAAGGGTTCACATCTTCACCACATTGGTGGTCTTCGGTTAACGAGAGGTACCTTTCCTCGGGTTCCCCGTAGTGTCCAAGTGTGGACTAGACCATTGTTGGCATTATTACAACTTATGCCTCTGTGCTACCATCGCTACAGAAGGCATAAAGGGTGATTAAAAGCTTCGTCAACTGTATACTAGGTTGATGCTCCAGTGACAGTGACACTGAGGTAGCCATTACCTCAAGCCACTCATGATGTTGAGCTCATATTGGGTGGTTCAGTTGTCGATCTATTTTTCGTATGAAGCAGTATCTCTTGCAAGTTCTGTTAGTAATTGGTGTGGGTTTTCCCACCGTTTAAGTTTACATAATGTAGTTGATTCATGGCTTTTGAGCCTTATTGCTGCAAGCTATGCTCTTTGCAAGCTGCTTATACATATTTCCACTCCTTGTATACCCCATAGGTTGTAGGTATTACTGGGCTCCATGGTAAGTCGTGACATCACGCTTCCGTTCATAGGAGACCCTTTTGGCAATCTGGAGCTAATTAGTGCCTTTTTGTAATTTAGGGTATTTCCTGTTAAGTGAAATCCCTTCGGTGTCTTAACCGAGTGTGCATTCCAGCTCCGTGCTTTTATTATGATGCTTCATTCAACTGCTGTTAATTTAGACACCCTTCAAGGATTGCTCCTAGGTGTTGTTGGTTATGCCGTTACATCCGGCTCATGTTTATGATACGTTGAATCTACTATACCGCCTTGTGGTATTGTATTTGAGCTATTCCACTTAAGGGTTGTAACATCTCCCGTTCTTGGGTAGACCGTTTATACTTGCTCCTAGTGCTTAGTACTAGGTTTAATATCCTTCTTAATGATGGATTATGCTTCGTGGTAATCTCATAGTTGCTCTTGGGAACTCCGTCCCGTCCGTTGAGCATTGTTGCGTTCACATTAGGCCTTTGCCTTACTGTGTTCAGGCTGTGTATCTTTTCCAGCTGTCAGGTAATTGCTTGAATTATTTGAGACATATCCAATGTCTATGCTTGCTAATATGTGCGCTTTGCGCTTCCTAATCCTCCTTCCTTATCTTCAGGTGGAGTCTCTGAGTTCTCACATATTTATTACTTAGTTGAGTTTCTTCTTCTTGATCGTCTGAGGTGTCAAGCTGTTCTAGTTTGAACTTACTCATGGTCCGTAGAACGGAGTTGACTACTTCTCGTGTTTTGCACACTACATGTATATATACGTGGGGTACCTTGTTGATACATTACCACTTACCCAACTATCTGTCAGGCCCGTAAGCTCCTTCGGAGTGCGGTCGTCCCACATCCCGTATTCGGGTACACTCGTAGTGTTCGTCACATGCCTAGGTGAAGTATTCTATTGTCAACTCCTCTTGTATCATTCTATGATACTCACCGTAATCTGTTGGTTCGGTTTTAAAATTCCAGGGTTTTAAAAGAAGGGTTGTGGTTTTGAAAGAAAATTTGGGTTTTATAGAAAACAGAAATCTTCATGGCATCTCCATGCCGGTTGGTTCTAACCGAGTCTAGCTTCTTGCTGACTGGTATGTTCTAAATACGGTGGTCAGGCCGTTAGGCCCTTCCAAGTTTTCGTTCTTTTAGTTTTAGGATGTTTATTCCTGTAGTTACTTCATTGTTGTCACGGTACATTACGATGTACCCGTGGTGTGTTAAAGTTCCTTTACATGCTCCTGTTCTTTCTGTACTTGTCGTGGCAAGTGCGTGGTACTGGTGGATTTTTGGTAGACCTATACCGGTCACGGTATGGTTTCCACTGGTATTTAATAGTCTTGTTGACTCTTCCTTTGATCTTATTGATCTATGTTTTGAGATACTTGATCCTTTAAGCAACTTCTCAATGATCTTGACATGGTTGTCGTTGATCGGGATATTTCTCCAATCCTTGGAGACTCCCATTATTCATCTTATGTTTTTCCTTGCTGCTCGTTCCCGCTGGTTTACCGTGGTTATTGAGCCTTAACTTGTTTAGGCACTACTCTTGTAGTCCTATCGGTTCATATCCCGTGGATATCCTTGTAGCTGTGTAAGCTATGTGGGCCAGGTATTGTAACCTTTTGGCGTTGTAGTTTCGGAGTGAACCACTCCTGACTATGTCCTTAGTCAGCTAGCATACCATTGGTGGTATTACTTAGCTATTACTGTCCCGTAGACTTATGTCTCGGGTTTTGTTACAGTTCCTTTTTCCGCTCTGTTGCGCTTAGTGCTTCCTTTCCTGCTGCTGGTTGGTTAGCCAGGTTCTGCGACTGCTAGGCATGTCGCCCCATGTTGTTGCATGTTGTAGTCTCCTTATGGTTGGAGTTCTCATTCTGCCGCCATTAAGTGCGGTCATTGTTGTTCAACCGGGATCCATTTCCGGGACTTCCAATTCTTGGAATCTACTGTGTGTTAAGTTCTTTCCCCTTAAAGGATTATCTCACTACTGCCAGGTCGGGTTTTCCCGAGTATGAGAGGTCTTTCCTTCTCTCTGCCGTACTTCCCCAAGTTATACACAGGGGTTTGTGGAGGGCGGGTCTGGTCTTGTAGGTATCCGGTACTCACCGGGAGTTCCTAACTAGCATATCTCTAATGCCAACACTCAGCCCTTAGCCCTAAGCTTCTAACTCCTAACTCGGTATTCCTAAACTCGGTATTTCCAGTAATCAGAGCGAAGTGTCGCTCTGATACCACTTTTTGTAACACCCCTACCGCTAATACTGTCATTACCGTCCAATCTCCTTATACAATCCAGACTCACGCAGCGGATACTTACATACTCAACGGTGGGTGATACAATGTCGTTAGCCACCCACGTGACTAACAAGACTACTACTACTACTACATACAGCATCGGTCTGATGGACCGGAATATCCGAGTACTACACACTTACAATACATACTCCAATTACCAAATCAAATACTAGGACTTCCCATTCATTACAATACTCCATAAGTTCAATACAATATAATACATCGAGTTTACTAAGATCCTTATGCAATTACAATACCTCTTTCAATTTCATAAATGCTCCTTAAGAGTCTAATCACTACCCATTCCTCACAAACTACTTACCTTCTAAGTTCAAGGTGTACCCCTTGGTACACTACTACTTCAAGGTTACAAGTTCACTACTATTCTCTGCAATCTACACTGTCACCGGTCTCTTATTGTGACCATGTCTGCTTCGGGTACCTGCACACTAAAAACGTTCCCCCTAGGGGGTCAGCTTTCGCTGCATATGATAACCGCATACCCCGCATACTAGTGAGGGTACGCCGACCACTTGGTCGAATACATGCAGTTCATTTTATTCATACATACATGCATACATGCTTTCATACATAATACTACAATACTTTTACGCAAGGAATACATACATACACTTCACTACATACAATGAGATCATACAACTCCAACAACACTTACTTACCTTCTTCCATTACACATTCACGATTCATACACAATACATTCTCATTACATACTCAATCCATACACAGTGCATCACAATATCCGGTACTTGTTAGCTTCATTTGTCCACCCGGGTTAATCGGGTGGAGATTACTCTTTTACTCGTTACACAAAACTTACGCATACATACTCATACTATACTTACTTACTTACTCAAGTCAAGTCGTCGGGACCTCCGGCCCGGGGACTACTCTGTCCCACCACCGGGATTTACTTGGTTCACCAATCCAGGATGCTACCCATTTAAGGGGTTTGGGCCGTGGACCAGTTTAAGAACCTGGAATCGGATCCAACCTCTTGTGTCTCCTCATCCTCACGCGTGGCCGAAACTATATCGGACTTCTACTCATTCCAATTTATCCATTACTTAAGTTAGGAGTTAGGTAGTTAAGAATTAGTAGAAGTCATTCATTCAAGCCACATACACAAATACATTGCTCAAGTACACATCCATACAAAATACAATACAAAATACAAGTACACTACTTATTACAAATGCACCCCATCATCATTCATATATTTCATGAATTATACAAACTATTGTTCAAGACAAATATCAAGAACAACGTAAACAAGCACAAGTAGGTGCAATATAGTCCGATTCATGCCTTTATCTTATTAGGTGATCAAATAAGCACACAAATCGGGGTAACCAGATTAGGATACAGGGCATGAAGAAATCATACCTTTTTACCGGAATTCACTTTACCGGGTGTTCCCTTGTTCATTTGGTTCACTCTCGTTCCTAGATCTTTACTCTCGAACCAATGACTACATGCCAAATGATTCTATTAATACTAAGCATTACACTACATACATAGTTACTACTCCTGTACTTACCCCGTTATCCCGTTGTTTTGGTTTAACTTAATGTTCTTAAACTTATAACTTTCTTAATTACTTCTCAAACTTGTTTACACTACTTAAGGCCTTTAAAGGTCACCAAACAAGGCCTTAACAACTTCTAAAACCATTACCAATCAATCCCCATGTTTAGAACCCTTAAAAACACTCTCTGCTGAATTCTGGGGGTGGTCCGGGACTTGGTCCGGACCCTAAGTCCCGGACCAACACTTAACTTGACTTACGGCCTATTTTTACACCTGGTCCTGGACTTGGTCCTGGACTTAATCCCGGACCAATTCCTGCATTCACTCTCGGGCCTTTTTTTGAAGCAGTCTGGGACTTGGTACATATCCTAAGTCCCGGACCCTGCTAAAAACTGCTATTAAGGTCATTTTTCAACCCCAAATCAACCCTTAATCCACCTCCAATCATTCCATAATCTTTCCACATGTTTTGTACATATTTAAACACACTTAAACACTCACTAAAACTCCTTAAATCCATGGTCCAATACTTACTCAACTTCTTGCTCAAATTCTACAAATTTCCATTCTCATTTCCACACTTTGCACACTTGTGCATTCCTACACTTCTCTTTGAATTTTGCACTTTGTTCTAATTCCATGTTACCATCCCAATTCATTTCCAAGCAAATACACTATCTATACCCAAGTCCAACACTCATTTTACCAAGTCTTGCATACTAGTTTTTCCTAGACTTTCCAATGCATCACTACACATCTTGCTACAGATTTTTACCTTAACTTCTATCCTCCAATACTCCCCCAACTAATGCTACTCCTAGCATTCAAAATGCCTTAATTTACCTTCTTGATATCTCCATTACTTTAATCCTTTTCAAATCTGTTTTCAAGGTATTAAACACTCACTTTAAACTCTCCAAATACACCTAGTCACTACCTAGGTTATTTCCTCTTCTTACACAACTAAGTCCTCAAATTCCTAGACAAATTTTGACATAGTATCCCCTATATTTTTGACATTGCCCACACATTATCTCAGCTCACAATTTCCATATCCATTCACACACATTTATACACACTACAACATAATATTTTTCCTGCACATACACATACATTACCCATGGTTTTCCCAAGCTTTTAAACATAATTTAAAACTTCAAAATTGTTACATTACCTTTCCTCATTATACTACAACATATTTATTACTCATTACCATATACATTACTCATTTCAAATGCTTAAAAACTGTTACATCACACTTTACAAAACTAGTTCAAGGTAAGCACAATTACCTTCTCTTGCTAGTTTTCTTTCTTTTCTTTCCTTCTCTTCTTTTCTTCCTTCCTCTTTCTTTTCTCTTGTTCTTGTTCTTGGCTCACTAAATAGGCAATGCTACAGCCCATCAATACACAATAACTCTACTTCAAAACTAACCCTTATTTACCTAGAACTTGGGAGTATATAATTTAGGGTTTTAAGAGAGCATTACCTTTCAATTAATGGGTGGAGTTCTTGACTAGCAAGAGAGCAAATTTTTTCCAGCCCAAGGGTAGACCCAAAACCGGCTGAACAACAAGGAACACTGAGCAATCACATAACAATTCACCTGCAACAAATAGTGTATAATAATACAAATCAAACAATTATCAACACCCGACAAGATATAAGTATTAAACAATTGTACTGGTTAGTAGGTCACATGACTCTTATCTGTTAAACCAATCACTTAATAACCTGTGAAAATTGACAGTATGTCCACTGGGTTCCAAAGGAACCGTTACCAGCTGACCTTATGGCCCTGGATAAATATTGACCGATCCGGCCGAAACTGTGCACCAACGGCAGTGCATTCCGCCATCCCCGAATGTGGCTGATGGATTTCCTTTGAGTGACTCCCCATTGAAGTCTCTCGTAGTGATCACAATGCGCAACCAGAAAGTCGAAACGATCCGGATTCCTCTCTTAATAAGTTAGTCCTTTTTGTCAGTGACATAATAACTCATACTTAAATTAAGACTACAACAATAGACCTTTGTTAGGTTCAACATTACCTGTAGGTCAGTTAGTCTCCTTTTTTTTTAAAGTTTAGATGTATAAACTTTTAGTCACAGGACATTCGCGTATAAATACAACGCAACAATTTAAGCAATACCACATACAATATCATTCACATAAAATCATAGATATCGTTCTTGAACATTTAAACATAAAATGTCTGGACCTTAGGATAATCCTTAGGACATTCAGACCACACAATTAACATACCGTTCACCGGGGTAATAGCTAGCTTGACAAGTCCTGCTCCAGTAATTCTTTCTCGTACACTGCTGTTCATACATGCAATAACGTGTGTTTATTAATATGATTGTCCACTAAATATTACAGTACAGTCACCGTAGAACTTATTATTGTTGTACACTAGCTCTGTAAGTTTTTTTTTTACTTTCCCCGGTTATTTAAACAGTAGCTCTAGAAACCCTAACAGTTCATCATTTTATGTGAAGGTCACATGTGATAATGAATTTTCCATTATACGGTATACCTTAAATTAATTATATATCCATATTTATTTCCACTTACCATATATATCATATCATTTAGTTACCTATGTTATAACCACTTTTATTTTATAAACTTTATATTATATTTCATAATATGCCATAATACCTTATATTACACAATCTTAATACTTTTCCCTTATTAAATTACAAAGCCACCATAATAATTTGGTATTTATACCTTGTACCCAACAACTTTTATAAATCATCAAATATCCTTATAACTTCTATAATTTACTATTTAACCACACTAATTTCCGATAATTACATTTATGCCCATCAATTTTCGCAAATCATTATATATCCATTTAAAGTCTCGTTTTTTTGCAAACATTTTCCCTTATTCACAATTAGCCCTTAAACTTTATATAAGTTACATATTAACTTATAAACTATAGTTTTAATATTTAATTTTCTTTAAATACTAGATATACCCTTATAATTTCGCAAATCACATAACCGCCCCTATTTAAATTCGGTTTTCAACCTATATTTCCATAAATTACATATTCACCCCAAAACTTTTATAAACTTAATATTTTATGTCATAAATCATTTTAACCCAAAGTTTTTGGTCAACACTTTGACCAAGACTTAATTTCTTAATTAATACTTCAATATACCCATAAAATCACATATATTTTCGGTAACATCCTAAACTTTCCAATAATTACAAAATAGTCCCAAAACTTTATTAAATGTTATTCTTAACACTTAAACACTTGTTTAAATTCACCAAAATTCATAATATTAATTCCTACTTTATATTATACCATAAATACACCAAATAATTCCTTATATTCTCGGAAATCTATATATGTACTCTAAACTTTTCAAAATTACATTTTAACCACATAACTTATTAAAATAGCCATTTAAACACTTGTAGCTATTTTTAATATTCCAAAAATTCATAAAACAAGCTAATACACTTATTGAAATACCCCTAAATATTAAACGTATAAAATCATAACACGTTTTATGGACATAAAATAATGTACGAGCAATTAAATCTAGTACATATATATTTATGTACGAACACGAAAGTACATATACGTAACGTTACGTTACGACATTGTGACGGCGTGAATAAGTAGAAATGTCGTCACGTAACTTCGTAACAAAGAAAATAATAATAATAACTACACGAAATAATATATAGTCACCTATATATAAGTACGCATATATAACTTACTCAAATAAAAAGAAAGAAAAAGGGGAGCAAAGACACTCCTGTTGAGGCTCGAACCCGAGACCTCTTGTATACCTTATAAAGGCTGTAACCGGTTGAGCTAAGCTCATTTTCGGTATTCTACCCACGCAAATGGAAATTAGTACCGATCAGTTAGATAAAGACAGAGAAGGAAAAAAAAAAGAACGAGAGAAGAATGGATTCTTCTTCCTCGGTACAACAGAATCGAATTTAACAAAAGAAAACACAGGAGACAACTACCAGATGACAGTGTGTATTTTTATCCAATGCCCATAACTTCCTTGGTAACTTGAGACAATCCCACCATTATTCTCTCCTGAATCTCTCGCCCCCCCCCCCCCCTCAGTCTCAGTTCCCCTCGTTACACGCTGGAATAAAAAAAAAGAAACAAATTCAAGCGAGACAGACTTGCTGTTACCAAGTCCTGAATTTGAGCACAGACAGGAAATTATTTCGGGCTTAAAACGAGACATTACAAATCTTCACCATAGTCGTGTAACCTGAAACCACCAATGCTCTTACTCTCTCTGTCCATCCTCTGTACCATTAGGAAATAGAAGACATTAAGCCCAGAACACCATACTCCTTTTGTGGCGAGGCTATCTGTACCTGAAGTTCCCCTTGGTTTCAGTAAATATAAAACATACTGCTGTCTCACATGCTCACGCCTCAGAGTTTGCAAATTGCAAACTCCTACGCCACGGTCTTGTGGACTGAGAGCATTACCTCCATAATCGGTGTTATACAGCTATCCCTTCGCCCTCTTGCATACCCAGCTCTGCATGAACAGAAGCTCTGGCCAGTAAGTGCTACTGATCTGTGCTGTTTTCCTTCCTTTCTTCCCACTCCCATTCCTCCTGATCTCCTTCTTTCCTTCCTTACTCCTGTTCTTTCCCATATTGCTCCTGATCGGAAACCACTCCAGAAGCAAACGTCCCCTTATTCATCAGCAGGCGTTGCTATTTTCTGAGTAAGAGTTGTGAAACTCTTTCGACAAACATGCTAAGGTATTGCACCTGAAACAGATCCTGCTACCAGACTCTCTTTCTGTTTTGTTCTTTCTGATGTTTAGAGACTTGAGGAATTAACCCCCTCTGCCTTTTCTGTTCCCATGTGTCAATTTCCCTTGGTAAGATCCTTCTAGGAGTGAGCCAACATCTCCAGCAAGCTAGCTCCTAACCAAGGTGAGCAGAACTGTTAAGAAAAAAAAACGGTACTTCCCAACACTTGCCAACAAACTGAAACGATCAACACTGAACTTGGCATGTGTTTTCTTTGTCTAGTTGCGAAAAGATACCAGGGAGCACCCAGGGCCAACTCAGGTGAAGCAAGCCGTTAACACCCAAGGTTTTAACCCTCAACCCATGCTCAATTCGTATCTGAAAAACAACCTAAAAAAAAACTGTTGCAATATACTGCTCGAAAGTTTCTGTCAATACCTGATAACAGTGTGCTAGGAATTCTTGTTTTTCTGTAATTGATAAGCTGTGATCTGATAACTTAAACAGCAGAGTTCAGATGCTTAAATTCCTGCAGGAATAATACCAAAACATGTAGATTTAATTCAAGAGAAATGAACTAGTGATGACTATTTAAAATCTGGTTGTGAACTGCTTTAGTAACAGCAGAAAATTTAATGGGTTGGTTTTCCTAGTGTCAAACTGGTATGAAACTGTACTAGGATAGTAGGTAATAGATCCTGAAGCATTAGGTGATCAATATGCCAACTAGTTATGAGTTGAAATACCAGTCGAGTGGGTCAGGAAAACCTTGTAGAAACCAACTAACGAGATAGTGCAGGAATGAACTCTACCACTCCTCATCTCTGCACAAACAACTTTCAGAAATGATCGGAAGGTTGAAATAACTTGATAATGAACTTAATATATTACTAAAGCACCCAACTAGTTTGTAAACACTTGAAGGAAAGTTTAAAAACAGTTAGGGGGATAACAGAAGAAAATAGAAGTAGGAAAACCAGTTTTTCTGCTGTCTCAGTCGGGTTAGTGTTCTGAAACCTCTTAATTCAGTATGAGGTTTTCTGTAACCTTAACAATTCCGTTTTTGGGTCTGTCTTAAAGCTAAACCCTGAGTAAACACTTAGTTATTGGGTAAGCATTTCGTGGAGAGAATTAGGAGACAGATCAGCAAACAAAAGACAGGGAACACAAGAGGATATAGCAGTTTTATATCTCAGATTTTACAGTTCTATTTCAGTGCTGTTCATTTTCTGATGAGGAGCATTGCAGTAGTTTCACTTGATGTCTTGAGTTGTCTGAATTTTAGAAACCATATGGAGAGGTCTAACTAAGTAGCAGAAATAATTTGGGAGAATTGAAGGTCAGTCTGTACAATCAGATAATAGAAATAACCGATGGTGTCGAGTTCAGTTTCAGGAGGTGACTGGTTCTATTTCTGTACAGAAGATTGAGTGTAGGTTTATTAGTGAAGTTCTGAGTTTAACTTGGGAATAAAACTTTTACTGAGTAAGAAACACACAGGAGTAAGATTGAGAGAGAAACAAAGAGAAAGAAAACTCTAATCTGTAACAGGAGGTGATTAAAGAAGTGGTAACAGGAATCAACACTGCAGTTGGTGTTCTGTTTTTCTGAAATCGTTTTCTGTGTAATTAATGAGCCTAAAACTTACCTAACACACTCAAGTGGGTTATAAACACCTTAGGAAAGAATTAGAAGACAAGTTATTACACAGAAAGGAAGATAACAGAAAGAAAATAATAGGAAGAAATGCAACAGCTCACGATTCTGTTCCTGTTGCAGTTCTCAGATTTTCGTAAAGGGGTGTGAGAGGTGTTGTCTTGGTTGTTTCTGGCTAGATTAGAGTTTAAAACATATCAAGGCAGATTGGGAAAGACTGAAAACAAATCTGTAACAAAAAGAAGAGATAGAGAATGAGATAACAGTTTTGTTCTGTTTCAGTTTCAGTTCTAGTTTTGGAATTCTTGTTTCAGTGTATGAGACAGTGGGTTTAATCGGATTGTTGGATTGTTTAAGTTTAAACCTTAATCAAACACCTAACCAACCGGTGTCACTAAGTTGGGGAGAAGATTAAAGCAAAACACTTAACTAAGAAGCTAAAGCTAATCGGGGGAAAACTGAAAAGCAACCTGTAAACAAAGAAAAGAGCTAGTAGTTGATGTAGCAGTTTTCACGTTTCAGTTCTCATTCTGTTAAGTTCTGTATAACTGTTACAGACATGTTGAGAGAGTAGTAGTGGTCTAAAAATGAACTAAAGACATTGCTAACAGAGCGAACTAAGTTGGTATATACACATTTAGGAGATTAGCAGTCAGTTTTAGATATAAGAAAAAAATAGGAAGAATGTTATGCCTTCAGTTTTCTGAATTGGGTTGTCTTCTGCATAACTGATTTACAGAGTGTTAAGAATGTAGCAGTGGTTTAATAATAAACCCAAAACAGTGCTAATACCCCTATCTACGCTGCTGTACTCATTGAAAGATTGGAAGGCAGTTAATAACCAAACAGAAGGGGGTGAAGAAGGGAGGCCTCAATTCTGTCTGCAGGATTCTGATGAGATTTTTGCCTCTGTATGCTGTCACGCAGTGGGTATAGGAGGGTTGAAATGGCCTGGTAATGAACTTATCATCTAGCTAATACACTTAACTAGGGTTGTAAACGTGTAGGTAAAGATAGGTAATCAATTTAATGCAGTACAAAGGGGAAACTGAGTGGGAGTATGCTTAGAGTTGGTGCTTCGGTTTTCTCTATTATGTGTGTCAGTATGCCCACCTACCTAAGGTGCTAAGAGTGTAGTAATGGTTTGAAAATAAACTCACATCGTGGCTAACAGATGCAGCTAAGTGAGCAAAACATTTTAAAGATTATAATGTCATGATAAAAGATTTAAAACGTTGCTAACTTACTAAACTAAGGAGGGTATACATCTTGGGTGGATTGAGAACATATCTTAGGTTAAACTTGTCACACGTTTAGTGCTTAAAAATACTCTAGAACAAGAGATAGAGGGAGTACCTAGTTAACTTGTGAAACAACGATGTAAGCGTCCTAGGAGTTGAATAAAAGTCGAAGGGTGAGTACTCGGGAAGTTCTAAGGTTTAAAATAAACTGTACATTCAACGACTCACTTAGGGAATAACCCCCGGTATAAATAAGATAAACTAGAATAAAAATGTCGTCACATGAAATCATGGACTGACACATTGTTTTTTTTAATCAGCGTTAGGGTCGTAACGAACTCCGACCAGGACTCTGTGTGTGAGACTACTTGCTTCTGATCCAGGTATGGACATGTGTGGTTCGTATGTTGCCGTGTTACACGGCTTGTTGCTGTGTGCTCTGTGTGAAAAGACCCTAAGATCAATGCATGGAATTGGATTGCTTGTTTATTATGTTGTATGATTTTTATATCATTGTTGTGTATCTTTGCGCGCACACAGTAGTTTAGTCCCTTTCGCGTTATGGAACTTTGAGATGAAACACAGCGAACTATGTAAACAAAGAAACTACATAAAGGGAAAACTAAACGAGAACCACAACGAACTATGAGAACAAAGAAAATGCTATAAAGGGGAACTCCTCTCTAACTATGGAGGACGTACCATGACACCCACTATGGTGTCTATTCATTAATGTTAATGAAGAGCAAGTCTCCTTTGGTGAGACATGACGAACCACGTAGACAAAACAAAAGAGCTATACAAAGAGACGAATCCTCTCTAACTTTAGAGGACCGCTAATGACACCCACTATGGTGTCGAGATTATAATAATAATGAAACGAAAAGTATCAACTGTGAAACATGAGAATAACCCGGGAAGACAACAGCTCGGGCCGCGCGGTATGGATGATCGGGAGTTGGTATCTGTATCAGATCCTTCAACCGTCTATGATGGAATATATTTTGGTGAAGCACATCCCGGAGTCCAGAGGTGACTTCCGCTTCCTTGACCCTGGGTGTCGGGAATGGGGGAGTGACAAGTTGGTGAAGCACATCCCGGAGTCCAGAGGTGACTTCCGCTTCCTTGACCCTGGGTGTCGGGAATGGGGGAGTGACAAATTGGTGAAGCTTATCCTGGAGTCTAGAGGTGACTTCCGCTTCCTTGACCCTGGGTGTCGGGAATGGGGGACTAGCTATGGAGGAGACGTCCTCCAACGTGCGGTGATAAAAGAATTCACAAATAATCCTTAAAGAAACAAGGAACTAACACCTACATAATAGCTCGGGATCTAATCTATATCCCCTGATTGGTGCCAGAGAATAAGGAAACTTGTGTAACGAGACCAAGCAAACAAGAGAAAGTCACAAATGTGATCCTTTAAGAAACAAGGATGAATAGCACCTACATAGCAAAGTCTCGGGATCTAACCTATATCCCTGACTCGGTGCAAGACAAGAAAAGGAAAACATATGTAATGAGAACAGAAAACATACGCAATCTCTTGAATGATCCCATAGCGAGGATCGACGGTATAATGTACCTACGCACACGTCCTATAATTACCTGTCTGATGTTGCTACACTAGCAGCTTATTGTGCTGGACTGCGTGTTTGACATTGCTTATGCTACTGGCAAGTTGTGCTTGGTTGCTTATTGATATTGATGTGCTACTTGCAAGTTGTGCTTGGTTGCTTGCTGATATTGCTATGCTACCGATGAGTGTGTATGATATTATGATGTACTGATGTGTGCTTTACTGCTTTAACATAGCATGTAAAATTGACTTAATAATATTCGACCAAGTAGTCGTGTGGCCCGGTAACATGCGGGCTTCACACGTTCATACTCAGCGTAGTTTGCTGAGTCCTTTACACCCAATTTTTTTCAGGTCTTGTGCCAGACGATAACGGAGAGTAGGCAAGGGTGACTATCATAGGGGTAGTCCACATGGCAAGACTTTAAGTAGTATGCTTTCTTATGTATGAGTTATGTTGCTTAAGTTGTTAACTAAACTGTAGATGCTCGGTACTTGAGTTGTACTTTATATTGTATTTGGATTTCGTTAAGTTGGACTTCCAGTCATTCAGACCGTAACTTGGTGTAAGTAGAGTGGTCGGGTCAACCACGTGGGTGGTTGGCGTCTGTAGCACCCGAATAGAGTTCAAAACCGCTGCGTAGACTTCTCCTGCTAACTTAGGCGCGTCGTATTATTGTTGGTCGTGATTCGGGGGTGTTACACTTATATATATTTCAAAATTCACCAAACACCTCATAATGTTCTCGGCATTAATTAAATTTTACTATATGATTTTAAAACTTGTTTTAAACTTTATAATATGTATATATAAATGTATATAGCCATATAACACTTCTAAAAATTATGTTAATGACTTAGAATGATTATAAACTAAAAATAGCACATAAAATTCCTAGACCTTTCGGTTTGAATAAACATGTAACATATTAATTTTTTTATGACCTAAATATATACCTTAAGGTAATAATCTTACCTTATTATGTTATAAATTATTTTCTTGACAATATGACCTATAGTTTTCGGTTCTAATTTATTTAAAGATTATACAAAGTTTTTATACCAAAGTTTGAAGCTTAAATCAAACTTAAACTTAATAAACCTTATTTATATAAACTTTCCCTTAAATCAAAACAATACTTGCTTGATTTTTCCTTGAGTTTCCAAGCTCATCAATTGCTTATATTGAAGTAGATAATTCGAACTCCTTGTACATATATAGGAGATTTATTTGTTAAACTTCTAACAAGAGTTTATAAATAATATTTGTAGAAATTTTACAAGCATTTACCTTAGGAATTTATCAAGGTATTTTTGATACACCTTGAGATGATTGTAGATTCAAGTTTCCTTAGATTAACCTTGATTACTCCTTGAATTGATGTTGAATCAAGACAACTCCTTGGAGAACAATTGTAGGCGATTTCTTGATAAATTGCTAGGATTATTCTTGCTCCAAGACTTGATAGAATTAACTAGGGAATTACATTAAAATGGTGTTAGGAATTATTACACCATTAATGGAATTTATTTAGCATCTTAGGAATTTAATTAAGAATTGAAGAAGAAAACAAAGAGAGCTTAGGATAGAGAACTTACCAATCGATGTGCATGGCAAGTGAGGAATGTTCACGTAAGGTGTTTGTAGGAGGTAGTGAATGCAAATCGTTTTGCTTGCCATTTTTAATTGTCATTATTGCTTACTTTTGTTATGGTCATAGTTTACTAAATTGTTACATAATTTAATCAACATTATCTCATAGCCATAGTAGTCATACGGCTGGTGGGAAATTATGGAGTCCATTATTCCCTTGGTGCTGCACTACCGATTACAAAGGGTGGATGACAATTAAACTAGTTAGTTTATGATAGCACATGTTAGGCTTAGTAGGTTATGATATATATTAGCTTGTTTTAATTAACTACTTGTTTTTCTTGCAGGTGTGTACCATCGGTTCTGCATGGAGCAATTCAACAGCACTCTCCTCCTCCTTGTTACGGTAATGGTACAGCAAGGAATTCAACCCAATTTGTTTAATTCTTATGTATTAGGCTAGCTTAGTTTAGTAGGTAATTATTGAGCACTAATATTGTTCCTTTGTTGCAGGTTGGACGGCAGTAATGGACACTCCAATCGGCTCCACTCCATGTCTACGATAGTGGCACTAGCATGTTATATTTGTTTTGCTAGTTTACAACATTAGTATTGTTTATTACTAATGACACTTGTCTTGTCTTTGCAGGTGTATTAATCGACACCAACATGGAGCACTTCAGCATCATCATCTGCTGTAGGTTCACGTAAAAAAAAATGACTAGATAGCTTAGGTTTTGTTAATTCATAATATGACAAATCAAAATTAGGTACTTGTCTTTAGCCTAACATAAACTAGCTTTGTTATTGTCTCCTGCAGGTTACGAAATGGAGAGGCTTCTCCTGATTGCTATAATGATATATTATCAAATACTAAGGTGGAGATGAGTCGCTATATTACATGACATATTTTTTGAAGCAAAACTAGCCATTTAGACTAGATTTTCGCGCCAAATTGGTTACCAAATGAGACTTATTTTCATTTAATTTTTGTTACCTATATGTACTAAGACCATACTAATATGTGTAATAGGTTCAGCATTTAATTGATACATTTTTATCATGGAAAAAGATGAAAGTTTCAAGGTAAAAACGCTGATTTTGGCACCTTTTGACCTAAAAATCGCCCCCATATATACTATGAGTTTAGTACTGCCATCCTTGATTTAGATGGTCATTTTATCCACTTATAAGTTTATCAACTTGTGGCTCCTCAAAAACTTCAAGGCGTTTGCGTAAAACGCATTTTTGTGACACCGAAGGTGTATTTTTGTGCTTAAGGATTTAATAAAAACTTAATTAGTCGCTATATGTTTCATGTGTTTATTTACATGTTTATAGTCAATAATAATATGTTGAAGTGTTACATTGAGTTATATAGGGTTATATAACCCATAACACAATTTTTAGGTTACCCGGGCAAAAGGAGCGTTAAGAAACTCCCCTCCCCGAGTATTTTATCATTAACTGAGAATTAAACCTGAGAACTTTGTCTTAATGTTTATTAAGGTATTATTATCATTTCGAATGAGGAGTAATGCTTTCCTTATTTAATAAGGTATTTTCCGGGACTTTCCGGGCCTTAGGGGCCTTTAAGAGAATTCCCGGGTATTTAGTATTTTTACTCAGTTCAACTGAGTAGTTGTGTTCCAAAGTCCTACAATGATCCTTGGTCGACTTTATATAATTTTTATAGCTTATATAATTTATTTACTTAAGGTCGGGCTTTAAACGCACGTTTTGACTTAAGGAGTTTTATGCGTTCTTAACGCTTGAGTGTCTATATACTCTCTTTAGGGTTAAAATAATCCCATTAATAATATATATTTATTATAATTAAATTATTTAATTATTAGGGGTATTTCAGTAATTCCATATTACCACAATAGATTGCATTGTAGATAGTCGCATTTGCATACTCTCGTATCGAAACGACATCTTTGGGAAAAATCTTGAGAGATTGATTGAATAGAGGGTGCATGAACCACTAAACTCTCGACCCATCAATGAACGTAAGGGTCTAATCAAAATTAGCACCACAACTTAAATTTCAAGTGAGCGTTTAGGACAATCCACTGAGCGATGAGGGAAAGTAGAGAGAGCCAATTGAGGAAAAAACACGAGCGACGTGTGCATTCCTTCATCACATGGAGAGGCATAATTCAGAGTAAGATCAATGTCGATAACAAGTCACGAACTATGATTCATGCAAAGATCCGAGAATCGTAAGAAAACAATCATTGACTAATGAGAATGACGAGGCACTTAGGAACAAAAAATCTTCACAAAACCAAAAAGCTTTGACTGACTTGCACATAATCCCTTAGTAAGCACCTCTGAGCCTTTCACGATAAACCTTTTTCTGCGAACTCCACAACATGCCAACCCACGTACGTATACTTATTTGCCTTTACAATAGAGGATTACGAAGGAGCCGGAGCCTTGGTCTCTCTCCCATCACCTTTCACAAAACAACAACACAAATGTTCAATGAGATCAATAAGTCAATGCAACTCCAAAAATGAAAGCCGAAATACAAAGTAAAGCACGCTTGAGAAAGTCGATGAGCCAAATGCAATTT
The DNA here is from genome assembly GCA_023374045.1 of Limonium bicolor. Classification (NCBI taxonomy): domain Eukaryota; kingdom Viridiplantae; phylum Streptophyta; class Magnoliopsida; order Caryophyllales; family Plumbaginaceae; genus Limonium; species Limonium bicolor. The sequence continues at coordinate 200,447,467 of CM041776.1, read as the reverse complement.
CAAAAACACAAAATGAAAAGAAAGTTCAAACCATACATCAGAAGAGGCAAGAAGGAGAAATCCAAATCAAAAGGACCAATGATGTCCCGTAGAAACCAATAAAAGGTTATCAAAACCCGTCTAATCATTCCACCCTGGGCAAAGGAGAAAATATCCTCTATTGCACAAAAGCACCACAACTTCCAAACAAATCCTCCAGTCCCATGTGACGTACATCATACCCCTCAGCCCCGTTACAACCCAATAAAAGACCTCTGACTCGTTAGTTGATGAGCGTTAACCGAAAGTATCGAATCTAAAACATGAATCATAAGCTTTGTACTTGCTATTAACATGTCTCACCTCATAACACAGGGACCAAGAGCGAATGACTGTGACCTTACCCCATGAGGTCTTATGAGTGCGAGTGAATCTCCAATCTGAGCACCAAATCATAAACAGCCTACCCATTGCAGGTGAGAAATTTGTAAGGATCGGAAAGTCCAAAACCTCGAAAAGGAATTCTAGGGAAAATACTACTCTGAGCATTGAGAGTATAATTACACCGATAGCACACACAGCTATGCTCACGAGAGATTGACCCGCATCCCTCCATGAGAGGAAAGTGATTCACGCATTCCAGTTCAACAATCACTCAAGATCAAACCGGAGATGTCTTATATTCATAAACCTCACATTAATAGAGATAGGGCCATACCTTCTCTCTAGAAACTGCATATGCATTTTGCATCGTACCTAGCATCTATTATCTGCATGCATCATAACCAGTTCATCATCAGCATCCGATCGATAAGAACTCAGCCTAGTCTCGATGAAAGTCAACTTCAGTTGCGGTTATTGAAGCGTAACTTTTGATCAAAAGAAATAAAAAACTGTGGCCATCCGGAGCCATACGAAGATTTTCCCGAGGCCATCCACTGTCATACTCGAGCCTCATTGGCACCTCTCCCAAAGCCAAGCTAAAGCCATACGGGAGCCATCATCCGACATTGAAACCATCATTGGAACTACACGGGGGTCATCCCAATAGTCCGAGAACAATACGGGAGCCACCTCAAATCCATATCGGAGCCATTTCGTCACCAGGGCCTTGCCTACCGAGTTTCGAACTACGTAAGGTCTGATCTCAATACGGAATTAAGTACGTAGGCAGCCCGCCCAGGGTGCGACCACCTCACAGGAGAAAGTTCCCCTTTATTCCTCGCTATCATAAAATGGAGCCATCTCGTAGCCTCCCCGGAGCCATCCTGAGCTATGTCGGAGCCATCTCGAGGAATTTGAACCCGTAACTGACCATACCAAAGCTATTCATCCACAACCAAAAAACTATCAATCACATCAAAGTACACAAATCACATCGACCCACCACTCGACTCGAAATCCAAACTAAATCAAAACCCATCAATCATTCTAAAAATCTCAAATCCAAATCAAAACCCACCAACCATCCTGGAGCCATTGCTCATAATGGAGTCATGAATCATTCAGAGCCGTCCGACCACACTGGAGCCATCTGACAGCACCAGAGCCATTCAATCATACCGAAACCCTCTGATCATATCGAAGCCATTCGGCCATATCAAAACCACCGAGTTCCCAAAGTCACTCATTCACAAAAAAACCATCCATTCAAAAAACCGACCACAACATCACAAAAACCAAAACAAAAACTCAGGAGCCATACCGGAGCCATCTCGAAACTCTAGAGCCAAGAGTCCTACCAAATCCTGAGACTATAGTGCACATCAGGCGAGACTGTCAAAACAAAACCGAAACACAAGTCCCATACTGACAAAGTCAAGGGCCACATCAACAAAAAACATTCGACTATCACATCCCTCACGAAAGCCACTAAAAAGCCATTACTTCACAAAGCCTCGAGGGTATTCCCATTACTTCACACAAAATCCATTTCAATCGCAGGGCTACACCGGACCCATCTTCGAATCACCCTGGAGCCATCCCAGGACAATATTGAACTTTCCCCTAGAATCACCATCAGAGCCACCTTCGAAACGTCACTGGAGCCGTCGCCCGGAGCCTCCACAAGACAAAAATGCCAATTCAGGCCTCTGCCACTACAGTCCCCAAAAACCACATCAAATCATCCAGCCCCGTCATATCCAACACAAAATTGCCAAACTCCACTACAACCAGCCAAACCACAAATCTATCACTCACACCAATGCTACCACCCTCACTGGAGCCATCCGATCATTTGGAATCACCCATCCCGTCAAACCCTACACTCACGCAGACCAAGGCATCGACACCAAAGGAAAATTTCTAACCCTCAAATCTCTCCCGAATGATCAAACGGCCCACCAGAGAGGCCCGACTCTGAATCAATCAACAACCAAAATCATCAAATCAATCACTCAAAGCATCGAGTTTCATACAACTCCATATAGTATCATAGGCTCGTCATAAGTCCTATGGCTGGATAACAAAAGGTCTAGTTGAGGCTCATCATAAGTCCTCATACTTTCAATTGCATTATAGGCTCGTCATAAGTCCTATAGCTAGATGTTAAGAGGTCTAGTTGAGGCTCGTCATAAGTCCTCGTGCACCCCAACCAATCTAATTGTTAGTATCATAGGCTAGTCATAATTCCTATGGCCAGATATTAAGAGGTCTAGTTAAGGCTCGTCATAAGTCCTCGTACTTTCAATTACATAGGCATGTCATAAATCCTATAGCTAGATGTCAAGAGGTCTAGTTGAGGCTAGTCATAAGTCCTCGTGCACCCCAACCAATCTAATTGTTAGTATCATAGGCTCGTCATAAGTCCTATGGCTAGATATCAAGAGGTCTAGTTGAGGCTTGTCATAAGTCCTCGTAATTTCAATTGCATTATAGGCACGCCATAAGTCCTATAGCAAGATGTCAAGAGGTCTAGTTGAGGCTCGTCATAAGTCCTCGTGCACCCCAACCAATCTAATTGTTAGTATCACAAGCTCGTCATAAGTCATATGGCTAGATATCAAGAGGTCTAGTTGAGGCTCGTCATAAGTCCTCGTACTTTCAATTATAGGCTCGTTATAAGTCCTATAGCTAGATGTCAAGAGTCTAGTTGAGGCTCGTCATAAGTCCTCGTGCACCCCAACCAATCTAATTGTTAGCATCATAGGCTCGTCATAAGTCCTATGGCTAGATATCAAAAGGTCTAGATGAGGCTTGTTATAAGTCCTCGTACTTTTAATCACATTCTAGGCCCGTCATAAGTCCTGTAGCTAGATATCAAGAGGTCTAGTTGGGGCCCGTCATAAGTCCCCGTGCACCCGCACCCATAAGAACAAATTATAAACCACAATGAGAATCTTTGTCGCCCTCTCAACCTTGATCCAATTCTGCAAGGACTTGCAGAATTAAATCAAGGGGAGCCATCTCTAGACACCAAAAATTCTCACCCCATAAAGCAAATTCTGAAATAATAAATAAAATAAGATGGGGGGTCGTCGCCTTTCTTTTCGAAACGTATTAACGTGTGTGCCAAAACGAAACCATCATTTTACGACCATTTTTTTAAATCAATTTTCAAAGAATTTGTTTTCAAACCCGTCCCTTTTCGTTACTTATTTATTTTACCATTTTATTTTCCATTTATTCCATGTTAGCCAGATCCGTTTCATTCACTTGTATTTTTATTTTTATTATTATTATTATTATTTATCACAATTGTATTAGTACTATTTCATTATTTCATGTACCTATTATTCTTTCATTTCATTGCTTAATATTTTATGATCTTTTTGTTTTTTCACCTACATTCCATCATTTCTTGATTCATAAGAAAAAACAGTTCTTTAATAGAACTCTTTCGTCTTTATGAGAATTTTTATTTAAAACGTGAGCGTTTTTTAAAGGATTATTCAGTTTAAGGTAAAGCTCTAGTTTTATTTCTCACGTTTGCATATCGAGTTCTGTCATTAGTGTAACTAGTTAGAGTATGTGAGAGAGGTCGGAGGTCTCGAGTTCAAACCCCAAGAAATGCAATGATTTTTTGTTTATATTTTGTTGCCCAAGGTCTTTCCTTCGAATTTGAGTTTAGGTTTCCAATCCAACTCCCTCAAATAAAGCCCATTTGTGGTCAGAAAACCCTAAAATATGTCCCTATAAAACAACATCAACCAAACCCTACTATTCGGTCTACAATGGCCGACATTCTAAAACAACCCCGATGTTCATTCCTCCTGCTCTCTTCACGAGAATTTTGAAACCCAGAAGAAAAAACATCAACTTCCTCTTCCTATTCATTGTTCTGCCATTCTCCATCGTTAAAACCTTCAGACAAAAACCCAACCGCTCTTCCTCATTCTCTTCGATTTGTCCGTAAATCCAAACGAAAAATAGTAGCCTCCTCTCACTATTTTTCTTCTATCATCTTCTTCCTTTAATTCCCGATCTCAAAGCGAATACATGGCTAAAAAAAACCTGCTACTCCTCTCTTTCGATTTCCAACCTTCCTGATTCTTTTTTCGATCGATCTCTTCAACTAGCTAGCAAACGAGTAGCAGCCAACTCCTCTATTCACAGTTCTTCAACATCGATAATTTCGCAACCCAACTGGAGAACATGAAGCATACGAGCTCCACTTCCCTTAATCTTCATCTTCTTCTTTCGGCCACAACCAGGGAATCACCGTCTAAACCCTCATTCACCAAAGAAATCCCACCACCACCGATCTCTACTCTCCTTTATATGTCAATCTTCAATTCTTCAGATCCATGCCAAAAACAAACCTGTACTCATGCTCCACCGCCTTTGTTTCTCGATTGACCTTCAACGAGATGCATGTTCGTCTCAATTTGGGTTTCTCTTCACTGTCGAGTTTGAATCTCTTCATACCCTATACCGGTTTGTTTTACTGTCGATTTATGAAGGGGTTTTGTGGTCGATTTTGAATCTCCCCTATGTCTTCCGTGTCTGATGAATCTGATTTGGTGCCCACAGTTCCTCTATTTCCCATATATAATTGTTTATGTGGTATATCTATATGTACTGGTTTCATTTGTTATTAGCGTTAACTAATCTTCTGGATTTGTATTTCCGGCCAAGGTATGGTATGAGTCGAGACTCAAACTGACACCGAATGGATTGTCTGAGCGGAACTTGGTGTTTCTTAAGTTAGCTGACAAAATTTAAGCTTGGTAATTTGTGTTCTCCAACTTGGTATTTAGCCTCAACTTATTCAATCAAGCGCAGGTGTACTGCCTGTTTATGCTTTCGTATTTCTTATGACCTGTCTTGTTGGTATGTATGCCTAATTCTGTCAATCTTTGGTTCTCTTGGCGAATGGTGTAACTCGACGATTCACCCATATACATGTTGCTACTATCGTCTCTGTTTGCGTTCTGGTTTTGAAAGGTGTTCATATATTCAGGAGTTTTCGTTTGGTGCAATCGCCCGTGAGTGAGATCACCTCTGTTTTACTATTGACCATGCCCAAGAGAGTAAATGCTGAAAGTTGTTTTGGTCAACTTGTGATACCCAATTTGTTCGTTTATCTTTGGTCTTGATGGAATAATGTCATCACTATCTTGATGTGTAGCATTTTCTTTATGAAGTATTCTGGCTTTGGATTCAAGTTCCTAAGGGCTCGCTAGTTCGACTTGTTCCTGATATCGCATTCAAGGCATATTAAAGTACTACTTTCAATACTGGATTCAGAGCTTACTCTTGTAGTTCAGATTTGTCGCTTTTCTTCAGATTATTACTCTTGTGCGCTCCAATTGCAATTAGTTATCGATTTAACTAGATCCTAGTCTTGATTCATCGCTCGTTACATTTTGATGTTTGCTTTGGATTATTGGAAGCTCATTTTGGTCATTTCCACCTTTGGTATTGGGTTGTTGTTTTGCTGATCGATCAAACTCCAACTAGATTATTTACTATCTATTGCACTTCCTTATGGTTTGGGTGTTCGATTCGATTCCGTCACGCTTATAATGTTTGTTTGCTCACTACTTTGCTTATGAGGTACATACCAAACATCAGTGAGACTTGGGCTGGACTAGTGCTAAGAATTGACTCGGGACCCACTTCTTTTCCGACCTTTTGGGGAATGGGGGCTCTTATGTTCCTTCGGTTAGGAAAATTGACTGGACTCACACTTGTTTTGGCATTTTGGTTTTGCTACCTGTTTCACACGTGGGCTAATGTTGTTTTCGCATCTTACTAGTAATTTTCACTTGCATCTGCCCGCTTGTAACACCCCATCCAACAACCAACACATAATAACAATCTGCAGCGGAAACCCAACTCATCACATTACTTATTCCAATGGTGTTACACGCCGTTAACCACCCACGTGGCTAACAAGGCTAATACATGTACATTTGTATCGGTCTGATGGACCAGATTCCCGAGCAACTACACAATACAATACTCATTCCATCTTCAACATTTATTATATACATACACTCCCCCTGTACCGAGTATTTACAACTACTGCCGATAACAATTTCGGTCTTACTACGCCTATCATACTCACGCCATTTAAATGGCTACCCATGTATAACATCTGCCCCGTCCTACTCTCGAACGGCTTCCAGCTCTCCGTACCTGAAATAGGAAAAGAAGAGAAAAGGGTGGCCCCCAAGGGGCTCAGCACCTTTGCTGGTATGGTAATCCCGCAGCCCACATGCTACCGGGCCACGCACGACTAATTGTCGTCTTAGCATGCAGTCGATTATATTTAAATCAAGCATACAAACCAATAACATACAACACATAACATTTCGCCTCAATGGGCTCAACCTATAACCAAAACATCCACGCTTAACCAGCCATTCAATGATTCCTTTAACCCCAGAGTGGCTCTCCTCTAACGGAGCTGCTTCCTTAATGAACGACATGTACCCATTAATCGGGTTATCCTCAAATGCCTCTTGTCGCAAGCTGGGATTCATTTCCATGATCCACACAATCCATATCCTACAACATGACTCATTCCATACATAACAAAACATAACAAACTTTTCTTGCTTCGATGTACACATGACAACATTGCATTCCTTTAAAACATCCAATATACATATATATATACCAAAGCATAGCAAGGGAATTTGCATAGCATTATAACATCACATACACCATAAAATCGGTTCTCACAAGGAACCTTCCACCATAGTTAGTATACCATGTGAGCCTAGGGATTTTTGCCAATCCCATGTTAAGCTCGTTACCATCCTCGTTACCGTCCGGTTATATAGAACGGTTAACTTATACCCAAGGTGTGTCGGATATAGTAATCCCAAGCACACCGAAATAACATACGTATGCCCCTGTGGCCCGACGTGAGTCAGTAACTAGCTTTGGATAAGCTAAGGGAAGGTAGAAACCAAATTGGAATACCACCTATACATACACCAAGAGAGCCGAACCGGATAAGATAACGACTCCCGTCCATCACACGCGTGGCCGGAACAACCGGACTCCTCACCCCCCGTTAGTACATATACACTTAATAATAAGTAGTTAGGGATCCATTATGGAGCCCTACCACATCCATTCACCATACGGTATCATAACCGAGTTAAGCACACAAGGGAGGTTCACACACTTGCTCACAGCAACAATGTCCAATTAACTCACACATAGCCGTGGTTAGCACGTACCCAAGGTTTGGGCCGTCAACTCCGAATACCGATCACTCATGTGTTCCTAGTTTTAGTTAACTAAGGTTTAACACATATTTGAGGTTAAACGACATCGGATACCAAATTCGACACATAAATGAATTACTATAAACTCATTACATGTTTTAATCTTACAAGGTGGCAAACACTCAAGAAAACATATTGGCATACAAGCCGGTGTAATCCGTTAGGACACAGGTTGCAAGAAAACCATACCTGTCACCGGAGTCCACTTTACCACGTCCACTTATGTTCCTCGAGCAATTCTCGAACAACTGTTGACATCACATGTTCTTTTATTAACATTGGGGTAACATGTTTGTTTTAAAGTCTAATGCTTGTAACTTTCCCCGTTAACTTGGTTAAATAGCTTTACATTTTTAGTACGTTTTACTCTCGCATCTTAATACAACCTTTAGCCCACTTTATTGTCATTTAAACCCACCTAACATGTCCTTAACAACCTTATGGCATCATTACCTATCAATCCCCATCATCTCATATCATTTCATAACCTTAAACCATGTTTTTGGTCCGACCGACCCACCGTCCGACCCACATCTGGGTCGGTCCATTACAGACCCCTTTTACTTCCTTATAATCATGCCCGTCCGACCCACGTCCGACCCACCATTCTGGGTCGGTCCATGTGCGAACATTTTCCTTCCTTTGAAACCTGACCGACCGACCCATGTCCGACCCACCCTTTTGGGTCGGACCATTACCGAACACTTCCTAACATCTAACAGAGGCTCGACCGACCCAAAAACTGGGTCGGCCCCTGGGTCGGTCGCATCCTAAACTTACCCAAACTTTGCCAAATCTTCACCAAACTTCTCCTAAGACCTCTTAATGTGTTCTAACATCATTTGGCACTTCAAACACACCCTTAAGATATTCTTAAACACTCACAAAACTATTTTTTCCTAATTCCTTAAACCTTTACTTATATCTCCACAAAATTCCTAACACTTACAATGTTTTCTCCTTATGATTTCTAGGTGGCATTTCACCTATAACGACCACAATACCAAGGTGTTTCCTCTATACCTTATCATCACCTCTCAACTTCTTTTCTTACTAACTAAATCTCCTTTTCTCAACTTCTTAAAACTCCTTACTCAAAACCTTACCTAAACATCATTTATTCTTTGAACACCAACATTACCTAAACCTTAAACAAACTCCTCCAAGACTTAAATACATCTTAAGAACACCCATAGATTCCTAAAACTTCCAAGATAACACCTAAATCCTTGCATCACTCTTAATCACCTTAATACATGTTTTCTTCTCAAGTAAATTCATTCACCTTTAATCCTTCCTAGTTCACCAAACTCACTTACCACACTTAGAACTTCTTACACATTTCCCAAATTTGGCCATAGCTTCTCTAGTATATACCCCATCCAAACACTTAGGTTTCTACCTTATTTCATCCAAGAACACCTAAAATCCATCAACACATTTTATACACAAACTTCACACATCAAGCACTACATCACAATATAGTGCATAACTTAAATTGCTTGGCACTTAGGCCCTTAAATGCATGGCTCTTAGGCCCTTAAATTGCATAATCCTTAAACACTGAATTTCCCACATAATAATGCCTTTGACCTGCAAATACACCCAACAATACATATTCCTTTAATAAACTCCTTGAGAGCATTTTACTAGCTCATTTACCATTTGCTCTTTAGGTAGTTTTAACAAGCATTATAAGCTTATTTCTCCTAAGGCATTTAAACCACATTAAGATAGCTTGTTTACCTCTTTTCCTCACAAATTTCTTTCTTGTTTCCTTGTAGAACCGGTAGGGCATTTGGTTCCTTGCCAACAACTAAACAACATACCAACATTAAAATGAGTATATAAGCTTTAAGCTTTATCTCATTGTAAACCCTAGTTACATATATTATCTTAAGGTATTAACATGATTGTTTTACCTTGGAATGGAAAGAGAGCTTGAATATATATCAAGAGAGGACTCCTCCTAGTCCATGGAAGCTTGGAATGAAGCTAGAACAAGGCAATATAATGACTCCATTAAGAGTGATTTTCGGACATGACAAAACATGAAGGAAATGTCATTTTTCTTTGAGTTTCCTTACCTTGAAGCAAAGGAGAACAAGAATATGAGAAAAGGTGAGCTCTAGCTCCTCCCATGGTGATTCCTCTTGGCACCAAAATGGAGCTCTTGGGATTTTGAAAGGATAGAATTGAAGAGCTTGATGAGAGGAAGAGAATGGTGGTATTTGTTTTTGATTTGAACAAGTGAGCTTGGAATTATTGACAATGGAAGGTGGAGCTTGGTGAGCACTATTCCAAACCGTGAATGGAAGAAGAAGAGAGGTTGAAGAAGCCTCTCAACCGTGGGAAATGAAGAAAGAAGGGAGAATGAGATTGGTTTTGCTTTTAAGGATATTTATAACTTAAAGCAAATAGTAACCTATGAGTCACCTTTATTTACTTAACAAGTTAACATGTTTGGTGACTCATTACTACCAAAACCGGCCCCCTTATTAGTAGAAGGGTATAATAGTCTTTGTTGACCAATTTAATTACTTATAACATTATATGTCACAAACTAGTTTATAAAAGTCTATTCACAAACTAAGGCACATAGAAGTGAAATTTTTGGTTTCCCACAATATGGCCACCCAAATGTGATACTATATAGTACACATGTTAATTAAAGAGTAATGATGGACATTTAGCCATTCAAAACTCATTTACAAGACAATTTTTCAAAAACGTGCTTTAAGACTTCTTAAAGCACATTTTGTGTTTTAACTTGTTTTCAAGCTTGGTTTTCTTTGGTAATGATTTAATATGTTCATTAACATATAATTGAGGCATAGGTATGACCATTAGGTCTTATACACATTTACCCAAGCTTAGAGCACATTTTTGCTCTTATTGACCTTAAGGTATTTATTTGTGTTTTGTTTGGTTTCATTGTCTACCAAAGTTTCCTAAGGACTTAATTAGTCTTATAAAGTCATAATTAAACATTATCAAGTCTTGGTAGGCTCTTTGGGTCCTAACCAAGTTCACTCCAACCTTAGAGCATGTTTTTGCTCAAACCATGTCTTAGTGTTTTATTGTGTTTACCATGGTTTAAATGATTCATTTATGTTTCTAAGGCACTTTTTAGCCTTTAAATACCATAGTTTAACATTTACACAACATACCAAGGTTTGGGGTATTTCAATCTACCCCCCTTAAAAGAACTTCGTCCTCGAAGTTCACATTTCCTCGCATCATTGGATTAGAATACGGGAATTACTTATAGCCATCAAAACTTCCATTACCAACCACCCTTTACATCCAACCTCGGACTTAATGGTCCGGGCAACATATCCACATCATACATAAAATATCATATTCACATGGTAACCTCGGACTCAATGGTCCGGGTACCTTCACCACATTTGCACCCATACAATATCCCTCAGACTCTTAGGTCTGGGTGACATAACCACATTTAGACTCATAGGTCTATGTAACACAACACATTTAGACTCATAGGTCTTGATAGCACACACTTTAGGAGATCAAAGTCAAATAACCCTTATCACCCATACCAAACAACATGTCATAGCATGTAAATCAAACAGAAATACCTTTTCTATCTCTCCATGGGTTCGAATCCCACGTTGAGTACATATACATTGTGATCCCGCAGAACCCGGTCGCGATGGACACTTTCTGGTCCCCGTTCCTTTGGGAGATCAAAACATTCACTTAATTTTTAACATATGTACTTCTCATGTCACCGGTCCGAAGACAAAGGCTCATACGTCCTCAGCTCGTGAGCAAGTACTACAAAAATATTCCTTACTAGGTTAAGTATAAGAAGATCTTTTACTCAAAATATTAATCGATTGTTTGAAAACACCAATTGAGAATTCTTTTGAAAACACCATACAACTCCAAGTCCAATTTATGCTCCTTGTATCTTTCTTAACATGGTTATTTGTGAACACTTACAGGGAGCTTCAAGAGTCATCCAACCCTGATGTGATCAGCATCAATGTTGAACTATCTTCCACCCCAATTTGTGTTCGGCTTCCCTTGATCTCATGATAATCAAGTTTCACCTCCCACCTCATTTTCAACCAACAATTAATTCAAGCATATCCCATTTTCTATCTTTGAATCCTTCTAGTCATAATCATAACATCTCCAAGGGATAGAACTCCGTCTATCAATCATCATCCAAATCCAACTTAATTCAAGTTACCTAGGAATTTAATTCTCACTAGGTCTATGTCGGTTTTATAACCTTCATAAATCACAACATTGTATATATACACATATATTTTTTTTTATTAAAATACAATACATGGCTTACATTTATGCACCATCGGGGTTTTAGATCCCCGGGAGTTTCTTTACTCCCTTCCACTTGTACTCTCACACACCACTGTTAACAAAATGACACACTTCCCACAATGGTATTCGCATCTTTTGTGCGTAGTTACCACACTTTAACCACAAATAAATGCGTATGTTTATATAACACACGCGCCAACCATCATAACAAATCATTTTGTGCTATGCACACCTAGTTCGCGTACACTTGTACGGTAAAACACACCAAGTGGTTTTGCGCTCTACCCCCCTTAAAAGGGATTACGCCCACGTAATCAATCACTGAGTTTTAGTTTAAAACGTTCTGCCGTCGTGAAGTGTTCTAACTTCCACGCGGTCTATACACAATGGATTCTGATTAGAGGATCTTAACCATATTGGCGGTTTAGTCCCTAAACCAAGAATTCGCATTGGAGTTGTAACTCATAACCGGTTTCGGTCCTGGCCTGTGAGGCTTTTAGGCATTGATATCTTGCCATCCATTCGTGTTCACAATGTATATCCGGTACCTGACGCATGGGCTCACTGGCCTCTGTTGCGCAACCTGATAATTATAGAGCTAGTTTGCTCCATTCGTTACTGTTACTGTATTGTACATCTCCAATGTATTACCCTTATCTTGGGAAGAATGGTTCTCAACCGACGCACTATCTCTTACCCTGAGCGAATTCGGTGAGTTTCACAATTTTCCATCCATTTCCATAGCTTACAGCGTAAACTACTATGTAATTCGCAATGATTGACTTGCTTCTACCGACTTACTGTCGGTTGAGATTAGCTACTACCAAGTGTGTAGCGCTCTCTCAGCTATTTTCCACATTTGGGGTATATTCCATACCGATATTTGGCAGTTAGTGCTATTGTAGTCACTTACTGTTAATCATGTCTCCACATTTGGTTTTATACAAGTACTCTTTTATTGGTGCGGCCTTGCATTTCTTATGCAACCGCCATTATAACATTATTCCTCCACCATTAACATGTTTCCAATTCCTAGCTATCCCACTCGATCATTACTGCGCAAATGCAATACCAAAACACTCAGTCATACAGAGTGCAGAGGCGTAAACTCTTGACAGTAAATCCCTTATGTGATTGCGATAGGAATTTTCACTGAAATCCTTATCATCTAACACTTGCCACCGGCTTACTGCTCGGTTCGTTTGCTATCGCTTAATGTTGTACCTCCACTGGGTTTAACTCATAACTCTGCTCACTCCCATTTTATCATCTAACAATACTCACACAACGGTCGCTTATTGCGCACCGTATCCTTACTCATTATATAGCATCAACTTATATTGTATCCGCTATTATATTAGCTTTTGCTATTAAGCTAGGTTTATCTGGCCACTTATTTGGCTGATTTTTGAACATATCATTATCTTTCCCTTGAGCGTTGTTCGCTACTCATTTAGTTTCACACACCTATGGTGACTGCTATCAACTTATCACACTTCCTGCGTACACAACTGGTACGGGCACTTCCTTTCGTGTTATTTTATTTAAATCACCCTGGGGTAATAACAACGTGGTCCATCCTCCACATATTCCTTGAACTTGATTCACACAACTACCGCTTCTGCGGTCTCACAATATCGAGAGGTATTCCCACTCTTAATGCAGTGGTTCGCTTACCACTCTATTCACTTATACCACATGAACTTCTACAATCAACCGAATTCATATAACATATCTTACTCATGGCTTATAAGCCTTATTTGCCTTGAGCTGGGCTCATTGTAGGCTGTCCACACACATGTACTTCTCTGTACAACATTACATGTTTAGAGGTTGTAGTGGGCTCCATGACAAGGTCGTTGCATTCCGTTTCCTTTCATGGAATGCCCCTTAGGTTTGTCAGTCCGTCTCCTGACAACTTATGTCTAATCTGGGTGTTAATTTCAACCCTTGCGTTCCTGTCATGTCATTTTGTGCAACAATTATTGATGTGAACACCCTTTAAGGATTTCTCCTGGGTGTCGTTAAATTACGCCTTTACATCTGGTTCACAATTATTGGTACATCTAGTTAGCCACGCCTTTTTGCGTTCTATCCGATTACTATCCTCTTCTGCGAAGATCAACATTTCCTGATAGTGCAGATACTCATTCTGGGATCTTCATCCCGTCCATTGCACATTAATGTGTCCACATTAGGCATTTGCTTGCCATGTACAGGCTGGGTCACCGTCCTAGCTAACATGTTTGCTCCTGGGGATGCTTAAGTCGTATAAGCTGTCTTTACATTGCAGTTAGTGCACTTCGCACCTCCTGACTCTTAAACATTTCCTTGAAAGGAATTCACTAATTCCTTTAGTCTCGTTAACTTAACTGAGTTCCTTTACTTCAAGCATTCCTTGTATTTTCTAGCTCCTGTTTGATTTATACTGCTGACCGTAGACGGAGTCGACTACTTCTCGTGTTCTGGACTCTACTCGTATACATATATGGGGTATCATACTGATACATTACTACTTACCCAACTAACCTATAAGTAGGTCTGTCAGGCCCACATGCTCCTATCGGAGTGCGGTCGTCCCACAACACAGTTGGTACACTTGTAGTGTCCGTCACACGCCTAGGTGAAGTATTCTGTTGTCAACTCCCTTATATTGTCCCGTGACAATATTCATTCCTTACTTCCCGAACTTAATCGAGGGAAGGTTTATCCACTGTTGCATCCTTGTCCGTTGCTCTTGGTTTCACTGGTTTGGTTTAAAGAAGGTTGGAAAGAAGTGTTGGTTTGAAAGAAATCTGGTTTGAAAAGAAAAGTTTTGAAAGATTAGGTTTGAAAGAAAAATTTCCATGGTTTCACAACATCTTCTTACCTTAGCCAAGTCTAGCTTCTTGCTGACTGGTGTACTTCCAATCACAGAGGTTAGGCAGCTTTAAGCCCTTCCACGATTACAATGATCACATTTAGCTTTATGGTACTCTACCAAATACCTTGTAGTGGTTACAAGTTTTCCGAATAGCCCTATTATAGCAGCACTTGCTATGGCAAGTGCGCCATGCTAACTGGCTATCAGCTCAACACATACCGGTTGTGGTATTGTTTTTATCCGCACCGTCATCAGTGGCCTTGTTGGCCCCCACTGATCTTACTGCCTTGATGGATACTCCTCTAGGTGACTTCTCACTGTTTCCACGTAATAATCATTAACTAGGGTGTTTCCCTTTCTGGGAGACCCCGTTCTCATAGTATTGTACTCACTTGTAGTCCATTCCACGTATTTGGGCACTACCTTGTAGTTCCTTGACGGTTGGTATACCGTTGGTGTTTTATTTATCAACTGTGGTCCCATAGACATTCGTCTCGGGTTTTATCAATCCACTTCTTGCCTGTTGCACGGTTAGTGCGTTGCAAGTTGGTTATACTCGACTGCTCTGCATGTCGACCCAGGTTGCTGGAAATTCCATTCTCCATTACACAAGATCCTTCATTCATTGCTATGAAATGCGGTTAACATCATTCAGATGGAGACCGTCTCCGGGATTCCCAGTTTTCGGGATCTACCGTATGACAGGTTCTCCGTACGCTTAAAGGTACTTACTAACAGCCAGATCGGGTATTCCCGAGTAAGAGAGGACTTTCATCTCTCTGGCGTTGTTTCCCAAGTTATATAACAGGGATTGTGGAGGGTGGGATGGATATTGTAGGTTTCCAGTAGTCACTGGTAGTTCCTAACTAGCGTTTCTCTCACGCTATCACTCAACCCTTTACCCAAAGTACTTAAATCCTAACTCGGTACTTCCTAAGCTCGGTAATTCAGTCATCAGAGCGATACTTCGCTCTGATACCACTTTTTGTAACACCCCATCCAACAACCAACACATAATAACAATCTGCAGCGGAAACCCAACTCATCACATTACTTATTCCAATGGTGTTACACGCCGTTAACCACCCACGTGGCTAACAAGGCTAATACATGTACATTTGTATCGGTCTGATGGACCAGATTCCCGAGCAACTACACAATACAATACTCATTCCATCTTCAACATTTATTATATACATACACTCCCCCTGTACCGAGTATTTACAACTACTGCCGATAACAATTTCGGTCTTACTACGCCTATCATACTCACGCCATTTAAATGGCTACCCATGTATAACATCTGCCCCGTCCTACTCTCGAACGGCTTCCAGCTCTCCGTACCTGAAATAGGAAAAGAAGAGAAAGGGTGGCCCCCAAGGGGCTCAGCACCTTTGCTGGTATGGTAATCCCGCAGCCCACATGCTACCGGGCCACGCACGACTAATTGTCGTCTTAGCATGCAGTCGATTATATTTAATTCAAGCATACAAACCATAACATACAACACATAACATTTCGCCTCAATGGGCTCAACCTATAACCAAAACATCCACGCTTAACCAGCCATCAATGATTCCTTTAACCCAGAGTGGCTCTCCTCTAACGGAGCTACTTCCTTAATGAACGACATGTACCCATTAATCGGGTTATCCTCAAATGCCTCTTGTCGCAAGCTGGGATTCATTTCCATGATCCACACAATCCATATCCTACAACATGACTCATTCCATACATAACAAAACATAACAAACTTTCTTACTTCGATGTACACATGACAACATTGCATTCCTTTAAAACATCCAATATACATATATATATACCAAAGCATAGCAAGGGAATTTGCATAGCATTATAACATCACATACACCATAAAATCGGTTCTCACAAGGAACCTTCCACCATAGTTAGTATACCATGTGAGCCTAGGGATTTTTGCCAATCCCATGTTAAGCTCGTTACCATCCTCGTTACCGTCCGGTTATATAGAACGGTTAACTTATACCCAAGGTGTGTCGGATATAGTAATCCCAAGCACACCGAAATAACATACGTATGCCCCTGTGGCCCGACGTGAGTCAGTAACTAGCTTTGGATAAGCTAAGGGAAGGTAGAAACCAAATTGGAATACCACCTATACATACACCAAGAGAGCCGAACCGGATAAGATAACGACTCCCGTCCATCACACGCGTGGCCGGAACAACCGGACTCCTCACCCCCCGTTAGTACATATACACTTAATAATAAGTAGTTAGGGATCCATTATGGAGCCCTACCACATCCATTCACCATACGGTATCATAACCGAGTTAAGCACACAAGGGAGGTTCACACACTTGCTCACAGCAACAATGTCCAATTAACTCACACATAGCCGTGGTTAGCACGTACCCAAGGTTTGGGCCGTCAACTCCGAATACCGATCACTCATGTGTTCCTAGTTTTAGTTAACTAAGGTTTAACACATATTTGAGGTTAAACGACATCGGATACCAAATTCGCCACATAAATGAATTACTATAACTCATTACATGTTTTAATCTTACAAGGTGGCAAACACTCAAGAAAACATATTGGCATACAAGCCGGTGTAATCCGTTAGGACACAGGTTGCAAGAAAACCATACCTGTCACCGGAGTCCACTTTACCACGTCCACTTATGTTCCTCGAGCAATTCTCGAACAACTGTTGACATCACATGTTCTTTTATTAACATTGGGGTAACATGTTTGTTTTAAAGTCTAATGCTTGTAACTTTCCCCGTTAACTTGGTTAAATAGCTTTACATTTTTAGTACGTTTTACTCTCGCATCTTAATACAACCTTTAGCCCACTTTATTGTCATTTAAACCACCTAACATGTCCTTAACAACCTTATGGCATCATTACCTATCAATCCCCATCATCTCATATCATTTCATAACCTTAAACCATGTTTTTGGTCCGACCGACCCACCGTCCGACCCACATCTGGGTCGGTCCATTACAGACCCCTTTTACTTCCTTATAATCATGCCCGTCCGACCCACGTCCGACCCACCATTCTGGGTCGGTCCATGTGCGAACATTTTCCTTCCTTTGAAACCTGACCGACCGACCCATGTCCGACCCACCCTTTTGGGTCGGACCATTACCGAACACTTCCTAACATCTAACAGAGGCTCGACCGACCCAAAACTGGGTCGGCCCCTGGGTCGGTCGCCTCCTAAACTTACCCAAACTTTGCCAATCTTCACCAAACTTCTCCTAAGACCTCTTAATGTGTTCTAACATCATTTGGCACTTCAAACACACCCTTAAGATATTCTTAAACACTCACAAAACTATTTTTCCTAATTCCTTAAACCTTTACTATATCTCCACAAAATTCCTAACACTTACAATGTTTTCTCCTTATGATTTCTAGGTGGCATTTCACCTATAACGACCACAATACCAAGGTGTTTCCTCTATACCTTATCATCACCTCTCAACTTCTTTTCTTACTAACTAAATCTCCTTTTCTCAACTTCTTAAAACTCCTTACTCAAAACCTTACCTAAACATCATTTATTCTTTGAACACCAACATTACCTAAACCTTAAACAAACTCCTCCAAGACTTAAATACATCTTAAGAACACCCATAGATTCCTAAAACTTCCAAGATAACACCTAAATCCTTGCATCACTCTTAATCACCTTAATACATGTTTTCTTCTCAAGTAAACATTCATTCACCTTTAATCCTTCCTAGTTCACCAAACTCACTTACCACACTTAGAACTTCTTACACATTTCCCAAATTTGGCCATAGCTTCTCTAGTATATACCCACATCCAAACACTTAGGTTTCTACCTTATTTCATCCAAGAACACCTAAAATCCATCAACACATTTTATACACAAACTTCACACATCAAGCACTCACAATATAGTGCATAACTTAAATTGCTTGGCACTTAGGCCCTTAAATGCATGGCTCTTAGGCCCTTAAATTGCATAATCCTTAAACACTGAATTTCCCACATAAATAGTGCCTTTGACCTGCAAATACATACAACAATACATATTCCTTTAATAAACTCCTTGAGAGCATTTTACTAGCTCATTTACCATTTGCTCTTTAGGTAGTTTTAACAAGCATTATAAGCTTATTTCTCCTAAGGCATTTAAACCACATTAAGATAGCTTGTTACCTCTTTTCCTCACAAATTTCTTTCTTGTTTCCTTGTAGAACCGGTAGGGCATTTGGTTCCTTGCCAACAACTAAACAACATACCAACATTAAAATGAGTATATAAGCTTTAAGCTTATCTCATTGTAAACCCTAGTTACATATATTATCTTAAGGTATTAACATGATTGTTTTACCTTGGAATGGAAAGAGAGCTTGAATATATATCAAGAGAGGACTCCTCCTAGTCCATGGAAGCTTGGAATGAAGCTAGAACAAGGCAATATAATGACTCCATTAAGAGTGATTTTCGGACATGACAAAACATGAAGGAAATGTCATTTTTATTTGAGTTTCCTTACCTTGAAGCAAAGGAGAACAAGAATATGAGAAAAGGTGAGCTCTAGCTCCTCCCATGGTGATTCCTCTTGGCACCAAAATGGAGCTCTTGGGATTTTGAAAGGATAGAATTGAAGAGCTTGATGAGAGGAAGAGAATGGTGGTATTTGTTTTTGATTTGAACAAGTGAGCTTGGAATTATTGACAATGGAAGGTGGAGCTTGGTGAGCACTATTCCAAACCGTGAATGGAAGAAGAAGAGAGGTTGAAGAAGCCTCTCAACCGTGGGAAATGAAGAAGAAGGGAATGAGATTGGTTTTGCTTTTAAGGATATTTATAACTTAAAGCAAATAGTAACCTATGAGTCACCTTTATTTACTTAACAAGTTAACATGTTTGGTGACTCATTACTACCAAAAACCGGCCCCCTTATTAGTAGAAGGGTATAATAGTCTTTGTTGACCAATTTAATTACTTATAACATTATATGTTACAAACTAGTTTATAAAAGTTACTATTCACAAACTAAGGCACATAGAAGTGAAATTTTTGGTTTCCCACCAATATGGCCACCCAAATGTGATACTATATAGTACACATGTTAATTAAAGAGTAATGATGGACATTTAGCCATTCAAAACTCATTTACAAGACAATTTTTCAAAAACGTGCTTTAAGACTTCTTAAAGCACATTTTGTGTTTTAACTTGTTTTCAAGCTTGGTTTTCTTTGGTAAATGATTTAATATGTTCATTAACATATAATTGAGGCATAGGTATGACCATTAGGTCTTATACACATTTACCCCAAGCTTAGAGCACATTTTTGCTCTTATTGACCTTAAGGTATTTATTTGTGTTTTGTTTGGTTTCATTGTCTACCAAAGTTTCCTAAGGACTTAATTAGTCTTATAAAGTCATAATTAAACATTATCAAGTCTTGGTAGGCTCTTTGGGTCCTAACCAAGTTCACTCCAACCTTAGAGCATGTTTTTGCTCAAACCATGTCTTAGTGTTTTATTGTGTTTACCATGGTTTAAATGATTCATTTATGTTTCTAAGGCACTTTTTAGCCTTTAAATACCATAGTTTAACATTTACACAACATACCAAGGTTTGGGGTATTTCACCGCTATTTGTATAATTGGAGTTATCCCTTACACTTTGGTTGTTTTTTATTATTATGACCGAGGTACACCTATACCAATCGGAATGGGCTAAGGCTTGTACAATGGACTTGCTTGGCTTGGAATTGACTTGGGCTTGCGGCTTGACCATACGATTGTGTTTTGGGCCCCGTACCGCTTCATAGGTTTGAAACCCTAATGGTCTGCTTTCTTATCACAAGCGATCTTGTTGATTTCTCTTAACACGCCTTAAATTTGGTTTGTAAATTGGATTATCTTAGCTTTGAATTTGTCCTTTGCGCATTGATTTGGTTTGGAAATTGATTGGAGACCGGCATAATTGGCCCGTTTTTAGATATGAACATGATTGAGTGATAGTTGCCCGAATGTTATAATTTTTTTGATAAATCATTTATTGGTTGGATGGTCCTTATTAATTTTTCGTCTTAGAGGGAAATGATATAAATGCCTTCCACACATGATCCACATTACTCACAACCCATATTATTGATACTACACTTTGGTTGAGTCATAACTAAGATGTTGAATTAATCTAAGTTGCAGGCCTAATGCCAGATTTATCTTACAATTTTGGCATTTGTTGGAAGCTTGAAACTTTTTTCTATGTTCTTGGTTGGGGTGTGGAGATGATTAGATTGCCCCCTTCCTCCCATTGAGAGGGTCGTATGATCCCATTGCACACATCCCAACCCCTTATATTTCATTCTAATTCATCTTGTCTCTCTTGGTTGTGTTCTATGGCATGTACATTGCTTGAGGAACGAGGAACTGCTCGGGACTAAGGAACTGGACTTTGGGCTTGGACTACCGGGGTCTCCACTTCAAACATGTGTAACGGTTGGTGCACTTCTTGCTGATCCTATCAGCTCAAGTGAGGGGGTCGATGCGACCCCCCATAGCAGCTTTAGCCTTAAAATTTTCATTTATATTAGTATCAAATTGTAATTCGTTTGTTGTTTTTACTTTTGATTGTAGTCTTGTGACTTATTCATTCTTGTGACTTCATCTCATGACCTTTACATTATCCTTTTGCTTGTAACCTTTGTTAGACTATTTAAAGATAATAAATGGGATAATACTAATAATTGGTTAGCAACCCATACAGTAGGACTCATCTTGTTAGTTTTTTTAGAGTTTTAGATTTGAATAATTCTGATTTGCTTTCTAGATAACTTTCAAATTTTCATCCCATGTATATATCACTTGAATAGCTTCTGAAATTCCTTTTATGTGTATGTGACTTATTCAGATAGCTCTCGAAATCATGTCTACATGTATGTGATTTATTTAAAATGACTTTGATATCCATGTCTACATGTATATTATTTATGTAGCTTTTGAAATTCATGCCTACTTGTGTATTATTTACGTGGCTTTTGAAACTCATGCCTGCAATTTGTTGGTGAATTTGTTTATCTTGTTAATTAACTTTGCAAATGAATGGGCTGGCCCTGTTTGGGTCTATGTAACTCTTGGCCCAAATCTAGTTTTGCTTCTAGCCCAGTCCATGACCAACCAAACGGGCTGGAGCAGGTGGCCTTAGAAAGCCCATTAGGTTGCCCCTTTTAGTGGACCCTTGATGCCCACTTTATAAGAGCTTTAGGTCAAGGTATCCTCCATGAATGATGGGACATGGACACGTGCATGTGAAGAATACCTTTTTTCTCTAAAAAATTTCCAAACCATCCCTTAAAGTTAGAATAAAATGCACAATCAAGCCCAAGACCAAAGCCCAACTTTGCCCACACTTCAAGGCCCATCCAAAACCTAACTTTGGCCCAACCTTGGCCCAAAACCCATCCAACTCAGCTTATTAATCCAGCGCGGCCCAAAAGCTCAATCGGCCCATAGGCCTAACCCGGCCCATTCTCCAAGGCCCAGACTGGCCCATTTTTCAAAGGCCCAATCCAAACCCAACTAGCTCAAAACTCGGCCCACGAATCCGAACCTAGACCACTTTCAAACTAGCCCAAGTTGAAAGGTCCAAATTAACCCAAAATTTAATTCCAAAATCTCACCAAAATTCAATTCCAAATTTAGCCAAATTTAGTTCCAAATTCAGCCAAAATTCAATTCCAAAATCAGCCCAAAATCAAGTCAATCCTAATTCATTTCTGCTTCAAACCGATTCAATTCCAAAATCAACTCAATTCGGCCCAATTCAATTCAATTCGGCCTAAACCAATTCAATTCCAAAATGAATTCAATTCGGCCCAAACCAATTCAATTCCGAAGTCAATTCAATTCGGCCCGAACCAATTCAATTCCAAAATCAGTTCAATTCGGCCCAAATCAATTCAATTCAGCCTAAATTCAACCCGACTTGTAAATTCCAATTCAATTCAAAGCTTCGTTCAATTCCACATCCAATTTCAATTCAATTCCAAACTCATTCGAATTCAATTCAATTCCAAATTCTTTCAAATTCAATTCAATTACAAATTCATTCACATCCATTTTCAATTCAATTCCAAACTCAATCGAATTCAATTCAATTCAAAATTCATTCAAATTCAATTCAATTACAAATTCATTCAAATCAATTCCAATTCAATTTCAAATCCATTCAATTTCAACCAAATTCAATGCTATTTCAAATTCATTCAAAATCAATTCAATTCCAAATTCATTCAATTCCAAATTAAATTCAATTTCGAATTCTTTCAAATTCAATTCTTAATCAAATTCAATTCCTATTCGATTTCAAATTCGATTCCAACATCAATTCCAATTAAACTTCAATTTCAAATTCAATTTCAAATTCGATTCCAACTTCAATTCGAATTCCAATTCAATTCCCAATCCAAATCAATTCAAATTCAATTTGAAATTCATCTCAACTTCAATTCTATTCCAAATTCAAATCAATCCAAATTTCGATTCAATGTAATTCAACATTCATTTCAACTCCAATTCAATTCTAAGTTCATCTCAATTCAGTTTCAATTCAATTCAAAATTCATTCAATTCCAATCCATTCAAAATTCATTTCATTTCCAATTCAATTCAAAATTTCTTTTAATTCCAACCCTCATAAACTTCAAACTCCTCAAAGTCTCAAATACCCCAAACCCGAATATCTCATGGACTCAAATCATCCCTCAAAATCAAGTTACCCCCACACATTCGAATGTCTCACCGACCCGAGCGTCTCACAGACTTTGTTATCCCAATGATTCGAATGTCTCACAGACCCAAGCATCTCACAGACCCGAGCGTCTCATAGATCCGAGCGCCTCATAGACTTCAACATCTCAAGGTTTCAAGTGTCTTATAGACCCGAGCGTCTCACAAACTTTGATATTTCATTCCTTTCATCATCTGAAATTATAAATGTCTCATAGACCCGAGCGTCTCACAGACTAGCATCCAAAACCCGAAACGTCTCGAAACTCTAAACTCCTCTAAATCTCAACCCCTCAAAACCCTTCAAAATCTCAAAACATCCAAAACCCCAAAACTGTGAACTATGTAAGGTCTGATCTCAACAGGGAGTTGAGTACGTAGGCAGCCCATCTAGGGTGAGACCCCATTCCAATCAAAAAACTATTTTCCCACTCTAAGGTGTTCTTCATACCTCTCAAAACACTCAAACCTTCTTCGGCTCCCACAAACTTCAAAACATTAGACTCCAAGTCTTGTTTATTCACTCAACCTCATACTTTTCCCAAATCTTTATTCTATACTCATTCGAATTCACCAATTCCTCTTCATGGCGCTAGCTTGGCAGAAAAGCTCACCTCATCCACTCTCTCTCTCTCTCTCTTTCCAACCTGATTCTATCCTTGGCTCTTAAATGAATTTCTTTAATAAGGTTTTGAAAGAAGGCAATCCTGACAATTGGAGACCGAGGTTTCCTCGGGCACTAATCTGAAGTCGTGGTCGTTGCCACTTCTAAGGGGTGTAACCCAGTACGAACCCGCACAAAATCTCTGAAATGACCAGATAAGTCCTATCCATAGACAACAATCTCAAAGTCAATTAACGGTTCTTAGAACCCGATCTTCCATCCTAGTTATCATAGGTCAAACTAGGTGGCGACTCTAGTCAATTCCGCCTTATTGAGGCATCAGTCCGTGTGGAGCCCATTGAGAGCGGGTGTAGTGCTCACTAGCATTCCCCTTAAGCTTTCTGGGAAAGATGGACGATAAAGTAGGTATTTGAGGGCTGTCAGAATAATGGGTTATCACCCTCCACAGAATGGCATTTTCTAGGATCTAGGCTTCTCAGTCATACCATATTTAGATAGACCCCCCTCATACTGAAAAATCATCCTCCACAACTCCAGCTAGTTTGTTATGGCTCATGGCGGTAAGCTTGTTGTCGTGTTAGTCTATGTGGATGATTTAATTATCACGGGCAATGACGAGAGAGAAATCCTCCACACAAGGAAAAATTTATCAATCGATTTAAGATGAAAGAACTAGGACAACTAAATCATTTTCTTGGTCTAGAGACGTTCATCTTCATCAGCTAAAGTATTCAAAAGATTTGTTAAAGAAGTCTGGAATGCTCATATGCAAGCCTATCTTGACACCAATAGAGCCAAACATGAGAATGTATGCTCATGATGGGAAGACTTGTAAGACCCTACTATGTATCGACAACTGGTGGGTAGTCTTACCTATCTAACTTTAACAAGACCTGATATTTCATTTGCAGTTGGTGTCTTAAGCAGGTACATGCAAAATCCAAAGAAACCTCATTTGGAAGTAGCTCGACGTGTTCTAAAATATATAAAGGGTACTCTTGGTCATGGCATTCTTTAAAAAAAGGTGAAGATTGCAAGTTAGAAGGCTACTATGATGCAGACTATGCGGGTGATCCTGATACAAGACGTTCAACTAGTGGATATGTCATTATGCTTGGATCAGCAGCAGTGTTGTGATGCAGCAAAAGACAACCTACCGTGTCTTTATCAACTATTGAAGTAGAATATCGAGCAGCAGCAATGGGAGCTCAAGAAAGTACTTGGCTTAGACAACTGATGAAGGATTTACATCAATTAGTCGAGCATAACGTTGTTTTATATTGTGATAATTATCAGCAATTTGGTTTGCAGAAAATTTAGTCTTCCATGCAAGGACCAAGCACATAGAAGTGCATTATCACTTTGTTAGAGGGGAATTTTTGCAAGAAGAAATCCAATTAAAGCACACCGGAACGAAGGACAAGTAGCAGATTTATTCACTAAAGGCTTGAGCAGCAACAAACTTGAGAGCTTCCGAAGACTTTTGAGCATGGCAACACAGATCAAATTTGGTGTTGAGGGGGAGTGTTAAAATATCAACACCAACGTTATTATTTTCCAGTGCCTATTGTTTAGAAAAAGTATTAGATATTTTCTAGAATAAGGGCAAAATAATTAGTCATTCTCTTCTTATCTAATTATTTAGCCGTTGTGTTGTTGTTGTGATCTATTTAATTAGCAGTTGCTAGATTTTAAGTAATAATAGTGTTACTCTGCCGGCTAGTTTTTTAGTTTCTCCTATAAATACCCATGTAAATCAGCATAACAAAAAAACATTTCATCTAATTCTCTCTAATATTTCTATTGTCGTGAATGTTTGCAACCCTCTATTTTCTACACACATCACAAACATAATAATGGTTGTTCTCCCGCAATCTAATTGCATTTGATTGATGGTAATGCTTCATCTAAACATACTGATTGTTGTTTAGTTCTTTTCTTCTAATCTTAGCTTCATTTTGTTGATGTATTTTATCTTACCACTTTTAATTTAGGGTTACATCATCAATTAGTTCTATCTATTTTAGGGATTTAGCTATGTTGATTGAAGATCATACTACATAGTTTGTTGAATGTTTTGAAGAATTTAAATTATCAGAAAGATGTTCAGCAGCTCAAGTTGATCTTAATAAGGCCCATATATACTTCCGAAGTTGATTTATATTCTGAGAAAGATGTTGTTGAAGGGGACGAATATTTGACTTCGGTGAGCATTTGGCTGAGAATGATCAACTATCTCTCCCTGATCAAGTTGCTTCAAATAATTCTGCTCCTAACCCCATTGTTGAAGTTGATTTAAATTCTAAGAAAGACGTTGTTGAAGGTGGACGAATATTAGATTTCTCTGAGAATTTGGCTGAGAATGAAAATCCATTATCTCTCCCTGATCAAGCTGCTTCATATAAATCTACTCCTAACCCCATTGTTGAAGTTCATGATGGTTAGTTCTTTTGTTTTATTTCTTATTCTGTTCTACTACTTGTGAACACATTTTTAAATGTATGTGGATAATATGTTTATGTATGGTGGACTCGTTTTTTATCCGCTTAGGATACAATTTGTTTTTTTAGTTTATTGTAGTTCTATTCATTGATTGTTTTCTTATTATGAATATTGTAGGCTCCTTATATGATCCTAAAATTAGAAGTTCATGGGAAAAAGTTGGAGTTCAATTCTGTTGGGGGAGTGTAGATCATTTTATGATAAGTATGCTTGCAGGGTTGGTTTTGATACTAGAGTTCGCTTCTCAAATAAGTGCAAGAAAACTGGGATATTGAAATATTTTGTATTCTGTTGTGTTAAATATGAATTCGAAAAGATAAGTACTTCCAATCCTAAATATCTGAAGGTGTTACTTGATGATGTTTTGCCTAATATGTCCATAAATCCAAGGCCGAACACTAGAGTTAATTGTCAAGCTCATATATATCTTAGGATGAATACACACAAACATGTGTACTATATAGAGCGTTGGAGTGATGAATATTCTCACTCGCTGCAACCTCAATGTCATTCTCATTTGTTGAAGATGATATGCATACTAAATCTTAGAGTTCTTTTGCATTATGTCTTGAGAACGTTGGAGTTTCTCTCTGTTCATCTTATGATATAATGGGTATGTGTGCCGGAGGAAAAGATGCTCTTTGATTTGAGAAGTTGTACTTGAAAAATTATTTAAGTAGGCTGAGACAGGAGACAATGGAGCATGGTGAGGGAACATTTCTAATGGAGTACTTTAGAAATCAACATTTTCGCTCTCTCATGTTCTACTATAATGTTAGTGTGGATACCAAAGAGCAGATTGCTAATGTCTTATGGTCGGATGATAGAATGTGTATGGATTATTATCATTTTGGAGATGTGGTATCCTTTGATACCACCTTCAACACCAACAAATCTTCCCGTCCTCTGGGTATGTGTTCCTTCAGTCATTTGTACATTTTTGTGTTACCTTTTATTTTATTTTATTTCCTTTATTAATATGTTCTTATTATTTACATTGTTCACATCTGGATAATGTTTGCAAAGACATTATAGACTCTGTAGACACCAAATATTCTCACCCCATGAAAAGCAAAATTCAGACAAATAAATAAAATAAGAGGGTCGTCGTCTTTCTTTTTCAAACTCATTCATGTGCATACCAAAATGAAATTGTCATTTTATGACATATTATTTTGAATCATTTTTTAAAGCATCAGTTTTCAAACTTGTCCCCTTTTGTTATTTACTTTTTACCATTTTATTCCCAAAGTATTTCATTCTGTTTTACTCATTCATTTATTTGTCTATTCGTTTATTTTGGTTCATGCTATTTTGTTACTCATTTATTTTATCTCATTTCATTTCATTGATACTTTTACTTGTTTTTCTTTATTAGTACTTGTTTTTATTTGTTTTTATCATTATTATTTTTAGAATCATTTTCATCATTTTATGTACATTTTCACTATTATATTCCATACTAGTATATTTTGTTTTGTCGCTAATTCGATTAAATTCTCTCTCATCTCATTTTATTTTGTTACATCTTTTTTTATTTTTTTATTTACTGCTATTCGTACATATCTGACTCAATTTCCATTTTTAGGATGTTCACCTGTAGTTATATTTCCATCATACTAATGCTATTTCACAATTTCATGTACTGGTTATTATGTTTTCTTTATTAATTTATATTATGTTTTGTACCTTATTATTATTTACATTTCATAATTTCGTGACTTTTAGAAAGAAAACAACTCATTTAGTCTATTTCACAATTTCATGTACTGGTTATTATGTTTTCTTTATTAATTTATATTATGTTTTGTACCTTATTATTATTTACATTTCATAATTTCGTGACTTTTAGAAAGAAAACAACTCATTTTGTTAGACTAAATTCTTTTATCTTATTGTATATTTCCATTTAAAATGATAACATTTTTAAAAGATGTCTTTCGGCTCAAATTAGAGTTCTAGTGTTATTTTTTTGTGCATGTAAAATAAATTCTGGCATAGTTTAACTGGTTAGTGTGTTGACATGGGTACCTTCTGATCCTGGGTTTGAATCTTGCAAAGGGCTAGGGTGGTTTTTATTTTCTCTTTTAGTTAATGTTAGAACCCTATATCTAATTCTCACAATCATATACTGAATATTGTCTTAGTTTAATTGGTTATTAGTTCCTATAAGGATGCAAACATTTGGGGTTTAAATCTGGGCGAGAGCAAGAACAGGTTTTATTTTTCGGTCGTTCATTTGTGCTCTGGCCAAAAGCGGCCCTACCATGGTCCGGACCAAACGGCCCTAAATCTTAATCGGGTCTAATTTTTTGTGACCCAACAGTCCTAAAGAAAGCCCATTTTTATTTATCCAGCCCATTAAAAGAAGCCAACTTAGCCTCTTCCCCAACAAAACCCTAGCCATATATGTTGCTTCAGAAAAACCCCTACATTCTGATGGATTCTGTCGTAAAGAAGCCTACATCCTCTCCAAGCTTGTCATTTAATCCCGATGCTAAGCCTAAGGATTCAAAGTTCAAACCCAGAAAAACAAAGCACACACCCGTAGCACTCATTCGCTGGAGAATCACCTTTGATTCCTATTCTTCTCTGCCAAAACATTCCCCAGAACTTTCTACTCTCTTCTTCCTTATTTCTGAAAATCGAGATCAAGAACAAAAACCTAGAAAAAAAACAGAACTCTATCCCTTCCATTGTCGCCTTCGTCTTCAACTCAAAACAACCGGGAAACCCTGATTCTAAGACTTTCCTCACCAAAAATTCACCATCATCGAACACCATTCATCTAAGCTTCTCCTCCTGCCGAGAATCATCCCGAAAACCCCATATTCCACTGAGAAAATCAACTGACCTCTGTCACATTGCTCCATCGTAGTTCAAAGCTCAATCCCAGATGTCCTTCTGTTCCCGGTAATTCGCCGGAAATATATTTGATGTTGTTCTACTAAAGTTCGATTTGCACTATCTGCAGAGTAAGTAGACCTTTTTTCGTTGGTTTTCCTTCCAAATCGTGATCGATTTCGACCCCCACTTCCCTACTCCTCCTAAATGTTTTGGACTGTCTTTCTGTTTTCCTTTGATTTCTTTGCTGATCGAACAAACCCTCGGATGGGCAATCGCAATGTTTCGACTTCGTTGGTAGTGATCAATGCTGGTGTCGTGTACTTCCCCACTACCTTCTTCTCTCGTGTTCTCATTCCCGTTTTGCTTCGTCTTCTGTTCTTATTTTCTTCTTCGTTTTAGTACGAGCGATGCCTAAGCTATTATGAATTCAGGGATTCTCGAGACTCCGAGATGTGTACAAATACTGGTACTATGTTTGCTCACCAAATCTCTCTGGCTCGAGTGACACCCGACCCATGATGGGTTTGCGGGTCCTCAAGGCTATGTGCAATCAGTATTGAGTCCCGTTTCATTTCCTTCTGTTTATTCTCGAATCACCAGTAGTTCGAGTAACACCAGGCCCATGCGTAATTCGAATTCAAAAGTTGGTCATGCCTCTCATTTCTTTGTGAAAGGAAGAACCATCTACTTCACTCAGCTTTTTTCTGAAGAGATTAAGCGCTACCAGTGTGCATTGTGACTCAAATTGATGGAAGTTTTATCTCAATTCTAGTTTGACCTTTGTTTCGAGTCAGAAGTCATTTAATCTCCTTTCAGTATGCTTTCCATTGTGCACTTGCTATATTTTCGTGCCCCTCTATTGCTGACATTCGTGGGTGTGCTGGTGTGCGAGTATATGACTCAAGGAATATGTTGTTCTGGAAATACTTGGTTACAGTAGTTCTGATCTACATAAGGGAAGAGTTGTGTTCTAACTCATCTCATTTATTGTTATGATTGTTTGTTTAAAGATCCGGAAGGACCGGAACTAACCCTTCACTGTTCTCTGTTGTTTTGATGTTTGAACCTTCAATCTGTTTTTGCAGGAAAACCTTTGAGTCTATCCTGCCTAGTATTTAATATGAACTCACCTTTCTGTAGATTTGAATGCTTTGGAATATCTGTCTATTATCTGTGGTTTAGCATACTCTCATCTCTGATTTAGAAACTGGTTAATGGGTATGACCTTGCCTTTCTTCTTTTATGTGTTGGGCTCTCTGTATCGGACTAAATTCTTGAGGTTTTAGTGAATTTAGATTAAACTCCTACTTTGGCATTTGAACATGTCAGCTTATCGTGGCTTAGTTTGACATTTACGATTAGTAATTCGCTTTGAAGTTCATTCGTTATTCAGAAATTTGCTAAATCCTTAAAGAGGTAAAGCGATAAAGAGAAGAATCTTGCTGATCTGATTATTCGGTTACTTCTTCATTATGTATATAATGTTTATATTCGTTTCGTGGCAATTTATCATTATCTTAGTTTTTATTTGTTTTAAACTTCTAAGCCCTATTTATTACCCTTTAGGACCAAACCCTTAGGATAGAGGGGGTTCCTCCACTCTTAGAGGGTCATGTGGAGGTGACACCCTAAACTCTAAAACACACATCTAAAAATATGTATATAAAAAAATAAAGAGCAATCCACATTTGCCCAATTCTGAATATAAAATCAAAACCCACTCAACAATCAACCTAATTCAAGAGTTCAATTCAAAAACCCAAAATCAGGCCCAAAAATTCATAAGCCAACATGACCCAAAACCCATCAGCCTACGTCCAATATACCCATACCCAAGACCCAAGTCCAATAAAGCCCAATCGGCCCAAAGCCCAATTGACCCAAAGCCCAATCCGCCTAAAGCCCAATCGTCCCAAAGCTCAATCGGCCCAAAAGCCCAATCGGCCCTAAAGCCCAATCTACCCAAATTTGACCAGGCCCAAACTTTGACCAAGTCCAAATTCAATTAAAACCTGGGCCAAACTTCTAATGTCTCACAGGGCCGAGCGTCTCACAGACTCAAACGCTTCAATCTCTCCACCATTTTAAGATTTCAAACGTCTCACATACCTGAGTGTCTCACAGACTTTGATATCTCATTTATCCTATCACTTGAATATCCCAAATGTCTCATAGACCCAAGCGTCTCACAGACTAACCCTTCAAACCCGAAACTTCTCGACACTTGAAAAACCTCAAAAATCTTTAAAACCTCAAAATTCCCAAAACCCATAACCGTGAACTACATAAGGTCTGATCTCAACACGGTGTTGAGTACGTAGGCAGTCCATCTAGGGTGTGACCCCATTCCAATAAAAAAACCATTTTCTCACTATAAGGTGTTTTTCATACCTCGTAAAGCATTCAAACCTTCTTCGGCTCTCACAATCTTCAAACCATCAGACTCCGAGTCTTGTCTATTCACTCAATAGACTTCTCCCAAATCTTCATTCCATACTCATTCAAATTCCCTAAATCATATTCTTGGCGCTAGCTTGGTAGAAAAGTTTGCCTCATTCACTCTCTTTCTCTCTTCCCGTCCTAATCCTATCCTTGGCTCTTAAATGAATCTCTGTTATGAGGTTTTGAAAGAAGGTAATCCCGACAATTGAAGACCGAGGTTTCCTCGGGCACCAATCCGAAGTAGTGGTTGTTGCCATTTCCAAGTGGTGTAACCCAGTACGAACCCGCATAGAATCTCTGACATGACTAGATAAGTCCTATCTATAGGCAACAATTTCAGAGTCAAACAACGGTTCTTAGAACCCGATCTTCCTTCCTAGTTATCATAGGTCAAACTAGGTGGCGACTCTAGTCAATTCCGCCATATATAGGCATCAGTCCACGTGGGCCCATTGAGAGCGGGTGTAGTGTTCATTGGCACTCCCCTTAAGCTTTATGGGAAAGATGGACGATTAAAGTAGGTATTTGAGGGATGCCATATTAACGGGTTTTCACCTTCCACAGAATGGCATATCCAAGGATCTAGGTTTTTCAGTCAGAACATTTAGATAGAACCCCCTCATACTGAAAAAATCACCCTCCACACATGTTACATGTGGATCAAATTTTTTTTTGATAGAAAAAGGCATATACTATAAGTTTTGTTAGCCATGGTAATAAACTTAGGTGATAGCATATGACAACTAGCAAAGTGGTTATAAATCTATCTTAAATATTTAGTCTCCTAATCAACAAATAGTCTCAAAATCTAAAAAGGATTATATAATTGTTTAAAGAAAATGGTGTAAAATGAGTCATTAAGTTAATTTATACTTATTAGTTATCAATGTAACACTATCACAATTGCACTTTCATTAATCAAGATAGTGGAGGTATGAGAAAAATGAAGTATCATAGTATGAGCAGAGAAACTATATTAGATTATTGAGTAAATGACTAACTTAATTAGTGTACAAGAAGTTAATTTATGTGATGTCATTCAAAGGGATTAACCAAGGATGTAAGCTTAGGAGTAACAAGACCTAAGCTTGATACTAACAAGATATAACCTACTATATACCGTTTGAATGGTGTCATCCCAATAGACATCAAGCTTGAGCTAACAAAAGGTGACGCAAAAATGTCCACTGTGTCTTTACAAAAAGAAGCATTAATGTAATCTTCACAACACTCCTCAAGAAAAAGAGTAGCAAGGTGGATAAGAATCTTAAAATATAAGAATTCTCAACTGTAGGAGATTTTGTTTAACCTTATATGTTTTTTGAAGATATCGTTTACCATTTGGGAATTTGCAAGCATATATATATATATCATCCAGTTTATTTGCACTATTGTTTTGCTCAATTTGAACCAAGTCTTGCTCGATTTGATCTCTCAAATAATTATAGTTTATGTCAATGTGTTTCTTGTTCAATTCATACAAGACCGGGTTCTTTGAAACAACAATGGAACATACATTGTCATGCTTAGCTGGATAAAGGCTTGATGTTTGGAAATTCCAACTCATTAAATACCTTGCTCATCCACGATATCTCCATTGTCACGCCTTACATTATCTTTTTTTTTTTTACTTTCATGGTGATAAGGCTATGAAACCTTGTTTATGGATTTCAGGAGATTTTGTTTTCTCCAAGTAGCACAAATAAACAATATTGGGCATGAAACACACTACCTAATTACAAATGGAAAAACAATTTGAAGTCCTTGTTGTTTTAAAGAAGATCCTATTGTTTTGCTTTTTTTTTTTTTGATAATTTGGGCATATAGCCGTATTATTTAAATACGAAAAACGGATGGGTTATACACGGGCCTCATTAAAACCTTTCTAAGCAAAACCCAATGGGAAAAAGTTTAGAAAGGGAAAAGAGTACCCACCACATCCAAAAACAGCTTACATCAAACCATAGTAGCCTAACTTTATACCCCGGATGCACCTACCTACCAGACAAATGTTTAAACATGAACCTCTCCAATCGAAAATAACATACTACACCATCAGCCAGAAAAATAGGCTTTCCTCTACTACTTTTATAAAACTCGCCCCTGACCTCCTACCACCCCAAACGCGGACAATCAACACTCCACCACATAACCCAAGACTGGCCTTCCTAGACATTATTCCATGCTCAGAACAATTATTAGATTCTTCATGTCTTAGGCATCCATCCCCTTTTTATTCAACAAAATAAATTAACTTCACCATCATTCTTCTCTAATTTATTTGAACAAGAAAAGTTCTTCATCTTAAACTTTAAGTCTCAAATCAAATTTAAGAGGACTATAATATGGTTTATAATCAAACAAATTATGTTCTTCCAAATATTATCTGACCTTTTTTATATGACATTACAATTCCTTTAGTTATTATATATAGTGAACTTTAACCTCGTAAAAAGGTGTTGTGATCCCCAAGTCTTTGGTTAACATAAACTGGTACAAGAGTTTAGCTTCAATTCTTGGATTATAAATTAGAAAGATCTACATGTATGTTCAAATGGTCCTATAATTAGAAACCAACGTTAGTTCATTAAAATATATAACTTTAACTTCTAGTTATCTCTCGTTCCTCCCTAAACCATCTATTGATAGAGATGAAATTTATCATAACATGATTTAAATAGATGTAACATATCATCATTAGTTTTAGAATGGTCTTCAACTTGAGTGATCACACACATAGTTGACCATTAACGATATAGGCAACCTCTTAATTAAGAATCACTTTTAAGATTTGTTTAAGATTAATTATTTTTTGGCTTTTGAACTCTATGTTTTACTTTGTTTCCTTATTTCTATACCTCTTTTGTCTAACTGGTTTGTCTTTTGTTCAGGTTGAATAATGGACTCACTTATCTTGAATCACTCAATGATTTACCCCTTGAACACCTTTGTTCATTTATGTTATTATCTACTAATCATTTTCCCTTCTATAGTCTTAGGTTCCAATGTTAATCCCTTTTTTTCCACACTTTTCTCTTGTAGTCCATTATTGGCTTATGCATTCTCCTTAGACCTAAGGCATGTGCAACTATGACTTCCATCTCATCTCATGTGTCCATAGGTATGTATGTTGGTATAACATATTTCCCATGCTATGCCTTGTTCTTAGTTTCCATTCAAACAGGTTTTTAGTTTGTGAAGTAATTACCACCTAGCAAAGACGGTGTGAGGAATGCTTGCTCTATAAATCGGAGACTTTCAGGAAAGACACCTCCAGGAAATAAAACAACACAGGGCAGTAATTGATGAGAAGAATTTATGAAAGTAGTAAAACAGGGGTGTGTGGTGAAAATGAATGGAGATGGGAGATATTTTGAGAGCAGGCGGGAAGGAAGAATGAAAATGAGAAGGGGGCGAAGAAGTGAATTGAAATGGGTTTTTGATCTGAAATGGTTACTGATGTTGTTTGCGGTTGTAATGTGACAATAATGTATTGTAATTAAAAACGAATTCACTGAATTAATTTATGAGGAATGGGCAAAGAAGCCACGACATTTTTTTTACCGATCCCTCATATATTACTTAAATCTCTCCTACAACTCAAAATCTTTTCATACATTATAAACTCACTATCTGAAATACAATACTCTGATGTGGGATTTCATGTTGGCTTCTCTGCCTGTTTGCGATGTCCCTCTACAGCCTTTTGCCTTCTACTGCCTTATACTTATCTAGGTTTCAGTAAGCTGCACAATATATTCTGGGCCTGAGAAAGAAATTGAAAGAGATGCCAGTGCTTGTATATCACATATGTTGCAACCGTACACACGGATGCAAGTTTTTTTATGGCAATAATATAATTGCACGGCGTGTAGCATACTTGTATTTAGGTGGGTATGGAAGAGACGATGCTTGCAAGTTTAGGATGGAATCGGTGCCAAAACAGAAACAATGGGCCATGTTTCTTTTGAAAACGATCTGAACTTTTGGTGTTTCTGTAGAAGAGTTGGAATACTGAACCATAATGGATAGCTTTCTTTAGACTTTAGCAGACCTTAGACTTTAATAGAATTATGTATTTAGAAATAAAACACTCAAATTTGAAGTTTCTTAGTTGTTCCAATGGCCGATGGTTATGTTGACCTGTAGAACTTGGTTGCCATGGTGCTAACAAGGTCAGCTTAAATGGGGATCCTTCAAGATATTAAGTATAAGATGTTGGTTAGCCTAGCTTGAATTTGCTTATTCATTTTCTTGCAGAAAATGCCTCTAGAGAGTGCAAGTGGAAGAGAATGACACATATGCGGTGCAAGAACACTAACATCTAGATCAAGATGCGAGACTCAAAATTATTCGAGAATGCTTAACATTGTCTTTTTAGACAACTCATATGCTTAATTGTGTAAGGGAAGAAATGACAACCTACTAATTTCTATTCTACCCCTATAGTGCCTCATATAGGCTGACCATAAGCTTGATATTGATCTTGTCAATCTTGCGGTGATGCAAAAGTGGTGTTCCGTCAGTAGATAAGGTTGGTGATGAAAAATTGTATATTTGTCTGGTAATGATGATAATTACCCTCAGCATTATCCATCCTATAAAACTAATGACATCAAAGTATAGTTGGAATAAAGCAAAAAAAAAGGAGATATCTCACTGAGTGAACGGTTGGTTGGAGAAAGAACGCACCGTCTATGTAATTCGTGTCTGGGATGGAGATGATCAATGGAAGGTCGAACACCGGTATCGTGAATTCCTTACTCTCTATTGTCAGTTGAAATCTTTATTTTCTAAGCAGCGATGGATTCTACCATCTCGACGGTCTACTGTTGAAGCGGATGTCAAAGAATATATTAGGAAATTCTTCTCCTGATGTGATTGCAGAGATGAGTGCTCTAATTCAAGATCGTCTACATTCTGCTATCAAGTTCATAATCCATATTTTTTCTTTCTTTCCTTCAGCATGTGCTCTGTGTCAGTGCAGTGAATCCCATTCTTTTCTCGAGGGTGAAACTATTGTTTCATGTTGTAGGTATTCGAAGGAAAAGTGGGGCAATGATTCACTATATATATTTCCCTTTTTGTGGGTTCATCAATAGAGGGCTTTGTTCTCGAAGATACATTCTAGATAGCAATGACTTCTTTGCTCATAGGGACCGTATTGATCTTGCTAGAGGGCCATTTGCAGGTATCTGTCATGTTGCCAATATTTTCTTATCTTTGTTTATCTTTTTCTCTCTACACATATGTTAACCTGATGATTTAATACAGTGCTGGAAGAAAAAATAGAATAAACAACTCTTATATTTGTCTTATGAAAGTTTTATAAACGTTGTTTATGCCAGCGACGCAAATGGTCGAACCTTCTAAAGAACGCTTTGCAAGTGTTTTTTATATATAATTTTAAAAGAACGCTTATTACTAAAGCGTTTTTTAAGGTGTGTAAGGTGGTGGGGATCTACGCGGCATAAAGAACGCTTTCATCTTGAAGCGTTCTTTATGTGTGAACAGAAAAAACGATTATATACTATAAGCGTTCTTTATGACATATTATAAAAAAACGCTTATATACATAAGCGTTCTTTATAACATTTGGCGCGAGAGTATAAGAAACACTTATACATATAAGAGTTTCTTATGTGGTCCTTTTTTTAATATTTTTATTGTTATACAATTTATTAACCTCATAACACAAAATGCTGATAACAAACCTGTTTGCATTATATATACCAGATCGACCAAAATGGTGAATTTTAACAGATGCAACAGTAGTACTTTGTTTGCATTATACAGCACATACGCTTATGTGTACCAATTATCAACTACAAACATTAGTAACTAGTTAACCAAACTACTAAATGGTTCAAGTTCACAACTATACAACCATTTGAAAAAAGAAAAGATAGCTACAACTCATGACTTCTTCTGATCAATTTAGTGCTTTCAACACATGTGCTCCTTGACAAATTAACTCAAGATCGGCTTGTGAATAACATGTCGTTGTATTGAGAAGAAATCAACAAGCTGCACGCGAGAATTATAAAAGCAATTAAGTACACCATTTAAACTTATCCAAACATGCACAAATAGTTAAATTACCAATTCAAACACAAAACTTATAATACGTACCTGAGAAATAAGATGAAGAGACAAGAAAGAAAAGGAGACAGTTGTTGTCTCTGTTGAAAATGAAAGTACCGACGATCATGATGATTCTTCTACTGATACAAAAGAGACAGAAGAAGAAAAACATGGTACAAAAGAGATAGAGGCAGATACAGATGAAAGGATGAATGAGAACTCAGAAACAGAGCGGTTGAAGAAATTGGCTAAAAAGTTAAGTGAGGCTGCCACAAAGCAGAGTCCGGTGGCGATTACGAATTACTGGCCCACTTCATGACCTTGAATGAAAGAAACGGTTTTCTAGAAGAGTTATATGAGGAGTAGAAGAGGAAACTTAGTCGATTATATTGTGACATGGGGGACTATATGAAGATAAAGTGGTACCAGATCGCCCGGTTGATGAGTTTCATGACTTATGGATGGAGATGGAGGTGGAGAAGCTAGGCACTTCTCCATCTCCAGTTTTGATTGGATTAATTCGCATCTTCTTTCAGTTTTGAACATGAATAATTCTGAGAAATCCTTAAACACTTGGACATGAATGTTTGTAGATTGCATGCAGTCAATTGGAATACTAGCTACACACTGTTGGTGTGGGGTGCATCGTATCTTTTAAAAAAACTAGA
The DNA here is from genome assembly GCA_023374045.1 of Limonium bicolor. Classification (NCBI taxonomy): domain Eukaryota; kingdom Viridiplantae; phylum Streptophyta; class Magnoliopsida; order Caryophyllales; family Plumbaginaceae; genus Limonium; species Limonium bicolor. The sequence goes on along the minus strand of CM041776.1, from coordinate 200,408,684 downwards.
TGAAGGTCTCTTGGCAATTAAAAAGATTGAGAGATTCCCCCTAAGAAGGATTCCCCATGAGTTTGTTAAGGGTCTTTAACAAATGATAGCAATAAGTAACAGCTTTTATGCACAATAAGTGACAGCTTTTATGTTATACTATAACCATCTACTATGGTTATAGTATAACATAAAAGTTGTCACTTATTGCTATCATTTGTTAAAGACCCTTAACAATTAAACTCATGGGGAATGCTTCTTAGGGGGAATCTCTCAATCTTTTTAATTGCCAAGAGACCTTCATCTAGTTTTTTTTAAATATACGATGCACCCTACACCAACAGTGTGTGGCTAGTATTCCAATTGACTGCATGCAATCTACAGACATTCATGTCCAAGTGTTTAAGGATTTCTCAGACTTATTGATGTTCAAAACTGAAAGAAGATGCGAATTAATCGATCCAATCGAAACTGGAGATGGAGAAGTGCCTAGCTTCTCCATCTCCATCTCCATCCATAAGTCATGAAACTCATCAACCGGGCGATCTGGTACCACTTTATCTTCATACAGTCCCCCATGCCACCATATAATCGACTAAGTTTCCTCTTCTACTCCTCATATAACTCTTCTAGAAAACCGTTTTCTACATTCAAGGTCATGAAGTGGGCCAGTAATTCGTTAATCGCCACCGGACTCTGCTTTGTGGCAGCCTCACTTGACTTCTTAGCCAATTTCTTCAACCTCTCTGTTTTTGAGTTCTCATTCATCCTTTCATCTATATCTGCCTCTGTCTCTTTTGTACCATGCTTTTCTTGTTCTATCTCTTTTGTATCAGTAGAAGAATCATCGTGATCGTCGATACTTTCATCTTCAACAAAGGCAGCAATTGTCTCCTTTTCTTTCTTGTCTCTTCATCTTATTCCTTCCCAAACATCCAGCCCCACATTCACACCATTTTCCTGCACCATCGGCCAAATTCGCCTGGCTTTTTATCCGATTTTCTCTGTGATGTTTCTGAAGATCAATACCACTCGGTCTCTACTGATCTCGGTCAAACACATTCACATGCTGACCATGCCGTAATGCTATGTCTTCGTAATTAATACACCCTATAGTCATCTAATATTTGAACCCTAGGTTATACTATAATAATATAACATTTTAAAAACATAAAAGCGTGCCTCGATCAAAAACACTTAATCCCCATTTTATTTCTAACCAAATTTCGCCATAACTACGTGGCTATATTTGTATGCATGCATGCCCAAACGCATTATATTTCACGACTAATAAACACATTAATTCCCAAGTCCATTGTACAACCAACAAGTAAAAATCAGCACACATGCAGTACAACAATACAACCGGCCAGCAAGTAGAAATCAGCACACATGCAGTAAACAATAGATGCGACAGTTTGGTTTGCATGCAAAATTAATCCCAAACGTACATACACTTAATCCTAGCTAATAAATACATTAATCCCAAACAGAGCATGTCTGATTAACAAGTTTGGTTTGCAAAATTACCTCAGTAGAAGAGGCGATAGAGCGCGCGCGCATGTATGTTCCTTTCGCTAGTTGGGGTTGTAAAATTGATGTAGAGAGTGAAGGCCAGGCATGTGTGTTCCTGTAGTTCGGGCGATTAATTTGCAAAACTAATTAACGATCGAAGAGGTATATGAAAAATAAGGATATACATATATTTGTATACTGTTCGCTTGCACGCAAAATTTCCGAAAGAGAGGCGAACTATATCGACGCATGCATGTAATCCCTTCACCAGTTTGGGGTTGCAGATTAGAAGATAGAATATTGAAGATGGCCGGCGCGCAGTATCGGGAGAAAGAAGAAGAAGAGGCGCCGTGCAGTGGCGACAATGGTAGCACGTGGACGGTGGTAATTTGTCGTGGTCGATTCGATTGAGAAGAGCTAGAGAGTACTTACAGAGAGCGGTGGGTAGCGGAATAGTCGATTTGATTGATAGAGTTACAGATAGCGCGGGATTTCAGGCGAAAAAGAGTTTATAATTTAGGTAACATAAAGAACGCTTCTTTTAAGAAGCGCTCTTTATGCTGAGCGAAATGTAACATAAAGAACGCTTCTTAACTGAAGCATTCTTTATTGTATCGCGTCCAAAGACATAAAAAACGCTTCACCAAGGAAGCGTTCTTTATATGTTACATATAAAGAACGCTTTGTAACAAAGCGTTGTTTTTGTCTTTGGGCACGATACAATAAAGAACGCTTCTTAAGCAAAGCGTTTTTTAAGATGTCCGGCCTATGATAAAAAAAACGATTGTAAATATAACCGTTTTTAAAAGGGCGTTGTTTATTCTTTTTTTCCAGCAGTGATAGTACACATTTAATGTTTTTGTTTGAAATTCAGATTGGTCAAATGACCTTTAAAATCGTTAATTCCTTTCATTTCAGTGCTACATGTAGTTTGAGAAACTATTTGAAAGAGATTTTAAGAGCATATTACAGAACAATGTCTGGTTTGGTGTGATGTTGGTGTTCCCTGTGGTGCCCGGCAAGCCTGTGATGATTTTCTCTCATCTTTTCTTTTCAGGTAAAAGTAGTTAGAATCTGCATATTTACACTCACTGAGCTTACTATAGTTATTTTAAGAGTTACTGTGTGTTAAAGTTAAGTTGCCTAAATCTTAAGGTTGAATTTGTGCTTCGGTATGAGATGGTTAGTTAGGATTTTGGAAGATAAGTTTAAGAAATTAGAACCAAATGTAAAAATTAAACCCTTTTTAAGTCAAGTGATAATTAGTTCATTTATGTTGTTATTGTGAAACGATTCCTAAGAGTAGTTCTAAAAAAATATTTTTGTTTTGACTATTTTATATGTGATAGTAAGTGCACACCAAGACCCTATGTCAAATGGCGCTAAACTTTCTGGTTTTGACATTTTATGAACGGAATTAGTGCATGCAAGTCTCATATGTAAATGTAATACATAAAGAAAACAAAATAAAAAAGGAAAATAAACTGGTAGTTCTGTCTCCTTCCTCTTTCCTCATCAGCTCCTCCATTTTTTGTTCACATCTCGTTCCCTTGGGTAATCTGATCTCCTCTGCCCACTTCTACTCTGGAATCACTCTCTCCCAATCTCGTGCTTTGCCAGCTTCCCTCATCCTCCTTACCATAGTGTCGTGTATAACCTCTACCTCCGTCATACTCCTTACCATAGTTTCATTTATAAGGATTACGTAAGCTTTTTATTAAGTTATCTATCTCTAGTTAATGTAACTAATCTAGTTTTCATTGTTTACAACCACCAGGATGTCATTAACCTTTATTGTCAATGACCTTAGAAAAAAGAGATCGTTGGTAGGTTGGACAAAGCCAAGTGATCTATTAATTGTACCTTGAAGCTTGTTTAACTTTGCAAGCTTTACCTTCCTCGTTGATTTTCAAGCATTCTAGGATGGTCATGCCAACTTCTTGCAATTCATCATGTAGAAATGTGTCGCTGGCCTCCAATAGGTCAAGAATCCAACTCTTGTTTTCTATCATTATCAGTGGAGCTCGGATAGTGGTGATATAAACAACAGTTGAGAACATTTGTTTTCATAATATACTACATAATTTTGAGTGTACCCTTCCAGTACCAGTATGGTTTTGTACTTTTTTAGGGTTACCTTGCCTTTTTGCTCAAACTATGAAAGCTTATGGGAAAGTTAACAATACAAGGAGTTAACTGACCTTATATACAGCAACTCATCATAAACCGTCTCGGTACAATAGTGCTTATAACAAGCTGCGAGTAATAGCCGAGCATAATAACACCTAGATACAGAAACCATACTGAGCTAAAACTGCAGCACATACCACAGGCCTTGAAAGCAATATGAGTATTATATAAACACCACTTCGCAATTTCAAGTAACACTGGTAGAGATGGTCTTGTTAGAACAGTTGAACCCTCTTCTACTCTAATACGTTTGGCCGTAGAAAGGCATCACCTCCTTCCCTATTGGCCGCTGGTGCCATGTCTGTAGCATCTTGTTGATTTGATATATGAACTTTTACACTATAGATTTCTCAGAATGCTTACGCTTCGCTTGGATAGGCTTGAACTTCACCAGCATAAGTTGCCTCGACCACGTCCTCTTTGAAGTTATCCCACGAATCAGATGACAGAACATGAAAAATCCGTCAATTTTCCAGGAGATAACGACCCGAGCTCTTTACCGAGAAAGCAAGCGTATGCAGCGGATATCGTGTGCCTGCCCACAACCATGAAATTAGTAACATTTCTCTTTACCACTAGTTGATGATGCATATATTACACGCACATGATACAGTTTTATTTTGGGAGTAAGACAATCAGAGACTTAAGCTTTCAGTGCATCTTCAATAGACACACATTCTGAGGGAATCCAGGCAATAGTTCCCCATGAAAAAGGTACTCTTTTCATGGATGTCCTTATAGTGCATGAAGGATCTATATCTGCAACCTGAACATACGGTCATCTCAGAGCATTACTACAATACTTCTGCTTATATAACGAACCATTTATTAGCTCAACTTCAGTGATGACAAAAGGTAATTATCATTCCTTACAGGCCAATCTGAACCAAAAGAAAGCTGGGCATTATTAGCTGCAACAGAATGAAACAGGTAAGATCCACGCTCAGCTCGCTTCTTCCCAAGCTTCTTTATAGCTGAATCAGCATCGTACAGCAGATGTTCAGGCTGTCATCATTTCTAACCATCTTAGTCGTAGTCTATATAGTTATCAGTTTAACTATTGAAGTGTATATTGCCAACAAGGATGATTCCCACTTTGAGTTTAGCGCAAAGAACAAGGATAACAACTTTGCAAGGGGCTTCAAGGCTACAGCATCATGTAGAAACAGCCAACAACTAAAGAAACTAGTCATTATTATAGTACTTTTTCAACATCCAAGTGGACAACAAGACAAATCTAAAATATTGAAATGTAAAAGAAAGGAGTAACCAACCATGGATACTTGGTTATCAAGAGTTATTCAATGATTGTAGTTTTGATCCTTCTTGATATGAGATATTTCTTTATCCTTGTAGATATTACCATAATCACTAGTTAAGTTATTTGATAATTATCAATTATTGTTCAACCTTCTAGTTATTAGGATATTTGTTCAAATTTTGCTTTTTATAGGGTTTCTAGCTATGTATGAGTTAACAAAGATTTAATTAAAGTCCCTATCTTCTACTTCCTATCTCTCGCCCATCTCTATTCAAAAGTATAAACACTCTTATCCCCTTTCATTCTCCTACAAATACTCTGACCCTTTGAAGCATAATGCTTCCGAAGGGTACTAATTAGCTATGCTGTAGGATGAATGTGAACTTTGAATATTCACCTGAACTGAAGCGATAATGCGATGTTCACCGAACTTTGAAGCAGACCAGGAGCTAAATGTTGGGCAAGTTCAATCTGAAACCAAGTATAACCAACCACTCACCATGACATGATTACTTGCTTTCACAATGTCGTACAGTGAATGATTATCTACAATACTACAGACCATTTCTTACCCTAAACCTTCCCGCAATCCATTGGTGGAAGCAACTGACCTGTACATGTCCATTATCAAATCATTTGCTCTATCACCAATTGCATGAACAGCGACCTGTTAAAGGCAATAGATTATAGAACTTGTATACAATCGAAATGGAATCTTCACGCTTTAAAAGCTAAATACAACTAGCTCAAAGGATCACCTGGAGATCATGCTTATCTGCTAACAGTGACTTCGAGACCATAGTTTTCTGGATCATCAACGTGGGGCTGTATAAAGAAGATATAGTTGGATCAAAAGTGCTAGTTCACTTTCTTTAGGTACGAGGGTATCTAATCTACAATCAAGCTAGAGTGGTCTTTATGAGGTGAAAAACAGAAACTTTCAAGCAACACTGCTGTAGCAGGTTTACTTCGAGATTCATGCTTCTGAATCCAGATTATTCTCATTCTAGAAAAGGTAGAGGCCTTCAGAATTGCATTTAATAGAAAAGGTAAAACTCACCTCATAGAAAAGCGCACTATTTGAGCCCAGTGACCCATCAGCAAAAGCCTTGACCCCTCCCAAATATATCCAATGGCTAACTGCACGGCCATACTCCTTAATAAGGTCCTGATGAAACAGCATCAATAAGCTCTTAAAAGAATGACCGACCAAAACCTATATGTTAAGAACTGGCTCACAGACTTTTAACATTAATCTTACAGCCAAACGTGACCATGTCTCTATTGGAAAAAATAAGCAAACCCTAAGCATCATATTCCCTGAAGAGTCTGCCCATCTGTAAACATCTGCAAATGACAATGAATAAATTTCAGCTTACTGCTATTGCTCACGGTGTAGAGATCAAAACGTTTCAGAAAATAAGCATTATGTTGATGATCTTGATAGAGGATCCTTCATTCTTACTACAGATGTATACTCACTAATTTGACATGATGTACAGTAAATGCTTCAAACATACATATTTAATTGACACCTGTAAAATCTGGCCATGAAAGCTCAACAGAGAAGCCAGGAGAGTATCTCCCTAGATCAACTACAGTTGTCACTCCCGGCACATGAGTACCAATTGTTTGGAGAATTCATTTAATTGACCCGGCCCCACTTTATCTGAGAGGTTAATAATCAGCCAGTGGGTCACTGAGGCTCCCGTATACACTTTCTGCAAACAAATAATTAAAAAAGAAGTTGATCCACCATTGTCAGAAGTATGAACTTTAAAGGCAGTGTGTTTTTTTTCACAGTGGACTACCATGTCTCTCAGATCCCAAGTACCCAACTGAGGCGCAACAGTCACTCGCTTCTTATTCTGTTTGTATATCAACTGCCAGAGGATGAGAACTTTCAATTGAGTTTTTCCCAGCTAAGAAAAGGGAAGATGGAAACATTTCACAGTACATGGATTTTGACAAAATACGCCAAGGAAAATGACATATGGTGGAACTAGTTAATAAAATCTGAAGGAGTCAAAAGTTTGTTTTAATAGTTAGTAACAATTATATCAAGGACATATATTAGATATACTGTGCAGAAAAAACATTTATGGCACAAGACACAAAGAAAGTAGAAATTCAAGAATCCATGAAGTGACAGCAACAGTTTAATAGCATTCCCTATAATGAGTCTAGCACTCCCCGTTTCACGTACCATAGGTGGGGGGCAGAACTCGTGCCTCAACAGATGTCATCTCAGCAGCAACTGTAATTCCGAACTTACCACCCACCAGCTTATCGTCATTGTAGTTTAACTTTCCATAGTCTACCAAAGTAGTTTTTTTTATATTTTGGTGAGAAAGTGAAGTTAGGAGGATTCGAACTCGAGACCTCTCGTCCCCTACTCTTCATCTCCACCCACTCGGATGTCCAGGTCTAGGAAGAATGGTGCAAGCCTGTTCGGAGTGCAAACCCAAGCTTGTTCAGAGTGCATCCAGCGATTATCGATGTCTAGACGCTTTTGCTTTGAAAATAATGTCAAGATAGGTCTGATTAGTTGCTGTGTTTTACATACTGTCATATGTTTGTATCCAAGTAAATACTAATCTTTTCCGCATTAAACCTCTAGGCTGGCGGGGTAAACACTGTCTTGGATGATGCGACCCGTCAAAAAATCTCAATAGTCTTTGTCGAGTCAACCATCGTCTGTTAGGATATTTGCTGGGTTTAGTCTGGACCGGTTTGGTCTCTGTTAAGTAGTGGGCCGGTCACTAATATTAGCCTAGCGTTCCGTCTGTGTGTTTAGGTTATAAGTTGCTACAGTGGCTAGTTTTATTCTGTAATTGGGAGTGTGAGTGTGTGTAGAGCTAAGCCATTCCGGCTAGGTCTTCTTCTTCCTCTTGTTTCTTGACATTTCTAAGCCTTCCACGTTGTGTATGATTCAATGAATCTTTGTTTCGATTGAGAACTTTTCATGGTATCAGATCATGAAGGTCATCGGGCCTAGCTCTTTCATCGCCTCCTCGATTCATTTTCCCTGATTCTGTCGATTTCTTCAAACCCGCTCTCATCCCTCGATTTTCGATTTCCCGCTTCAACTCGTTTCTTTGGGTTACACATAAGAGAGATTTTCGCTTCAGCCCGCTTCTTGGTTTCCACATAAGAGATGGCCGATGACGATGGTAAAAGCAAGAACCCTAATGTGGAGAAGGACGACGCAGAGGCCAGCAACAACAGCATCATTAAGGTTGGGGATGCACTATACCTTGCAAGTTCCGAAAGTCCTGGGCAAGCGTTAGCCTTCAAGTACGATGGAGGTCCCGGCTTCACTCGATGGAAACACCAGGTCGAGATCGCCCTCGGGTCGAAGAACAAACTCGTCTTTGTACACGGCACACTCAAGAAGCCAACAGACTGCGAAGTGAAAGCTGAGGCGTGGGCTCGTTGTGATAACATGGTGCGGTCGTGGCTCCTGATGAGCTTGGAGAAGTCGCCCGCAGATTCTGTGTTGTTTCGTTCCTCAGCAGCAAAAATTTGGGAGGACTTATGCGCGCGATACGGTCAAGTGGATGCGACTCAAATGTATGACCTTGAGCGCCGCCTGGTAAACACCCTCCAAGGCAACGATACAATAGGAGAGTACTTTGCCAAACTCAGAGGGATCTGGGATGAAATCGACACTGCTGCTTCCCTTCCAGTATGTTCCTGTGCCACGGACAAGGCATTCAAGGACTACATCAAGAACCAGCGATTAATTAAGTTCTTGATGGGTCTGAATGATAGATACGGGGCTGCCAGAGAAAATATTTTAATGATTTCTCCACTCCCAAGCATTGAGCAAGCCTTCTCGCTCTTGATACAGCAAGAACGACAGAAAACCCTAACTTCGGCACCGACAACTGAGACGGAACCACCAATGGCTTTCTCTGTGAGTCAAAGTAAAAGAAATTTCGGGCGTGGTCAATCAGCTGGAGGGAAGCGACCCAATCTACAATGCTCATACTGCCACAAGCTGGGACATTCTGAGGAAAAATGCTTCCAGAAGCATGGCTTCCCACCGGGATGGCGAACGGGTAAAGAAAGGAAGATTCAAGCCAACAATGTTAGTGATTCAAAGGAAGAAGGACCCAAGGATCCTCTTGGAGGAACACTCACTCCAGAGCAAGTTAATCAGCTACTTGCCTACATAAGCAAGTCTCAGATCAAGGATAAGGAGACCCAAATTGCTGAATCCAACTGTGGATTCATCGGTAAGGATCTCCCCCATTTTACAATTAACAAAACTTGCAATACTTATAATAGCTTTAATGCTTCTGATAATGTTAGAGGTAAGAAAACTCAGTGGATTATAGATAGTGGTGCCTCAGACCACATGTGCGGTGAGTTAGCCCTGTTTCATCAGGTTTCTTTCCTGAAAAAACCCCATGTTGTAGGAATGCCAGATGGGCATCCTCAACCGGTTAAATTAATAGGAGATATTAGAGTCAATAACCTGATAGAACTTAAAGATGTCCTTTTTGTGCCTAGTGCAAGGAACCCTGTCCTGCATGAAAGGACCAAGCACATTGAGCTTGATGTTCATTTCGTCAGGCAGAAGTTACAAGAGGGCATGATGATCATTGAGTTTGTCACTTCCAAGAATCAGGTAGCAGACGTTCTAACCAAGCTGTTGCCTGGAAGAGCTTACCCTTTACAGATGAAGAAGATGGGATTGAGGTTAGAAGAGGGTTAGCGTGGTTAGTCTTGCTGTTATGAGGATTGTAACTTGGCAAAAACCATGAGGTTGTTTCCTCCTGGTTTTCGAGAGGGGGTGTTAGGATATTTGTTGGGTTTAGTCTGGACCGGTTTGGTCTCTGTTAAGTAGTGGGCCGGTCACTAATATTAGCCTAGCGTTCCGTCTGTGTGTTTAGGTTATAAGTTGCTACAGTGGCTAGTTTTATTCTGTAATTGGGAGTGTGAGTGTGTAGAGCTAAGCCATTCCGGCTAGGTCTTCTTCTTCCTCTTGTTTCTTGACATTTCTAAGCCTTCCACGTTGTGTATGATTTAATGAATCTTTGTTTCGATTGAGAACTTTTCATCGTCTTCGGTGCCGATGTGACCCATTCACAACCTGACGACTGGATTGAGTCAATTGCTGCGGTAAGCACCTCTAATTTGGGTTTCGTATTGTACAATCAAACCCTTTTGTGTTGCTAAAAGAGTTTATTGATGGTGCTAAATAGGTGGTGGCTTCTATAGACTCGCCTCATTGTCACAGTACAAATCAAAAGTTTGTTCTCAACCCCGTGGGGAAGAGATTATTCAGGATCTTCATAGTATGATAAAGTACATGATCAAATATCTCTTAAGAGTTTTCACAAATTGGTTTTCTTTTCATGTGAATGTTATTAACATTTCGTTTCGCTTCTGTTTTTTTTTACCTGTAGGAAGTTGCTTCTTTCATTCAAGAAATCAAATGGAGACTTTCTTTGCATTCCTACAGGGATGGTGTGAGTGAAACATGATTTTCTGACGTTCTATTACATGTATTAAACTCTTATTGTAATTTGGTTCTTAGAAATAATAGTGTCTATTTACTACTTTTGCTTTAGCTTTAGCTTTTTTAATAATTTGACATATCCGTTTGTGGTGTTTCTTTCTATATATTTAGGTATGTAAATCTGTAAGCGATACATATTCACCTCCACTGACATTTATGTTGTGTTGAAAAGACACAATACACGTCTCTATCCTGTCACAACCCAGTTTCAAAGAGGAAATGTCCTTTCAAATTTGGCTTAAAAACTTATATTGCATTTGTTACAAAAAGTTATAATACGAGAATGCTTCTGATTCGCATGAGTTTTGAGGTTTTCTTGGAAGCAGTCGTACTACAACTTTTTATAACAGATACGATATATAAGTTTTTAAGCCAAACCTGGAAGGACATTTCCAGCTTAAAACTAGGTTGTGACAGGATAGAGACGTGTACGATGTCTTTTCAACACAACAATAAATGTCACTGGAGGTGAATATGTATCGCTTACAAATTTACATGCCTAGATATATAGAAGGAAACACCACAGACAGATATGTCAAATTATTAAAAAAATCTAAAGCAAAAGTAGCAAATAGACACTGTTATTTCTAAGAACCAAATCACAATAAGGGAATAATACTGATTTTACTTCATGCAATAAAACATTAGAAAATCGTCCTTCACTCACATCATCCCTGTAGAAGATGATACCTTTAGGAAAGTCTCCATTTGCTTTCTTGAATGCTAGAAGCAACTTCCTGCAGGTAAAAAATAGAAACAAAACAAAATGTTAATAAAATTCACATGAAAACAAAACAATTTGTGAAAATGCGTTAGAGATATTAGATCACGTACTTTACCATACTATGGAGATCCTGAATAATCTCTTCCCCACGAGGTTGAGAACAAACTTCTGATTTGTACTGTGACATTTGCAGCCAGTCTATAAAAGCCACCACCTATTTAGCACCACCAGTAGATTCTTTTAGCAACACAAAAGGGTTTGATTATACAATACAAAACCTAAATTAGAGGTGCTTACCGCCGCAATTAACCCAATCCAGTCGCCAAGTTGTGAATGTATCACATCAGCATCGAAGACGATGGTTGACTTGATAGAGACTATTGGGATTTTTTGCGGGCTGCATATCCAAGACAATGTTTACCCCGCCAGCCTAGAGGTTTAATACGGAAAAGATTAGTATTTACTTGGATACAAACATATGACAGTATGTAAAACACAGCAACTAATCAGACCTATCTTGACATTGATTTCCAAAACAAAAGTGTCAAGACATTGATAATCTCTGGATGCACTCCGAACAAGCTTGGGTTTGCAACATTGTGCGACAATCCCAAGATCTGTTAAGGAAGAATGGTGCAAGCCAGTTTCACAGTTTAGCATGATATAATCAAAGACTATACTAGGCACAAGCTGAAAAGCATATATAGTTTGCATGACCAAAGTACCTCAATAGACAACCATGCATACTTCTTTTGGCTTTTAAATTGAACGTTTGCCTTGGGAAATTGGAGGCCAAATTTATATCTTTCCATGAAGTAGTCAGCAACTGATTTTTCAGCTCCATTGATAGCGAACTATAGACGCAACTAGAGGCAGTTAGATAATAAAAGTAACAAATAAATGTAAAACACATGTAGATAGTATGAGCACTTATTAAAAGCTTGGAGATTGCAGCCGGAAAAAGCAACAAAATCAGATCCTTACATCAAGCGTTTTGCTGGCTCATCTGAAAGCCCCACAATCTGGTGCCGTCTTGGCATGACCTCATGCTTGGTTTCAACAATTAAATGCATCAGGTTTCTTTGCAGCGGCCAGTAGCACAGGATTTACACATATACCTCGGTCAAAAATTAAACCGAACAACACTAAGCAATCGGCCATATTATTATCAATTCCATTATATATAAATATAATTGTTGGGAATGTTTTTTACTGTTTTGATAACAACGTTTTCGGGTTAGTAAATCAAGCAGAACTTTTTCATGATAAATAAATGCATATGATAAGCAAGTGCATACAGAGGCACATACCTCATGCAGGTCACGATCAGTCAAGACCCAACATCTTTTTTCAGGATTTGTTTCACAAAATCAACCAGTTTCATGGCTTTAAGAAATGGCTGAACACATGAACCTATAAAAAACAAGGATGAGGTTAAAGCACTAACAACGAAAGAGTAGATGAAAGGAAGAGCAAAGACATAATAAAATGAAGGTCTGGAGTTATACTACTATTCAATGAAAGACCCGATTGCGTTGGCTAGAGACTTTGCCAACATCTTGTCCAATATTCTTGATAATCACCAGTCGACCCAGTCCCAGGGTCAGGGGGACAGAAAAAGAACTTCCCAATTCGAATGCAACTAAATACAAAAAAAAATGGTGAGCATAACAATTATAAAAAGGAAAACTATTAACCAAACAAACTTGTTCCAGAAGCTAGCTGATCTAACAACCATTTTCAGGCCTTCCAATGCGATTCACGAAGAATTCGGCTTTACTCCGGTCATAATCTCATCCAGGCTATCTTTACCCCCGTGTGGCTAAAAATTTTTAGAAAATAGACTTTTAGTGCCGGTTGTAAACCCCTCTTTGGTGTCGGTTTTGGAGCCGACACTTAGCAGGCTGACGCTTTAGGCCCAAAGTTTTGGGCGTCGGTTTTAAAACCGACACTACAGGACATTCTCATTAGTCTCACCAGCCACAAGCTGAGGCGTCACTGTTAAAATAAAACCGACACAAAAGGTTTTTTAAACATAAAAAAAATCCTCCAATTTTCTTGTTTTACTATTTTTCTACCATACATATGACAATCTATAATACATTTTATAACTAATACAAAATGATAACGTGAGATTTAAAAGATCACTACACGATATGGAAACTCATACATTATCTTTTTAAAGTAGAATCATGCATTCACAAGGATACTATTAGCTCCCTAATATTCAGTTTACAAGTGTGGCGTACACTAACATATGCAACATCAATTTAATAATGACCAACTTGTGTGAAGAGCAGGATCCGTATATCATCTTCTCACATACTGAAAATTACAAAGTGATGTCAGTCCCCAGATAATAATTAATCAAATTGCACTCTCGCCTTAAGGTTTCAGTGAAGGACAAACTGTGTGTGCAAGTACTCAACAACGAGCAATAAATGAGTAAACCACTTGCATTGTTTATGGACAGAAGAAAAAATTAAATCTACAAATGAATGCACCAGTGGAACTGCGAGGGGAAAGTAGTAGTTCAACAGGAAACACCTCTTCAGAGAAATATACCTCATTTGCCTTTTTAATCTATTAAGCCCTACAAGCAAATTAGCATAAGGCAAAGGAGTATCAGCAACAGCAGACACAATAGTACTAGTTGGGAAAGAAAGATAGGTTGTCACTTTTAGAATGAATCAAATGAATCTAAAGTAGTACTCACACACCTCCTCCTTCACAATATCCAGCCACGATACACACTAAACACAACCAACAAATTTATCAGTAAGATGTATAGTCATTTTTTGATGTCAATAGGAAATCCAGTTTCATCATAATTCAAGAAAGAAAAAATTTTAAATCCTGGAGTGCAAAATAAAAAAGAGCAAGACCAATTAATTCACCTCCTCCTACATTAGTCCCCTTTAAGTCAACTGAATAGCTGGAGCCTCACCGCAGCCGGATTTCACAGAGCATGGACTAGTATGCAGCTTGCCTGCTTAGGAGTATGTTGTGATACTGTCAGAGCGAGCTCTGCACTGCGCATTTATACATATGTATAACAAAGAATTTGTGAAACATTATAAATATCAGAAGATGTAGATGATAAGATTGGAAAATACAATGAAAATGAGTGTTTACAAGAGTTACATGCTTACATTCAGGATATGCTAAAGAATGTAACCATCTTCCCGCATCTGTTGAATAATGATAATGCCTATATACAATCTTGTAGTTCTGGTGCTTAACAAATGAACATTGCTGATTTAACCCAAAGGCAAGCATTAGTACAAGAAACATCATTAACGTAGTGGCATGAAAAAAAAAGAACCTCCAACAATTAAAACAAAGATATACATATGACTTTTTATAAAGATCACAACAGCCAACCTTCACAATCGATGAGCTTGTCTAAAACACAAATGATCAGTTCAATCTCAGTAATTAAAAAGTAAAATCTTGTCACAAGGCTAGACAACACATCACTGCTAGTAATTTTCATATAAGGCGCATCCAAATCATTGTCCCCTACTGCTGCACAAATTAATTCGCAAACAGCCAATCATGAATAAGAAAAAACTAATATAAACATGTGATGGTATTTTGGCAAAAATGGGTTTCTAATCTGATAGTTGTAATCTGATCAAATATATTCTACAATAGCAAACTAAAGAAGAAAAGGAAGACCCTAATTGACTAATGAGCCTCCATTGCAGTATAAGCTTAAACTTTTCCCTCACCGAAAGTTTTCCCCAACTGATATTGGATTTCTATTTAAATTCAATTGAAATCATCTGGAGTGATGGCATTAGTTTTCTGAATGGATACCTTAAGTTGTGCCCGGATAGCTGTGTTAATGGATTAGTCATCCAAATGGATCTGAGAGCTTACCCTTTTCTGTCATTAGGAAAAAATAAAGAACAAGTTAGGCTTGGTGTAAAGATATTTAACACTTAGTACCTTCCTCATCAGCGTCTCTGCATCCTCCACACATATTCCTCTACCTTCTGGCGTACCCCACTTATAATCACTTACTTACAACTTTTGGGGTCAGTGTGCATTACAATCTGATAGAAAAGCACCATATTCGATGTGCAACAGAACTATAATAACATAAACAAAAAAATGGTATAAAAACACTACACCGACACATCGTAATATCTCCTGAGAAACAATTTCGCTTATGAACCGTAGATGACCCAACTACGGCCACATACCCTTGCAGACCCAAATGTTTTAGAACTAGAAGAAATTTACAGCCACACACGACGATTAGCATCCGCAGACTATCATATTTGATATTCTCAACCCCGCACCTCAAAATTTCCCCCTGTTCCTCATTAACCCCAAACCAAAATTCACTTATGAGGTTGGAAGAACAAAAAATTTACCCGCAACAGAGTAACTGGTAAAGGGTGTGCGATGCCGAAGGTGGCTGAAGTAGCTCGGCAGTGCTTAGCGATACTTCGCGTACTCAATGCGAAAGCGCTGCTCATGGTTGCTCCTGGGAGTTCCGGTTAGAAAGTGGTGGGACGGGGGGAAGAGGAAAGTGAAAAGGGGAACAAGAAATGAAAGTAAGCAGCGAACGGACGGGTGTAAATAGTGTTTTTCTGAAATAGAAGATTGGCAGTGTTATTTTAATTTTTTTTACAAAATCAGTAGTAAACCACCGTGCTTTAAGGTATATCTATTTGTGTTAGTTTACAGAATAACCGACACCTCAGCTATTCAAATACAAGCGCGCGGATGTCCCGCCACAATTTGTCAATATAATTTCATAATTTGTACTCTATTGCCTTTAATGTGTCGGTTTCTTAAAAAACTGAGGCTATAGCTTCGACACTATATAATCTTTTTCTACTAGTGTATATCAAAGACTTCTAATTTTGTGGGTAAAGCCTTAGCAGTGAAGAGGGTTTCAGATCGGTTATAGGCAGGGATCCGGCACTCAAAATTATTATAGCTAAAAAGGTTGGTAATGATATCTCTGCGGAGTTTCTTAGATTTAAGATCTGGGGTGATGGAAATCTACAGGTTTAAGTGATAGAGATTAGTTCACAAATAGTTGAGAAATTTGGAATATTACATAATTAACGCATAGGGGCGACAAACATAAGCTCGTTTTATTGCCGATTTTTTGCTAGGTAATTTGTACCCATGGCGTAAATTTTTTTTTTTTAGATCAATATGGTTTGGCAAAGATATAATTTCCGAATCAAATGTGAATGTGCAGACAAACATTAATGCACAAAGGGCAAGCATCAGTACTTATAGCGAGCCCCAAACAAAGCAAATGGCAATTCTACAATTGATGCATTCTTCAGTTCATAGCACGCATACACAACGAGACGACCATCAAATCCAACATGCCAAAGTTTAGAAATTGTCTTTCAATCAAAAAAGATAATGCAACCAGCGGGGTGGCCTGCCCCCCTTTATCATTCATCAAATATTGGAGGAGTTCCCAATCGGATCAGGGGGGCTAATTGAAATACCCCTAACCTTTAAAATATAATTAAATGATCTACTAATGATCTAAGATGATTAATAAACATCTAAATATTATTGGGGAACAATCTAAAAGATCTCAACAAGGCAAAACATGTCTTAAGATCGGTAAAGCCAAAAATGTGCTTTAAGACACCATAAAGATTGTATGACCTCAAATAGGATCCAAAGTGGATTCCTAAGTATTATAATGAAGTAAGGAAACAACAAAACTATTATCAACAAAAACTGAGCCCATAAGCACCTTGCAACACAAAATGTGCACTAAAACACCTTAAAGCACATTTTTGTGTAATTGCCTTCTAAATTAGTTTTTAATGGGCTTAAAGGTTATAATTACCTTTAAATATGATATTATATCACATTATATCATTTAGGAATTTAATTCCAAAATTTACAAATTTTACAAATTTAATATTAAAATTAATAAAAACCCTAAAAGGGGCCGCTTGAGTCAACATTGACTAAGAATGGTCAAGAGGTCAAAGTTGACCCCTTGGACCACATGAGGTCGGCAGCCAAAAAGAGGCTTGAATTAGCCACTTGCACATTCAGAGACAAGTCTCCAAACCACTCCCTAAATTAGGGAACCTTTTACCTTTGATTAAACAATACACTCTCTTTTGCTCCATTATTGTGTTAATTGGCTCCAAAACCGTGTGACCACACCATAGCCCCTCATTAACCGATTGCTCTCATCCATCCTTATCTTTTGATGAGTCATTAACCAATTCCAAAACTTAAACTAATCTAAAGTGCTTTTTCAATCAATTATTCTCATTTTCAATCATTCCTTTGCTCCTTGTCCGATTCCAGCCATTCCAGCCGAGCTCTCTCCCTTCCTAGAACCTCTCAAGCCTTGTTCTTGAGCATGGAAGGTAGATCTAACTCCTAAGCTTCGAAGGTAATGGTTTAAGGCTTGTTTTTGGCTCTTTTTCTTCATCTCTTCACCATTTACACTTAGATATCGTGGCTCATCAACTCCTATGGCTTATTCTCAGTTTTTTAAGCTTGGAACACCAACCAAACTCGGCTGAAACAAGTTAAGGGACCAAGGTTTCCCAAAATCTCATTTTAAGGTAAAAACATACCTTAAGCATCTCTACTCTTCATCCGACTTTCTTCCTTTGATTTTTGTGAGTTTATACACTCATAATCTTCATATTTACATGTTCAATCAGTTGGTTAACCATTTGGAGCAAGGGTGGCCGAGATCCAAAGGAAATACCCTTCTTTAAGGCATTTTTCCAAGGTAAAACCTAATACCAAGGCAGCTTGTTGTTGTCTAGCTATTTCCTATGTCTATATGGTGAATTTAACAACCTTGTGGTGTGTTTAATCAGGCCGAATCCCTCTTGAAGTTCCCCTTGCATTTTTAAGGTGATTTTTGCCTTAAATCTTACATTAATTGTTCCTTATGGTAAGCTCAAGCTTGGAGTATAACCATATCTTGTTTTGGTGTATTAAACATGTCTAAATGATGTGGTGATTTTCCTTCAAGTGTCCGAGTTCATACAAGGACAAATCAAGGTATAAACACCTTAAAACTTATGATTTTATAATTTCTAAGCATATAAATTAATATTGCCGAGAGTGGAGTTATAAATATGGGTTATATTAACCTAGAAATGAAAAAAATGACTAAGATAAATTAAGCTAGTCATTTAAGAGATTTAATTAACATAATGGTCAAATTATGACATTATGTGGAAAAATAATTAAATTAAAGTGAGGCCGTGAGTATATGCTATATTTGAGACATTTAAAGTGTAATTTATTTTGCAAGTTCAAGGTTGTAATAAGGCCATGTCATTAGGCCATTTTAATTTAAGTTTATAAGCTTATTTAGTTAGATTTATGCTTGTATAATTAAGTTTGGGGCCAAACCGTAATTATTGGTAAATTATAAGTCGTGGGCTTAATTTAGAGGAATTTAGGGTTTTTAAATGAATTTAATAAAAATTATAACATTTTATAAAGTTTTGGGTCAAAATTGTAAAAATAGAAAAGTATAGGTGAAGTTTGGTAATTACCGAAAGGTTTGGGTCCAATTTGGTATTAGAAGTCAAATTGACTATATAGCAGACTTTGACCAAGTTTGGAGAATTTTAGAAATTAAAATACTACCTTATATTAAGATAAGTATTAAATTGTAAAAGATTTATAAGAGATGGGGCTAAATGGGATTTCCGAAAACTTGGGGTACTAAATGGAGTTTAGTACAAACCTTAGGTTATTAGAAATTTTTAGAAGTTGATTTGGTTAAATTTGGAGTTTATATGAATTATATAGGTATAATATAAGATATTTCATAATATTGTTACAAATGGGTAAATATGTGGTAAAACCGAGATTTAGAGAAAGTATAAGGTTAGTAATGATGTTTATAACCTTTTGGTATAGTTTGGTAATTTTTGGAGTTATATATAAGGTTTTATCAAGATATGTATAATATATAGTTTTGATGATATTAGAAAACTAAATGTTATTAAAGGGGAATTTGGTGAATATAGAAGTTAAGTGGTGGAAAAATAATTAGAATAGACCTAGGGGGCTGTTCGGTTATTAAAAAATAACCATAGGTTATAATTATATTAAGGTTTAAGGATTATAATATAAGGTATAAGTTATAAGTGTAACAATGAAATGTAATTGAGTTGATTTGTGATTTATAGAAGTTTAGTGGTTTATATTGAAAGCCGAAAATATAAGGGGTTGTTTGGTATTTTAAAAAATATAACTATAGGATATAATTGCTTTAATGACTTAAATGTCATAATATAAGTTATATAACTATAATGTAACATTATATTAATTATGTGGTGGTTTTTGTGAATACTTAAGAAAATGATTGTTGTTCGGAAATGTTAACATTTTAAAATGGAATTTATAATATGGTTTTAATGTTATAAGAGTTATAACATTATAATATAAGAGGTATTCATTAAAAAGAATGAATATATATTATAAGACTTACCATATAAGAAATAGTTCCATAATACATGAATATAAATAAATATATGTTATGGTGGGAAAATATAATATGGTTTAATGACCATGTATTTCATGATTAAAATGACATATGTAAAGGAAAAGAATTACAAACATTAGATATGGAATTCTAATGTTAAGAGTATACATGGGATAATAAGGATTTATAAGACTCAAAGTGTTGTTTACATATGAATTATACCACATTGAAAAAAAAAAAAAAAAAAAAAGAGACAAACCTTAGGAAAATAAATACTAAAGTGAGAGGTATAGTGCATGACAAAGAATCATACATGCAATAAGAAACAAACTATACGACATACAAGGGTATGTTAAGTCACATGCGATAACAAGTTCAACAATAAGTATATTAATATACGAGACAAGACTACGCATGTAATATAACACTTTTCAATCTCGAGTTAAGCCAAACCCGACAAACATTGACAGTTTATAACGGGGGGTTAACCGGGAGGTATTAGTGACGGTACGGGGTACCGTAGGGTTGTATTTTCATACGGGTTGCTAATCAGTAGCATTATGTATTGTTTAGACTGTTAGAGACGACACACGGAGCATAGGAACTTGCTGATTCATACTCCACCGTAATACAATCAGGGTGAACGGTATGTTGTTATGTGTCTCTGATTGTCTCTGAGGGCTTCCTCAGTTCAGACTTCTGTGTGATCTGTGATAAGATTGTTTGTCTGAATGTGTTAATTAATATGCATGAATTGTATATTTATAGCTGCTTATTATTTACTGTTGTTGAGTTAACAGTATTGGTTCGTATATATGAACCTATATATAAAACGAACTAGCGGCTATGGTGCTATCTTATATGAAATATAAGGATCGTCAAAAAAACAGTTGTAGCACTAGGATAATAAGATATACATATTATCCGAGACTTTTATACGGAGCATTGGCCTTTCTATACGCCGCTCTCGTATCTAACACTGGATCCCGAGTTTACAGACTCCGGATTGGACTAATGACCTTAGTCTGCTGTGTTAGGAAAAAAAAATGGTAATGCGATGCGATGGTATAATTAATTAATAAAAGATAATAAAGCCAAGAGGATGTGGCTCTGGTGCGCGCGCGTGTGATCACAAAAACGATACCAGGATGTCCGCGTACGGGTCCGTAAGTATCAAGAAAATTTCCCGTGAGCTAGAATGGCTCGTTGGTCGGAGACTCTACCGTTGGAGTGGCTACTGCCGTGGGTGACCCGCCATAATATATGGGTAACTAGGGACATGTCGTTTTTAACGAGACACTGTCACTAGGTATAACTGAACAATTAATACAGTTGAGACTTGTACAGTGGCGAACAATATTGGTTTCTACACCATGGACGAGATTTAATCTTGTTTATTATTCTCGTTGTTTCGCTTTGTTGTTCATTGGTTATACTTGTGGTCATATTGTTGTGTGTTGATGGTTGTGTTATTGTATGGATATTACTGTTAATTGTTTTACAGTTTTAAAATATTAAAACGGTATTGCATGTAACGAACCTCATGCTCTCGACCAAATAATTGAGGGGTTTGAGGGGGCATGACGGGGCATGTGATAACATACTCAGCAGGGGCTGATTCCATACCACAAACCATTTTTATTTCAGGAGATTAGCTGGTGGTCGACGCGAGGCGCGACGGTTGTGATATTATGTTAGTTAAGACTTGGTACGGTTTGATACTGATGTTGTTTTGGACTCGGGTGTGTAAACCGAGGTGTTTGGTTAGATGCTCACGTACGGTCTGTAATAATCAGTTATGGTTGGATTTGTTTTTAATTGTTTAAGTACTACTATCTATCTCTTGTGGTCACTGCGGGAATACGTTTCGCATGTTGATTATCAGGTAACTCGTTATCACCCGTATGGGCGAGTGATAACTGTGACACCATTAGAGCGACAGTCTGTTATTTACCGCTGCGATATATATTATTTGTGCGACATTTATAGGATTATTAGGAGCCGAATTAGTAGGGGTGTTACAAAAGTGGTATCAGAGCGAGTACCGCTCTGATTACAAGAGATAGTAGTTTAAGTACCGTGAGCTTAGGTTATTCACACACCAGTACCAAGGAGATAGTTGTAAATGATTTGAGTTAGTTTTTTTTATGGAGGAAAGTACAGTATTTATCAAGAGCTGACTTTGATTCTGAATTCTTCAGATGTCTTCCGGAAGACGTTCAGCTGGCAGAGGCAGAGGAGGTGGTGGAAGAGGCGGCGGGCCTGGAGGAGGACCTCCTGAGGCCCCAGCCGTGGGCGTTGCTGAGACGGTAGCTGCCGTCTTTGCTCAGCTAGCCCTGATGGGAGGTGTCCAGATAGGAGCACCACCGGTAGTCCCACCCGTACCCGCACCTAGAGAGCCGAACTGGCTCAAGAGTGTTGCTGACACACGAGTACCTACCTATGACGGGGTAGCTGACCCCACCGTCCTAGAGAGATACATCATTGAGCATGAGAAGGCCTTCGACGCCATTCACGTGCCTGCTGAGCACCGGGTCGGCATAGCGGCCTTTCATTTGAGGGACGCCGCCAGCACTTGGTGGAGGTCCGTGAAGGCACTACATTGCTATTGAGGGTTTTGGATGGACAGGTTTTGTGGAACTGTTGAGAGAGAAATACTATCCTGCTCATTTGAAGCAGAGAAAGAGAAGAGTTTGAGGCCCTGAAGCAGGGTAGTATGACAGTAGATCAGTACTACTCCTCTTTTATTGGGCTCTTGGACTTTGTCCCAGGAGTTGTTTATTCTGATACTGTGAAAGTTGAGAAGTTTAGAGGCGGGTTGCGATATGCTATCAAGGCCGCCATGGGTGCTGCCTTATATCCACGATTCAGGTAAAATTAGTTGACAGATTATATCTTGTAACTCAGTTGATTTATTACAAGTTCGGGGAACTCATTGATGCATTATAGGAATGCTACGAGGCTGCTTCTCGGACCGAGCTGTTGGTGAACAGCCAGGAGGACGGCCAGGGGCAGAAGCGTAAGGCCCCAGAGAAGGAGGCGGAGGGTGCGGCTGGAAGCGGGGTAGCGACAAGAGTTGGAAGTAAGATCCACCTTTAAGTTATTTAACCCATTTAAATTACTTACTTGCTGCCTGCTTTTAAACCTGCTATTCCTGACACTTTGACGATCACAGGAAGAAAAAGTTCTCCTGGAAGGAGAAGAAGAAGGAGCAGGCCAGCCAGAAGGGCAAAGAGAAGGTCCCGATGCTGACCGGGCCTACCTACGATGCCCAGCCTCTTAGATCTGTACCCCCTAAGGGTAAGCGATCTAACCTTGTGAATGAGTTGAGTATTATACTATCCATTACCATCCATGTGTTAATCTGAGTGTGATATGATAATAGGTTCTGCACCCCAGCGCCACTTTCACTGCAAGCGCTGTGGTAAAGACCACCCGGGTGTTGACTGCACCGGGCAAGCGGTGGACTGCCACCATTGTGGAAAGAAGGGCCACAGGTCGTTCGAGTGCTTCTCGAACCCGGAGAGCCGAGCGTACCGCCCGCCGAAGGGGACTCAGAGCGCACCTACTGGAGGAGGTGGAGCTCGAGGTGGCCAGAGGGGGCCGGCGCCCCAAGCCCAGAGGGGCAGCAGCAGCAGCAGCCGCAGCAGCAAAACCAGAACCAGAGGAACCCGCCGGGCAACCGTGTGCTGAATGCAGCGGGAGCTTCAGGCGCTGGCACTAGTACCCAGCGCGGTGAAGGTTAGCATTTGAAACCTTAACCATTGTATGAGAGCATGACTAAGTGTTAAACGCTTTACCTTAGTATGAATGTGTGTTTAATTACCGCTTTAGATAAACAACTTATCTAGGAAACCTTTTACCTCTTAGGAGACTTCGATATCTGCTATCCCACACTTACAAGACAGAGATCACCTAGACCCGTGGAAGAAAGACGGGAGTACCCTAGTGAAGTTGTGTCATGTGGTCAGACCGGCATGATACTTCTCAGAGAGTTCCTAACCCTAGATGAGCAAATCGCCATAGTGAATGAGTGTAGAGCTTTGGGTAAGGGCATAGGAGGATTTTATACCCCTGTATTTAATAGTGGTTCTAGAATGAAACTACACATGATGTGCTTAGGGAAAGATTGGGATCCACAAACTAGGGTTTATTGAGAGGGAGGATGGTAGGTGGCGTATCTGTACCTAGGATACCTGAGAGTTTCCTAACCTTGGTGAGAAACGCAATGGATATTGCTCAAGACTGTGAGACTTTTCCATTACCCGACATGACACCTGACGTTTGCATCATCAACTACTATGAACAGGGGGAAAACTTGGAATGCACCAGGACCGTGATGAGACGACCGAGTCCATCACCAGAGGAATACCGGTTGTGTCATTCTCCATCGGCGATGATGCTGAGTTCATCTATGGAGACCAGAAGAGGATGGATCTAGCAAGCAAGATCATCCTCAAGTCTGGGGATGGTTGGTATTTGGTGGAGAGTCGAGGCTTGTATACCATGGTATTAAGAGCATTAAGCTCAATACCGCCCCACCAGCCCTAGTGAATGATACCCACATCGACCTGGCCGTTAAATTTGACTTTCAGACAGTACTGATGTAATAGTAGTAGCTAAGTCTGTAACCTTGTATAATACAGTTGGATGAATGAAATAAGAGTTTTATACCCTTCAAGTATATCAGTTCAGTTTGTTGATACCGTTAATTCATAACTTCAGGCTACGAAAATGGAAAGGAGGGTACCATCTGCATCTTAGATATGGCGCAAGCCAAGGAGTCCGGTAATGTCATCACAGGTATGACAATTACAACCGACAGTAGATTACTGATTTATTGAGACTCGATGCTGATACGAGAAATGATCTTAGGTACCTTTCCGGTTGATGGTGTTAGTGCTTCCGTATTGTTCGACTCAGGGGCTTCGCATTCTTTTATTTCCTCGGCATTTGCTATGAAGCTGGGGGCTGCCCCCGACAGCTTTCTGACTTTTCAGTCACCCTTCCATCGAAGGAGAAAGTAGGTTGCACCAGGCAGTACTTAGGGTCGGAGATCAGTATTATGAATGAGACTTTTCCCATCGATTTGATTGAGTTTAAGAACTTGGGCTTCGACATATAGTGGGTATGGATTGGCTACAGAAGCATAAGGGCCGCCTTCATTGTGTAGGGCATCGACTACTACTGAAGGGCCAAGCGGCAAGACAGTGTCATACCGCAGTGTGAGGAGAGAGCCGACTGTCAAGATCGTGTCAGCATTGTCCCTGATGAAGGACGTTAGGCCAACAAGCCTTCCTCTATTATGTACAGGACACGAGACAGTGCGACGAGATGGATGTAGACATTCCAGTTGTGGCAGACTTTCTCGATGTGTTTCCTGATGAGTTACCAGGCATGCCGCCTGTGCGTGAGGTTGAGTTCGCCGTCGACTTATTGCCAGGTACGGGCCCTATTGCTAAGGCACCCTACCGTATGGCACCGGCTGAGATGAGGGAGTTGAAGGTACAACTGGAGGACCTCCTCGACAGGGATTCATTCGACCGAGTGTTTCTCCTTGGGGTGCTCCAGTGTTATTCGTCAAGAAGAAGGACGGCAGTATGCGACTCTGCATCGACTACCACGAGCTTAATGCGGTCACGGTCAAGAACAAGTACCCGTTGCCACGGATTGATGACTTATTTGACCAGTTGAGAGGGCCAGTGTGTTCTCGAAGATAGACCTCAGATCTGGCTACCATCAGATTAGGATTGCAGAGGGTTCAGGACACGGTATGGACATTACGAGTTCACCGTTATGCCATTCGGACTGACGAATGCGCCAACCATATTCATGGATTTGATGAACCGTCTCTTCAGAGACAGCTCGATAGTTCAGTTGTGGTGTTCATCGACGATATTCTGATCTATTCAAAGACCAGGGAAGATCATGAGTTACATCTGAGACAGGTATTGAGTATCATGAGAAAGAACCAGCTGTATGTCAAGCTCTCGAAGTGTGAGTTCTGGTTAGACAGCGTGTCATTTCTAGGACACATCATATCAGCAGACGGGATATCTGTAGACCCAGCTAAGATTGAGGTAGTGAAGAGTTGGCCAAGGCCAAAACAGTTACAGACGTCCGCAGCTTTCTGGGTTTGGCCGGTTATTATCGAAGGTTCGTGAAGGACTTCTCCAAGATGGCTAAACCAATGACTAATCTCATGAAGAAGGTCCCAGTTCTTATGGTCTGCAGAGTGTGAGCAGTCCTTTCAGACAGTGAAGGATCTCCTGACATCGGCACCCGTTCTTACTATCCCTGAGGGCACCGATGGGTTCGAGGTATACTGTGATGCCTCTGGAACCGGTCTAGGCTGTGTGCTTATGCAGCACGGAAGGTAGTTGCCTACGCATCCCGACAGCTGAACAAGCATGAGGTGATTACCCCACACACGACCTTGAGTTAGGCGCAGTAGTCTTCGCTTTGAAGATCTGGCGACATTATCTTTACGGTGTGACAGTCACTATCTACTCTGATCATAAGAGTTTACAGCATCTCTTCTCACAGAAGGAGCTGAACATGCGACAGAGAAGATGGGTCGAGTTCTTGAAGGACTACGACATAGACCTGAAATACAAAGAGGGCAAGGCGAATGTAGTAGCCGACGCCCTGAGCCGCAAAGCCATTCATTATTTACACTATTAGCGAGCAGCAATATGATTGATGAGATACGAGCTGCACAGGAGAGTGATCAGTATATGGAGAGCATTAAGCAGAAAATGTTAGAGGATTGTTTTGAGAGTCAGAAGTATGACTTCGAACTGTGTAATGATGGCATGATTCGACTGAATGGCCGTTTGTGTATTCCGGAGTCTTCTCCTGACCTGAAGGAGAAGATACTCGAGGAGGCTCATTGCTCGTCCTTATCCGTCCACCCCGGTTCTTCGAAGATGTATAAGGATTTGAAGGTTCATTTCTGGTGGAGCGGGATGAAGAAGGATGTAGCTGACTACGTGACTAGATGCTTGACCTGTCAGAAGGTTAAGTTTGAGCATAGGAGACCCGGAGGTTTAGTGCAGTCTATGCCTATTCCTTGCTGGAAGTTCGAGGACATCTCGATGGATTTCGTTGTCGGTCTCCCACCGACTAAGGGAGGACTGAACACGATTTGGGTCATTGTGGACCGTCTGACGAAGGTGGCGAAGTTTATTGCTATGAAGGATACCTGGAAGGTCCCGAAATTAGCAGACTTGTTCCAGAAGGAGGTGATCCGGCACCATGGTGTGCCAAAGACTATTGAGTCTGATAGGGACCCTCGATTTTTGTCCAGATTCTGGGACAGGTTCAGGAAGCCTTGGGTACGAAGTTGAAGCTTAGTACGACATTCCATCCACAGACCGACGGTCAGAGTGAGAGGACCATCCAGACACTGGAGGACATGCTGAGAGCATGTGCCTTAGATTTTCAGGGGAGTTGGTTAGAGCGACTACATCTGATAGAGTTCGCCTACAACAACAACTACCACTCCTCGATACAGATGCCACCGTTTCAGGCACTATATGGTAGACCATGTAGGACTCCTCTATGCTGGTTGAGGCAAGCGAGAATACGCTTCTAGGACCTGAGTACCTAGAGCAGATTAAGGAGGATGTTCTACAGATTCATAGAACATGAGGGCAGCTCAGGACCGGCAGAAATCATATGCAGCCACCAAGAGGAGGGACATTGAGTTCACTACCGATGATATGGTATTCCTTAGAGTGTCACCCATGAAGGGGATATTCCGGTTTGGGCAGAAGGGCAAGTTGAGCCCAAAGTATGTTGGACCTTATGCGATTAGGGAGCGAGTGGGCCCATTAGCCTACAGACTGGATTTGTCAGCAGAGCTCGGGAGGGTGCACGACGTATTTCACGTTTCACAGTTGAAGAAGTATGTGCCCCACCTGTAACACCCCTACCATTAGTACAGTGCTTACCGTCCAACCTCCTTACATATCAGATCACGCAGCGGATATATATTTACATACAATGGGTGATACAATGCCGTTAGTCACCCACGTGACTAACAAGGCTACTGATTCTACATACAGCATCGGTCTGATGGACCGGAATCCCGAGTGCTACAAATCTACAATGCATTCTCCATTTACCAAATGCTACTACAATCTCCATTCAATACAATACTCCAAGTACAATACAATATAATCTACATACCGAGTTTACTAGGTTCCTTATACAAGTATAATACCTCTTCCAGTTCATACATACTCACTAAGAGACTGCCTACTACCCATTCCTCACTACTACATTACTTTCTAAATACAAGGGGTGTGCTAGTTAATACACCTCTACATTCTGCTACTACTATCCAATGTAGTCACCGGTTCTCGTGCCTTGACCACATTCGCTTCGGGTACCTGCACACTAAAAAATGTCCCCCGAAGGGGTCAGCTTTCGCCGAGCATGATAACCGCATACCCACGTACTAGTGAGGGTACGCCGACCACTTGGTCGAATACATGCGGTTCGTTTTCATACAAACATACATGCATACATGCTCTTATACACGATACAATAATACTCACACAACGTACATACATACAATTCATTTCATACAAGGAATACAATATAAACCAACCAATACATACTTACCTCTTTCCGAATTACTCATACACATCTCATGCACAATATACAATATTGTTAGCTTCATTGGTCCACCCGGGTTAATCGGGTGGAGATTACTCTTTTACTCGTTACTTCATACACACGCATACATACTCATACATACTTACGGATCCATACTTACTTACTCTTACTCTTACTCAAGTTAAGTCGTCGGGACCTCCGGCCCTGGGGACTACACCGTCCCACCTCCGGGATTTACTTGACTCACCAATCCGGGATGCTACCCATTTAAGGGATTTGGGCCGCGGACCAGTTTTAAGAGTCAGGAATTGCAGCCAACCTCTGTGACTCCGCATCCTCACGCGTGGCCGAAGCTATATCGACTTGTACTCATTCCAATTTACTCACTTAAGTTAGGAGTTAGATAGTTAGGAATTAGTACAAGTCAACATCCAAGCCATAATAATACAATACCCATATACACTTACATACAAATACATTACAATATACAAGTACACTACAAGTTGATACACTTCATCATCATTCATATGTTTCATGAATTATACAAACTATTGTTCAAGACAAGTATCAAGAACAAAATACAAGCACAAGTAGGTGCAATATAGTCCGATTCATGCATTTATCTTATTAGGTGATCAAATAAGCACACAAATCGGGGTAACCAGATTAGGATACAGGGCATGAAGAAATCATACCTTTCACCGTTGTACTTGTATCCCAACGTTCCTCCGGTGTTCACAATCAATTCCTATTATATACATGCAATTGAATGATTAAATCTAACTATCATTATCTTAGCTCAATTGCTCTTAGTATGTTTACTAGTTCATACTTACTAAGTCCTTATGCTTCCTACACTTACACGTTACTTACCTATCTTCATTACCTTAAGTTTTATTTTCTTACTTACTATTAGCATGCTTTCATACATGCACATTTATATACATATGTGGGTATACATATACATATATATATATATATTATTATATATATTTATTATTTAATTGAAATATAATTCTTTTTTTTTTACTGGACCGGACTTGCGACCGACCTTGCAAGTCCGGTCCATTCCAGTAGCCTTTATTACGCAAATTTCCTGGTCCGACCGAACTTGCATGTCCGGTCGCAAGTTCGGTCCATTCCAGAAGGTTTCATCGAGGAATTTTTCTGGTCCGACCGAACTTGCAAGTCCGGTCGCAAGTCCGGTCGATTCCAGTAGGTTTCAGACGGGAAAATTTTCTGGTCCGACCGAACTTGCAAGTCCGGTCGCAAGTCCGGTCGATTCCAGAAGCTTTCCCGTCATTGTAAATCTGGGCTCGACCGAACTTGCAAGTCCGGTCCAGTCCGGTCCGGCCCAGTATTTGCATTTTTATTTCTGTTTTCAGTCCCCTCTTTTGCCCCTTACTTCCCCATTGTTCCTACACTTAATCCCACATGTTATAACACTAATTTAACCTTCTAATACACCTTAGTTCATCCACCAAACTCCTTGCTAAATCCATCAATCAATCTTACACAAATTCCTCACTTCTTTTCCCAACCAATGTAACAGTTTTTGTTTTACCTATGCTACAGATTTTTGTTGCAACTCCTATCACTCAATACTTCCTCTATCAATGTCACTCCTAGCATCCCAAATACATCTCCAAACAACTACAACACCTATACCCAAGTCCAACACTCTTTTTTACCAATTCTTACACACTAATTTTTCCCAACTTCTCCATACATTCTTATATCCTTTTGCTACAGATCTTCACACTTCTTGTTTCTCTCACTACAACTACCTCTCCATCACTACTAACATACCTACTAACTCCAATACACACCTTGGTTTCTCCCATTCACCAAGTCATCCATAAATGTACATTTCCCACCAAAAATTTGCCATAGCTCACCCACTTTTCCTTACTTCTCCACATACACATTCTCACCAAAATCATTCCTATTCTAGCCACACCCATACAAGGGTCCTACCAGCAATTAAACAAATACAAATCCATCCCAATACACCAATACTCCATCAAACATCAATACTAATACTCATACACAACCATTTGGCTCCAAGGCCTACAATTCACATACTAATGCACAAAATACTCAAACTTACTCACAATTACTCAAACTTCCAATACTACAATACCAATACAATAGTTTAGGTTCTTTTATTTGTTTACCCATTCCATTACTCTAATGCATAAATTAACATTAAGAGGGAGCTCTTACCTTGAGCTTATATTTCTTCATTCCTTTTCCAATTCTCCTCTTCTTTCTTTCTTGCCCCCAATCGGCCATATGGGGAATGGAGTTACCAAACCCCATTCCCACCACCCAAAGCACATAAAACAAGTGCAATTAAACTACTAATCCTTAAATTAGTGCTAATTCATTTAAAGTGTTAAAACACAATTTCTAGGGTTTACCTTTTGAAGCTTTTAAGAGGGTTTTAGCTCTTGGTTCAAGAAGGTGAATCCACCACCATTGCAAGGTTGATATTATGCTCAAAAGAGAGAGAGAAAAACAAGGTATTACATATGGGTAAAAATCGGTTATGAGAGGAGATGGTGGAAACATGAGTTTTCATGTAGATTTTTACCTTGTTGGAAAGAGGAGACTCCAAGCTCCACAATGGTGTGCTTTTCTCTTCAAATGGGAAAACCCATGGAGATGAAACTCATCCTTTTCTAATTTTGAAAAGAGGGAAATGTAGAGGAGGATGAGGGGATTACAAATATGTACTTATTTTTGTGATTGAAGCTCAAATGGAGATAGAGCAAGGAGAAGAAGATGAAGCTTCCATGGTTGTAGAGGGGGAGCTCAAATTGCAGCCAGAGGAAGGAGAAAGAGAGGGAGTACGGTGGGGAAGAAGGAAATGGGAGAGAGAGAAGAAAAGTGAGAGGTGAGAGAGTATGTAAGGTACTTTTACCTTTTTCACTTTATTTGCTTTTTGCTCTCTTACTTAATTAGCTAGTTACATGTGTGTGTGAGGGGGTTATCTAAATTATTAAAAATCAGTCCCACTCAGTATTACCAGTTGGAGCGTTTTTCGTCTTTTACAGAAAACGCTCGTTATTTTACCCGGTTAGATACCGTTCACTAACCGGGCCCGTTTTCCGGAATTTCCTCTGAAATACCCCAAACCTTGGTATGTTGTGTAAATGTTAAACTATGGTATTTAAAGGCTAAAAAGTGCCTTAGAAACATAAATGGAACATTCAAACCATGGTAAAACACAATAAAACACTAAGACACGGTTTGAGCAAAAACATGCTCTAAGGTTGGGGTGAACTTGGCTAGGACCCAAAGAGCCTACCAAGACTTGGTAATGTTTAATTATGACTTGATAAGGCTAATTAAGTCCTTAGGAAACTTTGGTAGACAAGAAACCAAACAAAACACAAATAAATACCTTAAGGTCAATATGGGCTAAAATGTGCTCTAAGCTTGGGATAAATGTGTATAAGGCCTAATGGTCATACCTATGCCTTATTTATATGTTAATGAACATATTAAATCAATTACCAAAGAAAACCAAGCTTGAAAACAAGTTAACCACAAAATGTGTGCTTTAAGGAGTCTTAAAGCACGTTTTTGAAAAATTGTCTTGTAAATGAGTTTTGAATGGCTAAATGTCCATCATTACTCTTTAATTAACATGTGTACTATATAGTATCACATTTGGGTGGCTATATCAATGGGAAATCAAAAATTTCACTTCTAAGTGCCTTGTTTAGGTGAATAGTGACTTTTATAAGCTAGTTTATAACATATGTTGTATTAAGTAATTAAATGAGTCATCAAAGACTATTATACCCCTAGGTAAAGATGGGGGCCGGTTTTTCATGTATGACTCACCACATTTGAACAAATAAGTAAGTTAGGTAATGACAAAGCAAAAGTACTATTTGCTTTTAGCTTAAATATCTCCAAAAGCAAGTTTTATCTTCATTCTCTCATTTCCCTTCACTTCCAACGTCTCCAACCTCCCTCCATGCTCTCTCTCGGTGGTGCTACAGCACATATACCATCTTCAAGCTTTGACCACTTGTATCTTCTAGCTCCCTTGGCCAAATCAAATTCCAAGACCATATTTGTCTTAGTTAGGTCAAGCTCTACACTTCCCTCTTTTTAAATCTTCAAGAACTCAATTTAGGTGCCATGGAGGTTCACCATTGAAGGAGCTTGAGCTCATCTTTTCACATATTCTTGTTCTCCTTTGCTTCAAGGTAAGGAAACTCAAAGAAAAATCAAGTTCCCTCCATGTTTTGTTGTTGTCCGAAAATTCACCATTAATGGAGCTCTTATATTGCCTTGTTCTAGCTCCATTTGAATCTTTCAAGGACTAGGTGGAGTCCTCTCTTGATACTTATTCAAGTTCTCTTCCAATTCCAAGGTAAAACAATTACCTTAATGTGTTAAAACAATATGTGTAACTAGGGTTTACAATGAGATGAAGCATAATGCTTGAATACTCATTCTATTGTTTGTATAATGTTTAATAGTTGAAAGGAACCAAATGCCTTACCGGTTTTACAAGGAAAAAGAAAGAAATTTGTGAGGAAAAGAGGTAAACAAGCTATCTCAATGTGGTTTAATGCCTTAGGAGAAATAAGCTTATAATGCTTGTTAAAACTACCTAAAGAGCAAATGGTGAATGACCTAGTAAAGTGTTCTCAAGGAGATTAGTAAAAGAACATATGTATTGGTGTATGTATTTGCAGGTCAAAGGCATTATTTATGTGGGAAATTCAGTGTTTATGGTTTATGCAATTTAAGGGCCTAAGAGCCATGCATTTAAGGGCCTAAGTGCCAAGCAATTTAAGTTATGCACTATATGGTGATGTAGTGCTAAATGTGTGAAGCCTTGTGTGTAAAAATGTGTTTGATGGATTTTAGGTGTTCTTTAATGAAGTAAGGTGAAAACCTAAGTGGTTGGATGTGAGTATATACAAGAGAAGCTATGGCCAAATTTGGGAAAATGTGTAAGAAGATCTAAGTGTTTTAAATGGTTTTGATGAACTAGGAAGTGTTAAAGGTGAATAAATGCTTACTTGATAAGAAAACAAGTATTAAGGTGATTTAGAGTGATGCAAGGACTTGGGTGTTATCTTGGAAGTTCTAGGAATTCAATGTGTGTTTTTAGGATGTATTAAAGTCTTGGAGAAGTTTGTTTAAGGTTTAGGTTATGATAATGTGCAAGGTGGGAATAATGTTTAGGTAAGGTTTTGAGAAAGGAACTTTGAGGAGTTGTGAAAAGAAGGTTTGGTTAGTAAGAGAAGATGCTTGGGAGATGATGTTGTGATGGTGAGGAAACACCTTGGTATAGAGGTTATTATGGGTGAAACACCACATAGGAAACCAAATGAAAATGTTACAAGTGTTATGAGATTTTGGGTGGAAATTGAGTAACAAGTCAAACATGGAACTAGTGTGTTTGAAATGATATTTTGGCATTAGAATATACCTAAGATCATGTGGTAAGTTTTATACAATTAATGGAGGTGGAGAACTAAGGCAACAACACTTGAAAAATGCAATTTTGACAATTCTGTAGCTTTGGTCCGGGACTTAGGTCATGGTTCAAGACCCGGACCAAGCCTTTTAAATGGCCGAGAGTTGTAACATGTTGTGGTCCGGGACTTAAGGTAAGTACAAGGTCCCGGACCACCCTATTAAATCGCCCGAGAGTTTTCTAATGTGTTGGTCCGGGACTTAAGGTAAGGACCAAGTCCCGGACCACTCTAAAAATGTTGTTTAAGGTTGGAAAATGATGTCTAATGATGGGGATTGATGGTTATGATGTTATGAGGTTGTTAAGGACATGTTAGGTGTTTTTAATGACAATTAAGTGGGTGAAAGTTTGTAATAAAATGTGAAAGTAAAACAAGTTAAGAAGTAAAGTTGTGTAACTAAGTTAACGGGGAAAGTTAAGCGTTAGACATTAAATAATCAAGCAAACCTCGAAGTTAATAAAAACACATGTGATGTTAACAGTTGTTCGAGAATCGCTCGAGGAACATAAGTGGACGTGGTAAGATGGACTCCGGTGACAGGTATGGTTTTCTTGCAACCTGTGTCCTACCGGATTACACCGGCTTGTATGCCAATATGTTTTCTTGAGTGTTTGCCACCTTGTAAGATAAAACATGTAACGAGTTTATAGTAATTCATTTATGTGGCGAATTTGGCCTCCGATACCATTAACCTCAAATATGTGTTAAACCTTAGCTAACCAAATCTAGGAACACATGAGCGATCGTATTCGGGGTTAACGACCCGAACATTGGGAATGTGCTAACCACGGCTATGTATGAGTTAGTTGGATATTGTTGTTGTATGCAAGTGTGTGAACCTCCCTTGTGTGCTTAACTCGGTTATGATACCGTATGGTGTGTGGTTTGTGGTAGGCTCCATAATGGATCTCTAACTACTTATTTATAAGAGTCTATGGGCTAATGGGGGGTGAGGAGTCCGGTTGTTCCGGCCACGCGTGTGATGGATGGGAGTCGTTATCATATCCGGTTCGGCTCTCTTGGTGTATGTTTAGGTGGTATTCCAATTTGGTTTCAACCTTCCCTTAGCTTATCCAAAGCTAGTTTATGACTCACGTCGGGCCACAGGGGCATACTGTGTTGTTGGTGTGCTTGGGATCACTATATCCGACACACCTTGGGTTTAAGTCAACCGTTCAAATAACAGGATGGTGATGAGGTAATTAACGAGCTTGGTATGAGTTTGGCAACAATCTCTATGCTCATGGTATGTACTAACTATGGTGGAAGGATCTTAATGTGAACCGTTCTCGAGGTGATATGTATTGTTGTTGTGCTATGCAAATTACCTTGCTATGCTTTGGTATTATATATATATTGGATGTTTTAAATGAATGCAATGTTGTCATGTGTACGTCGAAACAAGAAAGGGTTGTTATGTTTTGTTATGTGTAGGATGAATTATGTTGTAGGATATGGAATGGTGGATCATGGAATGAATCCCAGTTTGTGACAAGAGGCATTTAAGGATAACCCGATTAATGGGTACATGTCGTTCGTTAAGGAAGTAGCTCCGTTTGGAGGAGAGCCATTCTAGGGTTTGAGGAATCATTGGATGGTTGGTTAAGTGTGGTTGTGTTGGTTATAGGTTGAGCCCATTGAGGCGAAATGTTATGTGTTGTATGTCTATGGCTTGTATGGATGATTTAAATATAATCAACTGCATGCTAAGACGACAATTAGTTGTGCGTGGCCCGGTAGCATGTGGGCTGCGGGATTACCATACCAGCAAAGGTGCTGAGCCCCTTGGGGGCCACCCTTTTCTCTCCTTTTCTATTTCAGGTACAAGGAGCTGGAAGCCGTTCGAGAGTAGGACGGGGCAGATGTTTATACATGGGTAGCCATTTAAATGGCGTGAGTATTATAGGCGTAGTAAGACCGAAATTGTTATCGGCAGTAGTTTGTATGTGTAAATAGTGTGGAAATGTATGGACTGTAGTATATAATAAATGTTGAAAATGGAATGAGGAATGTATTGTGTAGTTGCTCGGGAATCTAGTCCATCAGACCGATACAAATGTATATGAATTAGCCTTGTTAGCCACGGTGGGTGGTTAACGGCGTGTAACACCATTGAATTAAGTAAGTGATGAGTTGAGTTTCCGCTGCAATGTGTTGTTAAGTGTACGGTGGTGGTTGGGGTGTTTACATCCTCGTTTAATATTTTTGTTGACTATTAAGCTCCCTTAATGCTTAATAATTATTATTTAATGATTTTATAATTTTTACGGGTCCGTTTGACCCCTTAAAGTCACGTTTTCGGGTTTTCTCGAAAAACGCGCTCTAAAGCTCTATTAGTGTTTTAATTCATTATTTGGATCCGTTTTCTTCGGGAGTTGTTCCCATATATTATTTAGGTCTTATTAAACCTTTGGAATCCATATAATACGCTAACTGAGGTCTCATACCTCCTATGGTTATTTAACGCTTATTTAGCGTTTTTTCGCCTTTTTAAGCATTTCTTTATTTCTTTTGGATTTATTTTTCCTTACCAATATTACTTAAGCATTAGTAGGCACTTAAATACCTATGAGATTAATTTTAATCCCTATATTTAATTTCGGGGTATTTCAATCTACCCCCCTTAGGAACTTTGTCCTCAAAGTTGTTCGAGGTTACAGGTTTACAATGCTTACTTATTCTTACGTGTCTAATACCAAGCCATACCTTCTTCCTTCTTACAATTCCCAAATCCGTTACTCAGTGTCTCTACATACCATACCATACCATACTAATGCATAATAATCACTCAATCCACATTACTACCGACCATCCGGTTCCTCATTACCAATTTATACATACATACAATGCAAGGCTATCCCCAAAGCGATGCAATACACATTCCAATCCCGCAGACGCTCAGGTCCTCTAGACACGGGACTCCTCTATGTCCCGCTGCCCTTGGAATTATACCACATACTACCTTACTATCTTCTTCGGTATTCACTTCTAACACATCCTCGTTCTCCCTACTAAAAGAAATTCTTCCACCACTACCAATTAAAATTTCTAAACATACGACTCCATGTTCCAATTTATATTCATTACTTCTATCCTATGTGTGATTCTTGTGACCACTTGAGGGAGCTTCGAGAATCATTCGACCCTGATGTGATCAACATCAGTGTTGAACTATCTTTCCACTCCAATTTGTGTTCGGTTTCCCTTGATCTGATCAGGATCAAGTTCGACTTCCCACATCAAGTTCAACCAAACAGATAATTTAATTTTTTTCATTTTCTATCTTTTTATTCTTTCTAGTCGTGATTACAAATCCATACATCTCCAAAGGATGGAATCAGTCCATCGATCGTCCTCACTCTACTTCCCAAATGGTTTACTCCATGGTTCAATCCTAATGCTCATTTCATCAACCTTCACTACTTCCATCCATTACTCACCATCATCTCCTATATTCTAACTAAGGAATACTACACTTATAAGATTTAGTTGACTTCAATTGTTTCAACTATTTTACTTACGATTCCACTACTCATAAGCTTCATTCATCTACTATCCTCATTCATTTCGTACTACTTCTTCAAAGGTTACAATACTTGTGGAGCTCCAT
Organism: Limonium bicolor; assembly: GCA_023374045.1. Lineage (NCBI taxonomy): Eukaryota > Viridiplantae > Streptophyta > Magnoliopsida > Caryophyllales > Plumbaginaceae > Limonium > Limonium bicolor. Next base: position 200,371,264 of record CM041776.1, on the reverse strand, counting down.
CCACTACTCATTACTTTTCTTTTACTAATACTCTTACACTGGTGTTACAATAGGTACATTCCTCCTATGGTATTTGCATGTTTATGCCTAGTTACCATAATTACAATATGAATGAGTACTTATGTTTGTTTAACATAGTACCAATCATCAATTTGATTCTCATTTGTGCTATGCACATAACGGTTTAAGTGTTTTATTCATAAAAACTTGCATTAAGCGGTTTTCGCTCTACCCCCCTTAAAAGGGATTACGCCCACGTAATCTACCATGTATTATTATTAAACATTGGTTTAATCAGTTTGGGCAAACTGAAGCGTTTAGCTTCACTACGTATACTATATAATGTGCTCTGGTCACTACGTATACCAATGGTTTAGTCTTTGCACCAAGAGTTCCTATATGAGTTTATTAACTCATATTTAATTCGATTCTAGCCTAATCGGCTTCAAGGCATTAATAGCCATTGTATTATGCTCACTAGGTACATTAATCTCCTAGCTAGGGCCCACTAGCTTCTGCTGCGCGACCCTGATAACTTGGGTTATTCACCCTTCTTGTTATCCTTAATGTGTTATACATTACCTTCCCATTCGTCTATTATAGGCATAAGGTTTATTAAACAAATGCGGCATTCTTTTACCGTGTTTGAACTCAAGGAGTTATAGGTTTATAACCAGCTCTCTGGTAATCTACTGCACATGCTATTCGTGCTTCCACGATTATTCGTTAAGTTCCTCCGACTTATTGTCGGGGAGGGTTAAGTCACTACTTAGTTGTAGTACTTCCTCTGTTGTCAATAGCTTCTGAATTATACCAGTTCTCCTGGTTCAGTACAAGTGTTCTTTACTTGTATGACCTTGCATTGATATGCGTCGGTCCTAGTGACTTTCTTAAGTCTCCTTTCGCTTTTATTCCGTTGGATTCACATCTGTGATTGTTAGTGTGTGTTACACTCTTCGTGCTTCTTTGGCCTTAGGCCGCACGTTTGTTGCTAAGCTTGCTTAACTGGCTAGTGCCATGTTTGTTGGTGAAAAGAAGGGTTTACTACGGTTTACATTCTCCATATCCCTAGCCATCCCATTAGATCATTAGCTGCACAAGTGCAATACAAAACACTCAGTCATACAGAGTGCAGAGGCGTAAACGCTTGGCAGTAAGTCACTTATGTGATAGGAAAGAATATTTATGCCTGTCATCGCGTACTTATACTCTGTGTCATTATCTGTTACTTCTTCATATTGGTCGTTTGTCGCGCACCGTATTCTTACTCATTATACAACATCGTTTTTACTGTTTCTGTTACTGTGATAGTTTCTCTTCACTCATTGCCATTGTCATTGGCACCATTCCCTTATGGTATGAATACCCTGGGTTTCCAATGTTTGTGTGGACGGTTTGTTGTAGCATACCGCCTACTATTATCTTCCCATTGTGGGTATGTTTTATTTCAGTTTAGGTTTCATGTGTAGGTTGGCTTACCTCACATTATCTTCATCATTTGTGATACAATATACCAAGTATCTTGGTTGACCTAGGATGGAGATAACTCATCGGTCATAATCTCCCTTGAGCGTTAATCATTCGTGGTGTTCAATGTGTGTTCCCATTAATTGTTTTGATAATTATTGTCTTTCGGTGCTGAGCATTGGTTTAGGCTCTAGCTGTGTAGTTTTACTTTTGTATGTACATCACCGGGACATCCCAAGAAACTTCAAGGGTTTTCTGGTCCCGTTCTCCAATTGAGAGTATTCTATCACTGATAATGAAAGTTCTTGTTGAGGGGTTTGTCTCCACTCATAGGTCTAATGACAAGGTTCGCTATGTTGGTGTTTACACCATGGTCCACTATATGTTTGGGTGCATATGGAGTATGCTTACTCTTTTAAGTCGTAATGGTTTGGAAATCTCATTTCCTTACTCCCTCACCCCTTGACAATATTTATAACGTAGGCTTATTGTTATAATAGATGGAAGCCTTTCCAATGGTTCACATCTTCACCACATTGGTGGTCTTTGGCTAACGAGGGGTACCTTCCCTTGGTTTTCTTGTAGTGTCCAAATGTGGACTAGGCCAATTTGGCGTTATCCTGATTCTTATGCCTCCGTGTTATTGTTGCTACAGTAGGCATGAAGGGTAATTAAAAGCTTGTCAACTGCATGCTAGGCTGGTGCCCTAGTGACAGTGACATTGAGTTGGCCATTACTCCAAGCCACTCAGGATGTTGGGTTTGAACTGATGGTCCAGTTGTTGATTTCTTGTTGTATGAGATAATGTCTCTTGCAAGTCTTGCTCTCAAATGGTGTGGGTTATGCAACCATCAAGGTTTACATAACATAGTTGTTTGATGGCTTTTAAGACGTATTGCTGCGAGCTATGCTCTTTGCAAGCTGCTTTTACATGTTTGCACTCCTTGTATACCATCATAGGATGGAGATATTTTGGGCTCCATGGCAAGTCGTGACATCACACTTCCGTTCATAGGAGACTCTTTAAGCAATCCGATGCTGATCGGTGCTTCCTTGTAGCTTAGGGTATTTCCTATTACGTGAAATCCCTTCGGTGTCTTAACCGAGTGTTCGTTCCAGCTCCTGTATTCTTATCTTGACGCTTTGTTTGACTGTTGTTAATCCAGTCACCCTTCATGGATTGCTCTTGGGTGTTGTTAAATTATGCCGTACATCCGGCTAAAGTTTATGATATGTTTCCACTGTACCGTCCTGTGGTATCGTACTTGAGTTGTCCCTTTTAGGGCTGTAACGTCTCCCATTCTTGGGTAGGCTGTTTACACTTGCTCCTAGTGCTTAAGACTAGGTTTGATATCCTCTTCGATGATGGATCTACTTGTGGTAATCTTGGGGTTGCTCTTGGGAACTCCGCCCCGTTTGTTGAGCATTGTTAGCACGTTAGGCATTCGCCTTACTATGTTTAGGCTGGGTATCCCATCCAGCTGTCAGGTAATCGCTTGATTATTTGAGACATATCCAATGCCTATACTTACTAGTCTGTGCTTTTTGCACTTTCCAATCTTTACTCCTTATCTTCAGATGGATTCTCTAAGTTCCTTATACTTGTGCCTTAACTGAGTTTCCTTCTCCTTGATTGTCTGTGGTGTCCAGTTGTTCTGGTTAAAATTTACTCATGGTCCGTAGAACGGAGTTGACTACTTCCCGTGTTTCGTACACTACATGTATACATACGTGGGGTACCATGTTGATACGTTACCACTTACCTAACTATATGTCAGGCCCACAAGCTCCTTCGGAGTGCGGTTGTCCCACATCCCGTAATTGGGTACACTCGTAGTGTTCGTCACACGCCTAGGTGAAGTATTCTATTGTCAACTCCTCTTGTATCACTCTATGATACTCACCGTAATCCTGTTGGTTTGGTTTTAAAATCCAAGGTTTTTTAAGAAGGGTTGTGGTTTGAAAGAAAATCTTTGGTTTTAAAATATGTTTTCGGTTAAGAAGTCTCTCATGGCATAGCCATTCTTGAGGTCTTGGCCAAGTCTAGCTTCTCGCTGACTGGTATGTTCTAAGTACAGTGGTCGGCTGTTAAGCCTTCCAAGGTTCCATACGTCTGGTTGTTAGGATGTGTGATCCTGTGATTGTTTCGTTACAGTCACCGTACATTACTATGTACTTGTGACGTGTTAGTGTCCCTTTACATATCTCTGTCTTTACTGCACTTGCCGTGGCAAGTGCGTGGTACTGGTGGTTTTTGGGTAATCTTTATACCAATCTTGGTAGGGTTTCCACTTGTTTTATTAGTCTTGTTGGCGCTTCCTCGATCTTATTGATCTATATTGGTATACTCGCTCCTTTAGGTAGCTTCTTGGTGGTCTAGACATGGCTGTCGTAGATCTGGGTACTTCTCCACTCTTGAAGGTTCCCGTTCTATTTGGTTTAGTGTCGCTCCTTGTGGCTCGTTCCCACACATTTGTTGAAATACCCGAATAATTACTACCTTAAATAATGGAGATTAAATTAAATCGTGAGCAATAATTACCGTAAACATTATGGTATTAAACATATAATTCCATTGGGCATAAGATTAAACTTCAAAAAATTTAATATCACATGTACATATTAGTACATTATATATTAAATACTACTAGTACACCCCTAAACAATTATAGACACAAACATGAACTCATATATACATACTCTTCTAAACCAAAAATGTTTATAAGTAACAATGTGACATATAAATATGGTCACATATCAATATATCTGTACAATTAACATTATAATTTAAAAGAGGGGAAAATTTCAAAAACTCCCTCCAATTGTGCTACCGGCTGCTGCATATATATATATAAGACAAACGCATCAGAGTAAGTTGAATAGATAATAGTATAAGTACAACCAGTACAACATCAACTTCACTTTTCCTTACCATTCTACATTACCGTCAGTCCACCCCATCTTTTCAAAACAGAGAAACAGTCCCTTCCCTTCCTTCCATTTCTATGCGACAATCCCAGCTACCACTATGACCATTCTCCTGCACTTCTTCCGACTGAAGCAGCTAGGTGAGGAAGCTACTTTTCTTCATGATTTCTCCAGCCTTATTCCAGCCATTCCTTCCTTTCTGATTCACGTCAGCCTTCCTCTTCTTCCATGGTAAATACTGGCAGCACCATCTAGTTTCCTTCGGTAGAAGCAGCAGCTGCAGAACAACAACAACAAGGAGAAGAAAAAAAAACCGCTAAAGTTCAACTCCACTTCTTCCTTCACCTCTTCACGGTTTCTGTCCAACTCCATCCCATTTCTTTCCCTCCTCTGTTGCAGTAACAACAGCAAGAAATCAAAGCTATGGCTCTCATTCCGAGCGCAAGAAAAAAACAGCAAGCTAGAGGGGCATAGAACTGAGGTAAAACACCACCCTCCTTCATCTGTTTGTGTTCGTTTTCTGGGCATGAGAAAACAACACTTTCTTCATCAGCTTCCTATGTTTTTCAAGGCTTGAGAATCCTCCATTAGGAGTCCAAACCTACCCACCAGAGGCTAAAAAAACAAAAAACTCAGCTGGAAGAGACAGCAACAACAAGGCAGCAAGCTCCTTCCTTTTTTCCTGCCCCATTCTCGGACAATACCAAACGAGGAAAGGCTACACAAGCCTGGTAAGAGCTCATTTTCTGCTCCTTTCCTTCTCCGGTCCACTTCCTTACTCACCAAATTTCTGCTCCATTATCACCTAGAACAGCGGTAGCATTTCCTTCACACCTTGACTGAAAAGACAAGGCTTCATCTCCTCCTCTTCCATAACCGATTGAAGCAAAGGCTGCTGGAGTTTCCCCTCTTCCTTGACTGAAAACAGCAGAATGTTTCAAGGCTTTACTCTCCTGGTTCTTTCTGCTCAAGTGGAGACTATCTCTTCCTCTTGTCATGTGCATGTGAAGAGCTCCTTGACTCCCTCTTGAAACTGAAAACCGCACAAGAGAAGCCCATGGAAGAGTGTAATACAAAGGTAGAACCTGAGTTAAACCGTAACTATTTGATCCTCCTCCTCTTCTTCATTCCCATACAAAAAAAAACACTGAGAATGTATTTCCTTTGCAGTATGTGGTGAACTTAGGCTGCTATCTCCCTCAAAATCTGTAAGGTAAACTCTTCATTGAAGTCCAAAAATACATCTTAAACTGGTTACCTTGTAGAGTGAATAACTAGTTCCTTTCTTGTTTTTGGTGACAACCGAATGAGTCCTAAATAACCCCAAGAGCACCGAGAGGCTGGGGCTAGACTTCCAGGTGAAATAACAAGTGATTAGGGAGCCGAGAGGTCTTATAGTGGCTGGGAAGTTTTGGTGACTCAACTAAGGTAATTATACTAACAACTTGTTATGCTTTAAATTAGTTATCCGGTAACATGAGAAGACCGAGAATGCATGGTCTGTATGAGCTGTTAAATCCTGAATTGGTGGAGTAAATTGGGTAATTAGTACTTGATTATTTAACTAGAAGTTAATGACTTGTTAAGTCAAATATATGTGTTAAAAAAAAAAAAAGAAAGCAAATACTTTAGAAGTTATACACAAAACTGTATATAGCGTGAGAATTAGTTTAGATTGTGTGCTGTTTAGATCTAAAAATATGTAAAAGTTAAGGACTAAATATTTAATTAGTGAGATTAATTATTGGTGGCTATTAACGTTGTATTTTCCAAATATTGATGGAGGAAAATGGCTTAAGGAAAAAAATCTACTTAGGAGGTAATAATTTAACTAAGTATTCATAGTTCATTAGTGATGTTAAGTGTTCGGATTGGAAAAAAAATTAATTAGGCCTATGTTTATACTAATACCCAATCCCTTGGAATGTGGTGAGAGATTTTTGAAATCTAAACATATGAGTTTTACTTAATTAAGTTTAGAGTAAAATTATCAAGTTAGAAATTATAGGCTTAAGGGGGGCCAAGAGTACTTGTGGATTATGAGATAATAAATCCCTAAAAATGTGTAACTAATTATGATAATATATTTAGTTAATGTAACTAAATATAAAGGGCTTATGAAAATTACGTTTGTAAGCTAATTATGAAGGGAAATTGATTTAAAAAGGTTTACTGTACAAATATGGAGAGCTTAATGTGGTTTATGGGTTAATTAAGCTCTAATTATGTATAATTAATTATGGTGGTGTGTTAGTTAATATATCTAAGCATAGATAACTCGTAAAAACTATGGTTATAAGCTAAGTGTGGAAGGAAATTAATTTAAGTTGATTGTGCAAAAATCTGCACAATGCCGTGAACATATGGGAATTTTGAGACACTTTTAATGTCATTCAATAAAATAGGATATGTTATGAATGAGGATATGTATTTAGGTTGTTTAATTATGCTATTGTAAAGCTTTAAATAATTATTATAAAGCTTTTGGGGTGAAATGGTGACTTATGGAAATTATTGGTGCAAAGGGGTGAATCTAAGGAGAATATCCACTTAGGGATCTTTCTTATGATTGTGGATGCAATTAAGAGTAAACTAAATTAAACATAAGGTTAGTTATATAATTTAAATAAATTATAAACCTTATAAATGTTACTTATAAACAAAGGATTGTATTGTGGGTCAAAGGAAAATGTGAGTGGACAACCTTGACCATAGGAGAGGTTTGACCAAGATTAAATGATGGGGGTAATTAGTTTGGTAAATTAATGAAGTATTAAGTTAAAATGTAAGCTTATAAAATATTTGGGATGTTTTAGTGATTTCCGAAAATTAGTGGGTTGTAATGGAATTATAAGAGCCTTAGGGGATGCTTTGGGATTTTAGAGATATTTTAGGTTAGCTTTGGTGATTGGATAAATTAAATGGTATAATATATAATTTAAATGACATAACGTAACATTTATAAAACTTTAGGAGTTAATATGCACATAACCGAAGTTAGGGGTGCCGAATGAACTTGAGATACTTATAGGGGATGTACGCAATTTATGGGGAATTTAGAGGTTGGTTTGGTATTTTAAATAAATAGATGGTATAACATAAAGTTTATGGATTAAATTGTAAGTTTATGGAATTAAGGTGGGTTAAAGTGTAAATAAATAAAGATGTGGGTGAACAATCAAACTTGAATAAGTTGAGGGGTTACCCGCAAATATAAATATACATATGTATGTATATTATGATGTTAAAATACCTTATGTTATAAATTAATAAGGTAAATAATATAACAAGTAAGGAATATGGGGTAGTTTTGTAAATATACAAAACATGTGAGATGACATAGGAATTTCCGGAAGAATATTGGGCTATTCAAAAATTATATACACATTATATGTATATAATAACGTTTGAAAACCTTAGTTATAATTTAATAAGACTAGAAATGTAATGCTTATGATATATGGGTTAATATCATAAATAATCAAACTATGAGGGGAAGAGACTGTCGTTACCGACAATATATATAGGGTGTTTGAAAAATTTTAAAGTTTGAACATACTGTATATTACAAAGTCTTGGGTGACGTAATGAGATATTATGTTAAGTATGAAAGAATATATGATAAGAGGGAGGCTCGATAATAATTTTACCATGGGAAATCGTAACATAGCACGAGGATATAACGTGCATAACAAGCCACATACGAGATTATGTTACTACGAGTGGCTGAAATCTAAATCCTTAAGGCTAACGACATCGAGATAAACAAGAGGTCAATTAAGACTTAGACACGGGTTGAAAGTATGGGTTGGTCTAGGTTAGTTAAGTAAATACGAAATACGTATGTACGTACTGATATTAGAACAATGTGTATACCAGAGATACGAGTGGGTAGACACGAGCACTATGAGCGTTAGAGCCTACGCGGGGGTTATCACGCGGGCGACAACGGTGTAAGGTATGTTGGATTCTATGGTCTGAACCCTGATGGATTCTTTGAGTTCAGACATCTGTGTGCTAATTGCTTAAGATGATATGGATGAATATGCATGTGGTTATGAAATGTTACCTGCTCGACTATTTAGCGTTTTATTATTTGTGTGCGAACGCCTTTGGCTATAGATAACGATAATCATTTAACGACGATACTGTTGGTAAAGCGATGAGTACGACACTGTCAAAAATACTCAGATTATCTAAGACTTAAAACTTAGGAAGAAAGGTTCGGTATTACCAACCTTAGAGCATTGGCACAGAACATGAATATAACCTAGAGTCAGTTAAAACACTTAACTATGGAGAAATGGAGGTTGATGAGGTGGTGTGATATATATACGGGGAAATCCTGGTCTGCATTCGTTCCAGCAGGTTGCGCAGTGTGATCACCAGAGGGGAGTCCAGGCATGGAGCCCCTCGTTGAGGAATCCAAGGATCGTCTTAGATCGTTGGCGTTGGGTACTAACGTAGGTACATGGCTTCGGGCCACACGGATGTTTCTCACGAGACGTCGGGGAAGCCAAATGATCTCGAATCATTGGCAATGGGACTACTGTCCAATAATAACTAAAACTTAGTGAGGTGGTAATGGGGAATTGTCCATCTAACGTGACACCCAAAGGATGATGAGAGAGTTGGTGGGAGCGGGGCTCCAGACGATTGAATAACGAACTTGCGATTACGATTTCGATCTGGCGACTATTGTGCATGGTTATTGATATGTTGTTTGTGGTGATTACTTGGAGAACTGTTACGTGTTTACATTCCGCTTTTACAGTCTTTTATATATACTTGTAAACTGGAACAGCATGAAAATTGAATAGCATGCTAATCAAGACGGCTAATTAACTCATGTGGCCTAAAGGCAATTAGGATCATATAGTTCAACATACTCAGCCTCGTGCTGAGCCTTTTGGCAACCACATTTTTGCAGGTATACTATGATTGACGCCGGAGTGCGGGATGGGGTATGGCTTTAATTTTGATTAGACGGTATGTGTAGGAGTTTTCCGGACTATGGCATTGTATTAAATGTGCCAAGTGGTGGTTGTGGTATATTATGATTCTTAATAGTTGCTCACTAGTTCTTAGGTTGATATAGATTACTTATGGGCTGGATGGTTTGTGATACATTTGATAAGCGTTAGGAGTTATGTTAATCTCGTCATCACTGCGGATGGATGGTTAAGTAGTTGGATGGAAGGTTGTGACACCCGCCTAGATAGTGAGAGTGTTCCGCTGTGAATGTTACGATTATTACGTCTTTAATTTATGTTGCGATTACATGGTAATTACGGTGAGGATTAGTACTAATAGACGGGGGTGTTACAAAAAGTGGTATCAGAGCGGAGTACCGCTCTGATGACGAGACTTGTAGTGAGAATACGTTGGTTAAGATGAGAACTAAGGAACAGTGAGCATAGGGCTTATCATGGGGAAACATGGGAAACGTGGTGAGGATCCGTCACTAGGAAATTCCTAGAAATGTGAAATATACTTGAGAGTTGGCCTGTAAAGGCACTGTAAATGTAGAAGGGTTGTGAATACACAAATCACAAACCCCATATGTATATATATACTAATTACCCGTGAGGTACTATCAGAAAGACGAAAGGGATACGTGTAATTACACGATTAGGTAAACCATCGTCGCTATGTAGACGAACAAAGTAGAGATGAGGGATACGAAGTCACGAGAGGACTGTCGTTCCCATTATACCAATCTTCTATGGCCATAACTACGACCAGTAAACTACTTGGAATAGGCAATCTTGGGTGCCTAGCCCCACTCTCCTCATCCCGGGGAACTAATGGCAAATGAAGAACGCGTGGAGATGAAAAGTTCCTCCAAATCGGGAAGACCCGGCCTGGCCGCTAGGAAATACTACACCGACGACACGGAACCAGAACTTGAATGCAAAGAATATTGCGGACTAGATGCACCTGACAATAGTATACTAATTAAAGGGAACTACTCGACTCAGTAACAGCTTAATAAGACCCTACTCAGCGAGGAAATACCATACCAACGGCAATAAGAAGAGCCAGCAAAATTAACGAGAATACGAAGTTACAAGCGTAAATATACCGCAGCAGACATGCACGGTATAATAATTCAACCTGCATGGCGCACTTGCTACAACAAGTGCTGCATGAATAAACTGACTCAGGAAGATGGCGACGACCTGCAACAGTGGACAACTGTGAAAGCATATGGACCAAGCCCTCTGGGATTACAATAAGTAAATACCTAGAGAGGAAAAAGGGTCGCATAACCCTGACAGTGCGAGAAGGACGAATACACGAACATAAGCGAAAGGAAGCCTAATGAGAACCTCCTTGGAAAGAGCAAAAACCTGAATTTTTGGGATACCCGGGCACTGAGCCTAACGCTCAGTGCGGGATAAGTAACCCTACAACTTTATATTGACTTCATCAGAAGAATAAACAAGCGTAATACACTAACATAAACCGTAATACACACGATGCATAAAGCCTGCTAGATTGCCTTACCATGGAAACCCCCCCCCCCCCACATTTTCAAAATCTTTTCACATCTTCAAAGCATTTTAAGTACCTTATACCCATTCTTTCAACACACACCAATTAAGCCTATGAACGAAAGACGAGAGCATACGGGCAAGGTGCACCGAGTCATTAGACCGGGCACGACCCTACTTGAGAAAGTCTAACCATTAACGAACAAACTATCAATGAGGAAGAACTCGAAACACCAAAGATAGAGACTGAAGAGGACTAATTATTAAACGTCGAAGAAGATCTAGAAGTGAGTTACACATAGTATACTTAGGCGAGCAATGAACGCATGATGTAGAAACCCCCAAGATACGAAAGGAGATGAGACAGGTACCTAATGTACTAACCCGATCCCAATCCATGGAGAGGCTGACAACCATTATAATTCAATAGTTTGAGCCGAATACGATGTCAAGCAACACCAATTATTACATATTAAAGATGACGCATCCATCGATGATAAACATGGGACAAACACCCGAATCAAATAACAAGGACCCCGGATAACATCACAATGCGTGATAATATGGGATTCCTCAATAATGATGAAAAGAACAGATGTTCTGAAGCCCAAAGAAGAATCGAATTGTGAAGACAGCTGAAGCTTACATACTACATGATAGGCGGATTCAACTAAATACCGTACTATGAGCATTACTAAAAGCTACCTATATACATTTTGGAGATTGAAACCTAGGGATTTCAGATACTGATGCAATTCGGTGGGGCTACGTATTGAGAAGATATATCCATATACTCTTATCCAAATAACAAACCGATACTTGACTTATTATGAGACACATGTCCTACTCCATTCACATGAACATGGACGAGTATATGTCTATTCGACGGCTCAAGTACGGAATAGGAGTAAAGGATGTATAAATTTGAATAAAAAAAATAAACTCCTCATATAATATAAACTATAATACAAGTAATGTAATATATGACTCGGTGTGAAACCGATGTAGGACCAAGTAAGAGGATTAGTTTCCTGATAAACTGATTGGTTATAACCAATGGGACTCAGTACCACGAATAGTGAGATGGGTTGTTTATGAGTGTATGATATAACCGCGAGCGGTTCGGTAGTAAAGAGATCAATTTTAGATAGAGTATTTATCACGTAACGAAATTCCTGATAAGATAAAATTGGAAATGGGAAAAAATGAGGTTGTTTGATATTTGACGTGGGAGGTCGAACTTGACCCTGGTCAGGTCAAGGGAAAACCGAACACAAATTGGAGTGAAGGGGTAATTCAACACCGACGCTGACCACGTCGGGGTTGGAAAATTCCTGAAACTCCCTACAAGTGGTCACAAATAATTCTGAATTAAATAGGTGCCTATTTCTAGTCCGGACATAGAGTTAGACTTTAAGAAAAAAAAAAGTATAAATGTGTATATGGTGTGAATTGTGTGAATTGATAGGAAGATTATCTATGGTATCCTATAGAGGATAGATGGTTAGAACGACTCCATAAATATTGGAATATGGTCAATTATAAGAGAATACTCGGGATAACTATAACATGGTGCATGTTAATTAATTGATTACAATTAAGTAATACACCCCTATAAATATAGTTGAAGGTATCCTCAACCAATTTCCTAAACTATAACTACACCGCTATCTGTATGGAAAGAGCAGTGCCCAAAAATCTTTACAATAAACCCCTGATGAGTGGGTGAAGTGAGAACCTACCTATAGACTTGGTAGAGTTGAAGAATAGAAATTTTATATGAACACTAAGGCAAGTTGTCTCCAAGTCCACATGAGCAAATTCCATGGGGAGGAATACATACTTCCAACTAGGAACCTCAGCGGAAATCTAATTGCTTAGCACATAAGAAACAGGCGATTAAAATCGTACCTATATGATCAGTGACTAACGGACTGACGAAGGCAGGAATCATTTCTACGTTATGTACAAGGATACACGACAAGATCACAATCCAGATCCTACACCAAATACATGAACCGAATACGGTGGCAGTTAAACAAATATCGGTACCACGGATCGGCGACCCGTTGATCAATCGAAAAGAAAGTTTTGGTAACCTCTAGTACTAGCTTAAAATCCGAACACCTTCAATCGCAGACTATAGAAAATGATGTATAAAAGACTGAAGATACCATACTTTAACACGAGTTTTACCCAAACCGATTGCAGCCGTAAACGCAAATCGTTATAGAATGTGTAACCAACTAACACCCAAAGTACTACCTTCAGGAAGGAGTACCACAACCAGCACGCCACTAGAAGTACACAAGTCCAGGAGGGCGAAGTATCACCCATAACCACCTTTCCAGTCCATACCACTAGGGCAACAACACTCACGACAAGATAACTGATAACACGAACTAATCAACATCAGATGACACCCAGGGATATCTATTAAAAAGGAGATTGACAATAGAATACTTCACTAACCGTGTGACGGACACTACGAGTGTACAAAATGAGACGTGGGACGACCGCACTCCGATAGGAGCATGTGGGCCTGACAGACTCATTTATGAGTTAGCCAGGTAAGTAGTAATGTATCAGTAGGGTACCCCATGCATGTAGACAAGTAGTGTAAGGAACACGAGAAGTAGTCAACTCCGTGCCAAGGTCAGTAATGCAAATCCAGACCAATGCAGCCAATTACCTCGAATTTGGACGACAAGAGCCTCAGTTAAACCAACGGGGCTAGAGGAGCCAAGAACCTTGAATACAATACGACCAGCGTCGTAACTCCACAGCAAAGTGGTTAATGCACAGTGAAGACAAAGCAAACCTTTCAAAGTCGTGAACGCTAATGACATAGACATGGAAACCCATAAAAGGGCGACTAATATGTGAAAACCTTATAGGGATCAAGCAACCTACCAAACAATAGAAACATAAACACATGACTATACAATAAAGGAAGGCAGAGCTAGTATACTAGCGGACGCCTTAAACGAGGAACAAATGTTAGGATAACTAACAACCGTCGAACCGACTAGAATATGGTGCACACAAAAGCGACCATCATTAACAACCATTAGCAAGAAATACATGGGTGAAAATAGTCGAGTACACCTCGCATAGAAGGAAGAGAAATGAAGGCTGAAACGGTAGAACTCTAATACAAGCACAACAAATGGATTCCCCTGGGAGAAAGCAGGATAAACCATACGAACATTGTTGCTAGCCGGACACACGAAAAGATAATATACATCAAAATGAAGCAAGTAACAAAGAAATACAACAAATACATTACCCCGGAACAAAACCACCTGGGGACACGGATGACAAGCATTATCTCCATAGACATAAGGCTAGTATGTCTCAGTATTACAGAGACAAGTGCAAAGAGCACTAGGTACTAACAATGGCCAATGTCATATTGCACCTCAAACCAAAGATCAGTGAGAAAAGATACGCGCATCTACGCTAGTAATCCAACTATAGAAAATACGACTAAGATTAAATCGTGCACGCATACAATCGATGTTACTACGCCGATTATGATACCTCTGTCCCAAATTAAGAAAAGACCGTGGATAACACTATCATATTGGAACGAGGTCAGCAATAACTTGCTGCTAATAAACAGTCTACAATATGTCGACAACAATGAAGAAGGGGCAAACTGAGCCCTGTGTTTATGGGTCTGCACCTCATTACAAAGCGAGTGGGCCCATTAGAATGAATTCAGGAGAGAGCAAAAAGAAGTGTGTGCCTCACCCTTCATATGCTTTAGAGCCCGGGAAACTAGAATCATACCCGTCTCTCTCATATGACGAGAATCCACTCCAAAGGTGGAAGACGCCACATGATGGTCGGAGAACTCTATGAGAGCCAAGTATCCAGCGCTCTTTGTTGAGCGGTTGTTGCATACTTGTGGGGTACGGGGCGTAACCCTTTTTAAGGGGGGTAGAGCCTCTTGGCATGCATTTGTGTGCACTAGGTTTTGGTTGTTTGGCTGTGTGGTTTTGTTATACGTATGTGAGACATACTTGGTATTTTTGCATGTGCGGTGATGTTTTGGGCATGTTATACATTGGATGGATACGTCCTTAGTGGCATTTGTGATTTATAAATTATTATGTTTAGTAAAGAATGGAATGAAATCAATACACTTCGGGAAGTGGCCTAGATGGTAGAATTGATAGAGCCCTTCGCATATTAACCATTTTGGTTTATGTTGTGTATGTTGGTTATTTATGTTGTGAATGTATGTTGATTTTGTGTATGTGCTTTAAACACTTAAGATATATTTGGTGATATGTATGTGCCAAGAGCACTTGAACTATTATGTGCGGACGTCCTTCAGGACTTGTGACATATACATATATGTATTGGTTTGGATTGGAAAACTAGTGGTTGAATGGAATGGATTATACTTCCAGAAAGTGTTAGAACTTTAGAATTGATAAGACTGAATGGATTCGAATCTTGAGATTCGTTGGAGAGTTAGATACATATTCGATTTAGACAACTTCGGGACGAAGTTCTTTTAAGGGGGGTAGACTGAAATACCCCGAATAATTACTACCTTAAATTAATGGAGATTAAATTAAATCGTGAGCAATAATTACCGTAAACATTATGGTATTAAACATATAATTCCAATTGGGCATAAGATTAAACTTCAAAAAAATTTAATATCACATGTACATATTAGTACATATATATATTAAATACTACTAGTACACCCCTAAACAATTATAGACACAAACATGAACTCATATATACATACTCTTCTAAACCAAAAATGTTATAAGTAACAATGTGACATATAAATATGGTCACATATCTATATATCTGTACAATTAACATTATAATATTAAAAGAGGGGAAAATTTCAAAAACTCCCTCCAATTGTGCTACCGGCTGCTGTATATATATATATATATATATATATATATATATATATATATATATATAGTTGAATAGATAATAGTATAAGTACAACCAGTACAACATCAACTTCACTTTTCCTTACCATTCTACATTACCGTCAGTCCACCCCATCTTTTCAAAACAGAGAACAGTCCCTTCCCTTCCTTCCATTTCTATGCGACAATCCCAGCTACCACTATGACCATTCTCCTGCACTTCTTCCGACTGAAGCAGCTAGGTGAGGAAGCTACTTTTCTTCATGATTTCTCCAGCCTTATTCCAGCCATTCCTTCCTTTCTGATTCACGTCAGCCTTCCTCTTCTTCCATGGTAAATACTGCGCAGCACCATCTAGTTTCCTTCGGTAGAAGCAGCAGCTGCAGAACAACAACAACAAGGAGAAGAAAAAAAAACCGCTAAAGTTCAACTCCACTTCTTCCTTCACCTCTTCACGGTTCTGCTCCAACTCCATCCCATTTCTTTCCCTCCTCTGTTGCAGTAACAACAGCAAGAAATCAAAGCTATGGCTCTCATTCCGAGCGCAAGAAAAAAAACAGCAAGCTAGAGGGGCATAGAACTGAGGTAAAACACCACCCTCCTTCATCTGTTTGTGTTCGTTTTCTGGGCATGAGAAAACAACACTTTCTTCATCAGCTTCCTATGTTTTTCAAGGCTTGAGAATCCTCCACTAGGAGTCCAAACCTACCACCAGAGGCTCAAAAAAACAAAACTCAGCTGGAAGAGACAGCAACAACAAGGCAGCAAGCTCCTTCCTTTTTCCCTGCCCCATTCTCGGACAATACCAAACGATACACAAGCCTGGTAAGAGCTCATTTTCTGCTCCTTTCCTTCTCCACGGTCCACTTCCTTACTCACCAAAATTTCTGCTCCATTATCACCTAGAACAGCGGTAGCATTTCCTTCACATCTTGACTGAAAAGACAAGGCTTCATCTCCTCCTCTTCCATAACCGATTGAAGCAACAGGCTGCTGGAGTTTCCCCTCTTCCTTGACTGAAAACAGCAGAATGTTCAAGGCTTTACTCTCCTGGTTCTTTCTGCTCAAGTGGAGACTATCTCTTCCTCTTGTCATGTGCATGTGAAGAGCTTCCTTGACTCCCTCTTGAAACTGAAACCGCACAAGAGAAGCCCATGGAAGAGTGTAATACAAAAGGTAGAACCTGAGTTAAACCGTAACTATTTGATCCTCCTCCTCTTCTTCATTCCCATACAAAAAAAACACTGAGAATGTATTTCCTTTGCAGTATGTGGTGAACTTAGGCTGCTATCTCCCTCAAAATCTGTAAGGTAAACTCTTCATTGAAGTCCAAAAATCACATCTTAAACTGGTTACCTTGTAGAGTGAATAACTAGTTCCTTTCTTGTTTTTGGTGACAACCGAATGAGTCCTTAAATAACCCCAAGAGCACCGAGAGGCTGGGGCTAGACTTCCAGGTGAAATAACAAGTGATTAGGGAGCCGAGAGGTCTTATAGTGGCTGGGAAGTTTTGGTGACTCAAACTAAGGTAATTATACTAACAACTTGTTATGCTTTAAATTAGTTATCCGGTAACATGAGAAGACCGAGAATGCATGGGTCTGTATGAGCTGTTAAATCCTGAATTGGTGGAGTAAATTGGGTAATTAGTACTTGATTATTTAACTAGAAGTTAATGACTTGTTTAAGTCAAGTTTATGTGTTAAAAAAAAAAAGAAAGCAAATAACTTTAGAAGTTAATACACAAAACTGTATATAGCCGTGAGAATTAGTGTAGATATGTGTGCTGTTTAGATCCTAAAAATATGTAGAAAGTTAAGGACTAAATATTTAATTAGTGAGATTAATTATTGGTGGCTATTAACGTGTATTTTCCAAAATATTGATGGAGGAAAATGGCTTAAGGAAAAAAATCTACTTTAGGAGGTAAATAATTTAACTAAGTATTCATAGTTCATTAGTGATGTTAAGTGTTCGGATTGGAAAAAAAATTAATTAGGCCTATGTTTATACTAATACCCAATCCCTTGGAATGTGGTGAGAGATTTTTGAAATCTAAACATATGAGTTTTACTTAATTAAGTTTAGAGTAAAATTATCAAGTTAGAAATTATAGGCTTAAGGGGGGCCAAGAGTACTTGTGGATTATGAGATAATAAATCCCTAAAAATGTGTAACTAATTATGATAATATATTTAGTTAATGTAACTAAATATAAAGGGCTTATGAAAATTACGTTTGTAAGCTAATTATGAAGGGAAATTGATTTAAAAAGGTTTACTGTACAAATATGGAGAGCTTAATGTGGTTTATGGGTTAATTAAGCTCTAATTATGTATAATTAATTATGGTGGTGTGTTAGTTAATATATCTAAGCATAGATAACTCGTAAAAACTATGGTTATAAGCTAAGTGTGGAAGGAAATTAATTTAAGTTGATTGTGCAAAAATCTGCACAATGCCGTGAACATATGGGAATTTTGAGACACTTTTAATGTCATTCAATAAAATAGGATATGTTATGAATGAGGATATGTATTTAGGTTGTTTAATTATGCTATTGTAAAGCTTTAAATAATTATTATAAAGCTTTTGGGGTGAAATGGTGACTTATGGAAATTATTGGTGCAAAGGGGTGAATCTAAGGAGAATATCCACTTAGGGATCTTTCTTATGATTGTGGATGCAATTAAGAGTAAACTAAATTAAACATAAGGTTAGTTATATAATTTAAATAAATTATAAACCTTATAAATGTTACTTATAAACAAAGGATTGTATTGTGGGTCAAAGGAAAATGTGAGTGGACAACCTTGACCATAGGAGAGGTTTGACCAAGATTAAATGATGGGGGTAATTAGTTTGGTAAATTAATGAAGTATTAAGTTAAAATGTAAGCTTATAAAATATTTGGGATGTTTTAGTGATTTCCGAAAATTAGTGGGTTGTAATGGAATTATAAGAGCCTTAGGGGATGCTTTGGGATTTTAGAGATATTTTAGGTTAGCTTTGGTGATTGGATAAATTAAATGGTATAATATATAATTTAAATGACATAACGTAACATTTATAAAACTTTAGGAGTTAATATGCACATAACCGAAGTTAGGGGTGCCGAATGAACTTGAGATACTTATAGGGGATGTACGCAATTTATGGGGAATTTAGAGGTTGGTTTGGTATTTTAAATAAATAGATGGTATAACATAAAGTTTATGGATTAAATTGTAAGTTTATGGAATTAAGGTGGGTTAAAGTGTAAATAAATAAAGATGTGGGTGAACAATCAAACTTGAATAAGTTGAGGGGTTACCCGCAAATATAAATATACATATGTATGTATATTATGATGTTAAAATACCTTATGTTATAAATTAATAAGGTAAATTATAACAAGTAAGGAATATGGGGTAGTTTTGTAAATATACAAAACATGTGAGATGACATAGGAATTTCCGGAAGAATATTGGGCTATTCAAAAATTATATACACATTATATGTATATAATAACGTTTGAAAACCTTAGTTATAATTTAATAAGACTAGAAATGTAATGCTTATGATATATGGGTTAATATCATAAATAATCAAACTATGAGGGGAAGAGACTGTCGTTACCGACAATATATATATATATATATATATATATATATATATATATATATAGGGTGTTTGAAAAATTTTAAAGTTTGAACATACTGATATTACAAAGTCTTGGGTGACGTAATGAGATATTATGTTAAGTATGAAAGAATATATGATAAGAGGGAGGCTCGATAATAATTTTACCATGGGAAATCGTAACATAGCACGAGGATATAACGTGCATAACACACATACGAGATTATGTTACTACGAGTGGCTGAAATCTAAATCCTTAAGGCTAACGACATCGAGATAAACAAGAGGTCAATTAAGACTTAGACACGGGTTGAAAGTATGGGTTGGTCTAGGTTAGTTAAGTAAATACGAAATACGTATGTACGTACTGATATTAGAACAATGTGTATACCAGAGATACGAGTGGGTAGACACGAGCACTATGAGCGTTAGAGCCTACGCGGGGGTTATCACGCGGGCGACAACGGTGTAAGGTATGTTGGATTCTATGGTCTGAACCCTGATGGATTCTTTGAGTTCAGACATCTGTGTGCTAATTGCTTAAGATGATATGGATGAATATGCATGTGGTTATGAAATGTTACCTGCTCGACTATTTAGCGTTTTATTATTTGTGTGCGAACGCCTTTGGCTATAGATAACGATAATCATTTAACGACGATACTGTTGGTAAAGCGATGAGTACGACACTGTCAAAAATACTCAGATTATCTAAGACTTAAAACTTAGGAAGAAAGGTTCGGTATTACCAACCTTAGAGCATTGGCACAGAACATGAATATAACCTAGAGTCAGTTAAAACACTTAACTATGGAGAAATGGAGGTTGATGAGGTGGTGTGTATATATACGGGGAAATCCTGGTCTGCATTCGTTCCAGCAGGTGCGCAGTGTGATCACCAGAGGGGAGTCCAGGCATGGAGCCCCTCGTTGAGGAATCCAAGGATCGTCTTAGATCGTTGGCGTTGGGTACTAACGTAGGTACATGGCTTCGGGCCACACGGATGTTTCTCACGAGACGTCGGGGAAGCCAAATGATCTCGAATCATTGGCAATGGGACTACTGTCCAATAATAACTAAAACTTAGTGAGGTGGTAATGGGGAATTGTCCATCTAACGTGACACCCAAAGGATGATGAGAGAGTTGGTGGGAGCGGGGCTCCAGACGATTGAATAACGAACTTGCGATTACGATTTCGATCTGGCGACTATTGTGCATGGTTATTGATATGTTGTTTGTGGTGATTACTTGGAGAACTGTTACGTGTTTACATTCCGCTTTTACAGTCTTTTATATACTTGTAAACTGGAACAGCATGAAAATTGAATAGCATGCTAATCAAGACGGCTAATTAACTCATGTGGCCTAAAGGCAATTAGGATCATATAGTTCAACATACTCAGCCTCGTGCTGAGCCTTTTGGCAACCACATTTTTGCAGGTATACTATGATTGACGCCGGAGTGCGGGATGGGGTATGGCTTTAATTTTGATTAGACGGTATGTGTAGGAGTTTTCCGGACTATGGCATTGTATTAAATGTGCCAAGTGGTGGTTGTGGTATATTATGATTCTTAATAGTTGCTCACTAGTTCTTAGGTTGATATAGATTACTTATGGGCTGGATGGTTTGTGATACATTTGATAAGCGTTAGGAGTTATGTTAATCTCGTCATCACTGCGGATGGATGGTTAAGTAGTTGGATGGAAGGTTGTGACACCCGCCTAGATAGTGAGAGTGTTCCGCTGTGAATGTTACGATTATTACGTCTTTAATTTATGTTGCGATTACATGGTAATTACGGTGAGGATTAGTACTAATAGACGGGGGTGTTACATTTGTGGTGGTTGCTGAGCCTTCCTTGTTTAGGCACTACGCTTGTAGTCCTATTGGTTTATATCTCATGGTTGTTCTTGTAGTTGTCTGAGCTATATTGGCCAGTATTGCAACCTTAGTGGCGTTGTAATTCTGGAGTCAACTGCTCCCGACTATGTCCTTAGTCCGCTAGTATACCGTTGGTGGTATTATTCAAGTGTTGCTATCCCGTAGACTTGTGTCTCGGGTTCGTTACTGCTCCCTTTTCCATTCCGTTGCACGGTGAGTGCTTCTTTCCCTGCTGTTGGTTAACTAGCTAGGTTTCGCGACTGCTAAGCATGTCGCCCCATGTTTTGTAAGTTGTAGCCTCCTTGTGGTTGGAGTGTTTTTATACTACCGCTATTAAGTGCGGTTATTGTTGTTCAACCGGGATCCTTCCGGGTCTTCCATTTCTTGGAATCTACCATACGTCGGTTCTTGTTTACTGTGTGATTGCTTCACAACTGCCAGATCGGGTTTTTCCCCGAGTATGAGAAGGCTTTTCTTCTCTCTGGCGTCCTTTCCCAAGTTATACAGTGGGGTTTGCGGCGGGCGGGACCGGTATTGTAGGTATCCGGTACTCACCGGTAGTTCCTAACTAGCATATCTCTAATGCTAACACTCAGCCCTTAGCCCTAAGCTTCTAATTCCTACTCGTATTTCTAAACTCGTATTTCCAGTCATCAGAGCGATACTTCGCTCTGATACCACTTTTGTAACACCCCTACCATTAGTACAGTGCTTACCGTCCAACCTCCTTACATATCAGATACACGCAGCGGATATATATTTACATACAATGGGTGATACAATGCCGTTAGTCACCCACGTGACTAACAAGGCTACTGATTCTACATACAACGGTCTGATGGACCGGAATCCCGAGTGCTACAAATCTACAATGCATTCTCCATTTACCAAATGCACTACAATCTCCATTCAATACAATACTCCAAGTACAATACAATATAATCTACATACCGAGTTTACTAGGTTCATTATACAAGTATAATACCTCTTCCAGTTCATACATACTCACTAAGAGACTACCTACTACCCATTCCTCCACTACATTACTTTCTAAATACAAGGGGTGTGCTAGTTAATACACTCTACATTCTGCTACTACTATCCAAGTAGTCACGGTCTCGTGCCTTGACCACATTCGCTTCGGTACGCACACTAAAAAATGTCCCCCGAAGGGGTCAGCTTTCGCCGAGCATGATAACCGCATACCCCGCGTACTAGTGAGGGTACGCCGACCACTTGGTCGAATACATGCGGTTCGTTTTCATACAAACATACATGCATACATGCTCTTATACACGATACAATAATACTCACACAGCGTACATACATACAATTCATTTCATACAAGGAATACAATATAAACCACCAATACATATCTTACCTCTTCTCCGAATTACTCATACACATCTCATGCACAATATACAATATTGGTTAGCTTCATTGGTCCACCCGGTTAATCGGGTGAGATTACTCTTTTACTCGTTACTTCATACACACGCATACATACTCATACATACTTACGATCCATACTTACTTACTCTTACTCTTACTCAAGTTAAGTCGTCGGGCCTCCGGCCTGGGACTACCATACCCGTCCCACCTCCGGGATTTAACTTGACTCACCAATCCGGGATGCTACCCATTTAAGGGATTGGGCCGCGGACCAGTTTAAGAGTCAGGAATTGCAGCCAACCTCTTGTGACTCCGCATCCTCACGCGTGGCCGAAGCTATACGGACTTGTACTCATTCCAATTACTCACTTAAGTTAGGAGTTAGATAGTTAGGAATTAGTACAGTCAACATCCAAGCCACAATAATACAATACCCATATACACTTACATACAAATACTTACAATATACAAGTACACACAAGTATGATACACTTCATCATCATTCATATGTGTTCATGAATTATACAAACTATTGTTCAAGACAGTATCAAGAACAAAGTAAACAAGCACAAGTAGGTGCAATATAGTCCGATTCATGCATTTATCTTATTAGGTGATCAAATAAGCACACAAATCGGGGTAACCAGATTAGGATACAGGGCATGAAGAAATCATACCTTTCAACCGTTGTACTTGTATCCCAACGTTCCTCCGGTGTTCACAAATCAATTCCTATTATATACATGCAATTGAATATTAAATCTAACTATCATTATCTTAGCTCAATTGCTCTTAGTATGTTTACTAGTTCATACTTACTAAGTCCTTATGCTTCCTACACTTACACGTTTACTTACCTATCTTCATTACCTTAAGTTTTATTTTCTGACTTACTATTAGCATGCTTTCATACATGCACATTTATATATATGTGGGTATACATATACATATATATATATATATATATATTAATTATTATTTTTGAAATAATATTCTTTTTTTTTTTTGACTGGACCGGACTTGCGACCGACCTTGCAAGTCCGGTCCATTCCAGTAGCCTTTATTACGCAAATTTCTGGTCCGACCGAACTGCATGTCCGGTCGCAAAGTTCGGTCCATTCCAGAAGGTTTCGTCGGGGAATTTTTCTGGTCGACCGAACTTGCAAGTCCGGTCGCAAGTCCGGTCGATTCCAGTAGGTTTCAAACGGGAAAATTTTCTGGTCCGACCGAACTTGCAAGTCGGTCGATTCCAGAAGCTTCCCGTCATTGTAAATCTGGGCTCGACCGAACTGCAAGTCCGGTCGCAAGTCCGTCGGCCCAGCATTTGCATTTTTATTTCTGTTTCAGTCCCCTCTTTTGCCCATTACTTCCCCATTGTTCCTACACTTAATCCCACATGTTATAACACTAATTAACCTTCTAATACACCTTAGTTCATCCAACTCCTTGCTAAATCCATCAATCATCTTACACAAATTCCTCACTTCTTTCCCAACCAATGTAACGTTTTTGTTTTACCTATGCTACAGATTTTGTTGCAACTCCTATCACTCAATACTTCCTATCAATGTCACTCCTAGCATCCCAAATACATCTCCAAACAACTACAACACCTATACCCAAGTCCAACACTCTTTTTACCATCATACACACTAATTTTTCCCAACTTCTCATACATTTCTTATCCTTTTGCTACAGATCTTCACACTTCTTGTTCTCTCACTACAACTACCTCTCCATCACTACTAACATACCTACTAACTCCAATACACACCTTGGTTCTCCCATTCACCAAGTCATCATAAATGTACATTTCCCACCAAAATTGCCATAGCTCACCCACTTTCCTTACTTCTCCACATACACTTCTCACCAAATCATTCCTTCTAGCCACACCCATACAAGGGTCCTACCAGCAATTAAACAAATACAAATCCATCCCAATACACCAATACTCCATCAAACATCAATACTAATACTCATACACAACCCATTTGGCTCCAAGGCCTACAATTCACATACTAATGCACAAATACTCAAACTTACTCACAATTACTCAAACTTCCAATACTACAATACCAATACAATAGTTAGGTTCTTTTATTTGTTACCCATTCCTTACTCTAATGCATAAAATTAACATTAAGAGGAGCTCTTACCTTGAGCTTATATTCTTCATTCTTTTCCAATTTCTCCTCTTCTTTTCTTTCGCCCAAATCGGCATATGGGGAATGGAGTTACCAAACCCCCATTCCACCACCCAAAGCACATAAAACAAGTGCAATTAAACTACTAATCCTTAAATTAGTGCTAATTCATTTAAGTGTTAAAACACATTTCTAGGTTTACCTTTGAGCTTTTAAGAGGGGTTTTTAGCTCTTGGTTCAAGAAGGAATCCCCACCATTGCCAAGGTTGATATTATGCTCAAAATAGAGAGAGAAAAACAAGGTATTACATATGGGTAAAAATCGGTTATGAGAGGAGATTGGTGGAAACATGAGTTTTTCATGTAGATTTTTACCTTTAAAGAGAGACTCCAAGCTCCACAATGGGTGCTTTTTCTTCAATGGGGAAAACCCATGGAGATGAAACTCATCCTTTTCGAATTTTGAAAAGAGGAAATTAGAGGAGGATGGGTGATTTACATATGTACTTATTTTTTGTGATTGAAGCTCAAATGGAGATGGAGCAAGGAGAAGAAGATGAAGCTTCCATGGTTGTAGAGGGGGAGCTCAAATCGCAGCCAGAGGAAGGAGAAAGAGAGGGAGTACGGTGGGGAAGAAGGAAATGGGAGAGAGAGAAGAAAAGTGAGAGGTGAGAGAGTATGTAAGGTACTTTTACCTTTTTCACTTTATTTGCTTTTTGCTCTCTTACTTAATTAGCTAGTTACATGTGTGTGTGAGGGGGTTATCTAACTTATTAAAAATCGGTCCCACTCAGTATTACCAGTTGGAGCGTTTTTCGTCTTTTACAGAAAACGCTCGTTATTTTACCCGGTTTAGATACCGTTCACTAACCGGGCCCGTTTTCCGGAATTTCCTCGTTTAATTATTTTTGTTGACTATTAGGCTCCCTTAAATGCTTAATAATTATTATTTAATGATTTATAATTTTTACGGGTCCGTTTGACCCCTTAAAGTCACGTTTTCGGGTTTTCTCGAAAAACGCGCTCTAAAGCTCTATTAGTGTTTTAATTCATATTTGGATCCGTTTTCTTCGGGAGTTGTTCCCATATATTATTTAGGTCTTATTAAACCTTTGGAATCCATATAATACGCTAACGAGGTCTCATACCTCCTATGGTTATTTAACGCTTATTTAGCGTTTTTCGCCTTTTAAGCATTTCTTTATTTCTTTTGGATTTATTTTTCCTTACCAATATTACTTAAGCATTATTAGGCACTTAAATACCTATGAGATTAATTTTAATCCCTATATTTAATTTCGGGGTATTTCACCACCCATCGCACGTTTTGCAGCCAGAGACTTTAGAGTTGGACCCCGCTCTACGATATGAGGAAGTACCACTCTACATTCTCGATACTAAGACGAGACAGACTAGGAACAAGACCGTTAGCATGGTCAAGGTTCTCTGGTCAAACCATGAGGTGGAGGAGGCTACATGGGAGTTAGAGGACTCCATGAGAGCGAAGTATCCTACACTCTTCAAGTAGTAGCTGTGATACTTGTACGGGTTCGTGGTCAAACCCTTTTTAAGGGGGGTAGACACCACTTGGCTTGCGCATATGTTATGCATTAGGTCTTGTTTTGGTGGTGTGTTTTGTTGGTATGTTGCGTCATACATGGTTGTTTGGATGATTGTATGTTGAATACATTTTATGTATGTGCCTTAGTGCACCTGTTTGAATATCTATAGTACCGCTGAGTACTTTTGTTGATGAATTGGATGTGCACCTTGTTTAGTGCAATGAAATGAATGAGTTTATACATGAGGTTTGGCTATTTGATATATGCTGTATGTATATACTAGGTTTGAACCTAGTGGGAGTTACTCCCTAGCGATGGACTGTTTGGTTACTTAGTGGAACTTGATTCCTTAGGTGAACTGTAGAGGATTAAGGACTTCGGGACGAAGCCTTTTTAATGGGGGTAGATTGAAATACCCCTAACCTTTAAAACATAATTAAATGATCTACTAATGATCTAAGATGATTAATAAACATCTAAATATTATTGGGGAACAATCTAAAAGATCCCAACAAGGCAAAACATGCCTTAAGATCGGTAAAGCCAAAAATGTGCTTTAAGACACCTTAAAGATTGTATGACCTCAAATAGGATCCAAAGTGGATTCCTAAGTATTATAATGAAGTAAGGAACACAACAAAACTATTATCAAAGAAAACTGAGCCCAGAAGCACCTTGCAACACAAAATGTGCACTAAAACACCTTAAAGCACATTTTTGTGTAATTGCCTTCTAAATTGGTTTTTAATGGGCTTAAAGGTTATAATTACCTTTAAATATGATATTATATCACATTATATCATATTAGGAATTTAATTCCAAAATTTACAAATTTTTACAAATTTAATATTAAAATATTAATAAAACCCTAAAAGGGGGCCGCTTGAGTCAACATTGACTAAGAATGGTCAAGAGGTCAAAGTTGACCCCTTGGACCACATGAGGTCGGCAGCCACAAGCAAGAGAGGCTTGAATTAGCCACTTGCACATTCAAGAGACAAGTCTCCAACACCACTCCCTAAATTAAGGGACCACCTTTTACCTTTTGATTAAACAATACACTCTCTTTTGCTCCATTATTGTGTTAATTGGCTCCAAAACCGTGTGACCACACCATAGCCCCTCCATTAACCGATGGCTCTCATCCATCCTTATCTCTTGATGAGTCATTAACCAATTCCAAAACTTAAACTAATCTAAAGTGCTTTTTCAATCAATTATTCTCATTTTCAATCATTCCTTTGCTCCTTGTCTGATTCCAGCCATTCCAGCCGAGCTCTCTCCCTTCCTAGAACCTCTCAAGCCTTGTTCTTGAGCATGGAAGGTAGATCTAACTCCTAAGCTTTGAAGGTAATGGTTTAAGGCTTGTTTTTGGCTCTTTTTCTTCATCTCTTCACCATTTACACTTAGATCTCGTGGCTCATCAACTCCTATGGCTTATTCTCAGTGTTTTAAGCTTGGAACACCAACCAAACTCGGCTGAAACAAGTTAAGGGACCAAGGTTTCCCAAAATCTCATTTTAAGGTAAAAACATACCTTAAGCTTCTCTACTCTTCATCCAATTTTCTTCCTTTGATTTTTGTGAGTTTATACACTCATAATCTTCATATTTACATGTTCAATCAGTTGGTTAACCATTTGGAGCAAGGGTGGCCGAGATCCAAAGGAAATACCCTTCTTTAAGGCATTTTTCCAAGGTAAAACCTAATACCAAGGCAGCTTGTTGTTGTCTAGCTATTTCCTATGTCTATATGGTGAATTTAACACCTTGTGGTGTGTTTAATTCCGGCAGAATCCCTCTTAAAGTCCCCTTGCATTTTTAAGGTGATTTTTGCCTTAAATCTTACATTAATTGTTCCTTATGGTTAAGCTCAAGCTTGGAGTATAACCATATCTTGTTTTGGTGTATTAAACATGTCTAAATGATGTGGTAAATTTTCCTTCAAGTGGCCGAGTTCATACAAGGACAAATCAAGGTATAAACACCTTAAAACTTATGATTTTATAATTTCTAAGCATATATATTAATATTGCCGAGAGTGGAGTTATAAATATGGGTTATATTAACCTAGAAATGGAAAAAAATGACTAAGATAAACTAAGCTAGTCATTTAAGAGATTTAATTAACATAATGGTCAAATTATGACATTATGTGGAAAAATAATTAAATTAAAGTGAGGCCATGAGTATATGCTATATTTTGAGACATTTAAAGTGTAATTTATTTTGCAAGTTCAAGGTTGTAATAAGGCCATGTCATTAGGCCATTTTAATTTAAGTTTATAAGCTTATTTAGTTAGATTTATGCTTGTATAATTAAGTTTGGGGCCAAACCGTAATTATTGGTAAATTATAAAGCCGTGGGCTTAATTTAGAGGATTTTAGGGTTTTTAAATGAATTTAATAAAAATTATAACATTTTATAAAGTTTTGGGTCAAAATTGTAAAAATATATAAGTATAGGTGAAGTTTGGTAATTACCGAAAGGTTTGGGTCCAATTTGGAATTAGAAGTCAAAGTTGACTATATAGGAGACTTTGACCAAGTTTAGAGAATTTTAGAAATTAAAATACTACCTTATATTAAGATAAGTATTAAATTGTAAGAGATTTATAAGAGATGGGGCTAAATTGGGATTTCCGAAAACTTGGGGTACTAAATGGAGTTTAGTACAAACCTTAGGTTATTAGAAATTTTTAGAAGTTGATTTGGTTAAATTTGGAGTTTATATGAATTATATAGGTATAATATAAGATATTTCATAATATTGTTACAAATGGGTAACATATGTGGTAAAACCGAGATTTAGAGAAAGTATAAGGTTAGTAATGATGTTTATAACCTTTTGGTATAGTTTGGTAATTTTTGGAGTTATATATAAGGTTTTATCAAGATATACGTATAATATATAGTTTTGATGATATTAGAAAACTAAATGTTATTAAGAGGGGAATTTGGTGAATATAGAAAGTTAAGTGGTGGAAAAATAATTAGAATAGACCTAGGGGGTCTGTTCGGTTATTAAAAAAAATAACCATAGGTTATAATTATATTAAGGCTTAAGGATTATAATATAAGGTATAAGTTATAAGTGTAACAATGAAATGTAATTGAGGTTGATTTGTGATTTATAGAAGTTTAGTGGTTTATATTGAAAGCCGAAAATATAAGGGGCTGTTTGGTATTTTAAACAAAATATAACTATAGGATATAATTGCTTTAATGACTTAAATGTCATAATATAAGTTATATAACTATAATGTAACATTATATTAATTATGTGGTGGTTTTTGTGAATACTTAAGAAAATGATTGCTGTTCGGAAATGTTAACATTTTAAAATGGAATTTATAATATGGTTTTAATGTTATAAGAGTTATAACAATTATAATATAAGAGGTATTCATTAAAAAAGAATGAATATATATTATAAGACTTACCATATAAGAAATAGTTCCATAATACATGAATATAAATAAATATATGTTATGGTGGGAAAATATAATATGGTTTAATGACCATGTATTTTCATGATTAAAATGACATATGGTAAAGGGAAAAGAATTACAAACATTAGATGTGGAATTCTAATGTTAAGAGTATACATGGGATAATAAGGATTTATAAGACTCAAAGTGTTGTTTACATATGAATTATACCACATTGAAAAAAAAAAAAAAAAAAAAGAGACAAACCTTAGGAAAATAAATACTAAGGTGAGAGGTATAGTGCATGACAAAGAATCATACATGCAATAAAGAAACAAACTATACGACATACAAGGGTATGTTAAGTCACATGCGATAACAAGTTCAACAATAAGTATATTAATATACGAGACAAGACTACGCATGTAATATAACACTTTTTCAATCTCGAGTTAAGCCAAAACCCGACAAACATTGACAGTTTATAACGGGGGGTTAACCGGGAGGTATTAGTGACGGTACGGGGTACCGTAGGGTTGTATTTTCATACGGGTTGCTAATCAGTAGCATTATGTATTGTTTAGACTGTTAGAGACGACACACGGAGCATAGGAACTTGCTGATTCATACTCCACCGTAATACAATCAGGGTGAACGGTATGTTGTTATGTGTCTCTGATTGTCTCGGAGGGCTTCCTCAGTTCAGACTTCTGTGTGATCTGTGATAAGATTGTTTGTCTGATGTGTTAATTAATATGCATGAACGGTATATTTATAGCTGCTTATTATTTACTGTTGTCGAGAGTAACAGTATTGGTTCGTATATATGAACTATATATAAAACAAACTAGCGGCTATGGTGCTATCTTATATGAAAATATAAGGATCGTCAGAAAAACGTTGTAGCACTAGGATAATAAGATATACATATTATCCGAGACTTTTATACGGAGCATTGGCCTTTCTATACGCCGCTCTCGTATCTAACACTGGATCCCGAGTTTACAGACTCCGGATTGGACTAATGACCTTAGTCTGCTGTGTTAGGAAAAAAAAAGAAATGGTAATGCGATGCGATGGTATAATTAATTAATGAAAGATAATAAAGCCAAGAGGATGTGGCTCTTGGTGCGCGCTGTGATCACAAAAACGATACCAGGATGTCCGCGTACGGGTCCGTAAGTATCAAGAAATTTCCCGTGAGCTAGAATGGCTCGTTGGTCGGAGACTCTACCATTGGAGTGGCTACTGCCGTGGGTGACCCACCATAATATATGGGTAACTAGGGACATGTCGTTTTAACGAGACACTGTCACTAGGTATAACTGAACAATTAATACAGTTGAGACTTGTACAGTGGCGAACAATATTGGTTTCTACACCATGGACGAGATTTAATCCTTGTTTATTATTCTCGTTGTTTCGCTTTGTTGTTCATTGGTTATACTTGTGGTCACATTGTTGTGTGTTGATGGTTGTGTTATTGTATGGATATTACTGTTAATTGTTTTACAGTTTTAAATATTAAAACGGTATTGCATGTAACGAACCTCATGCCCTCGACCAAATAATTGAGGGGTTTGAGGGGGCATGACGGGGCATGTGATAACATACTCAGCAGGGGCTGATTCCATACCACAAACCATTTTTATTTCAGGAGATTAGCTGGTGGTCGACGCGAGGCGCGACGGTTGTGATATTATTGTTAGTTAAGACTTGGTACGGTTTGATACTGATGTTGTTTTGGACTCGGGTTGTGTAAACCGAAGTGTATTTGGTTAGACGCTCACGAGTACGGTCTGCAATAATCAGTTATGGTTGGATTTGTTTTTGATTGTTTAAGTACTACTATCTATCTCTTGTGGTCACTGCGGGAATACGTTTCGCATGTTGATTATCAGGTAACTCGTTATCACCCGTATGGGCGAGTGATAACTGTGACACCATTAGAGCGACAGTCTGATATTTACCGCTGCTATATACTTATTATGTGCGACATTTATGGGATTATTAGGAGCTGAATTAGTAGGGGTGTTACACTAAAAGCTCATAATCCAGTTCTTGGATTCAAAATTGTCTCAAATTCAACATAACACCAACAGACAACAAATGAAATATAATAGCAATATGAAACATTAAGTGCAAGAGGCAAACAATGTCAGCGTGAAAATATGCAAACAGACAGAATACTAAAACCAACGAGGGCTGATGCCAAATTCAAATGTCTGCAGACTTGCGAAGTCTCAAGCCAAATTCTAGTCGCACAAATTTATCGCGAACCAAGTACCTCGTTAGCAAAATACTGTAATATAAAGGGAGAAACAGAAGATAGAACAAATTAAAGTGATGCGTCAGAGGACATATTCAATTGAGATATACATACTATCACTCGAAACCGCTAATCAAGCAGCCAATTGCTACGAACCAATGAATAAGCTGTTATAAACCCGTTTGACTACAATCGACTAACCCAACATAAAAGTTGTTTGGGAAAAGAAAACAAACAGTATCGAACAAGCAACAATGGATTCATCCGATGTAAAAAAACTAAGAAAGAGAAGTGATTTTATACAGAGTAATGGTGCAGCGAACAGTACGGCACTTCAACGTGGAAGTGATTTGCTAGGACGACGCATCTAGTCCCGATCTGACCACTTCCAGGTCGCTCCAGTATACATTCGGCCTTCAAGATGTTGTTCAACACTCCGACGTCATGTTGGTGGAGCTTCCGGGCAGCCTCTTTCCATTGAGCTAGCATCACGGTGGTCTATCCGCCACTTCCCCTACCGTGTCCGCGACCACCTTCATATCGGACTCCACCACCACCACGGGCACCCCAGCACGCATGACTACCACCACCTCTGTAAGTGTAACCCCCACGCTCACCACTACTATGACCTTCATAGCCGTCTCGGTCACTAGAGCCACCAGCTCCACGGCCACTTCCGCTTCGTCGGAAGGACATTGTCAAAGTTAGACGAAGGAAGAAAAGATCGGTCTGAGACTTGCTGGTGCGGGATGATTAGAGTAACGGATAACGGGGAAATTATACAAGTTTTACAGGTAGAAGCCGGAGTTTATGCTCGGGCGAGGGAAAATGGATAACACATATAACAAGGCAGGAAAAATATCTTGAGTTTTGTTGTTCAAGTGAAAAGCGCTAGTGTGATGTCGTCAAGGTTCAAGAAATGCTCCGGGTTTACAAAGAAAGACATTATAGGCAGTCAAGTATGAACGACATACTCATTATACTACTATCCAGTTTTTGCTACTGAAATACCCCAAACCTTGATATGTTGTTTAAATGTTAAACTATGGTATTTAAAGGCTAAAAATTTCCTTAGGAACATCAACGAACCATTTAAACCATGGTAAAGCACAATAAAACACTAAGACACGGTTTGAGCAAAAACATGCTCTAAGCTTGAGTGAACTTGGTTAGGACCCAAGGAGCCTACCAAGACTTAATAATATTTAATTATGATTTTATAAGGCTAATTAATTCCTTAGGAAACCTTGGTAGACAATGAAACCAAACAAAACACAAATAAATACCTTAAGGTCAATATGGGCTAAAATGTGCTCTAAGCTTGGGATAGTCTTAGTTAAGACCTAATGAGTTTACCAAGACCTTATTTATATGTTCATGAACATATTAAATCAATTACTAAAGAAAACCAAGCTTGAAAACAAGCTAAAACACAAAATGTGCTTAAAGGAGTCTTAAAGCACATTTTTGAAAAATTGTCTTGTAAATGAGTTTTGAGTGGCTAGATGTCCATCATTACTCTTTAATAAATATGTGTACTACTTTGTAACACATTTGGAAGTCTATATCAATGGAAAATCAAAAATTTCACATCTATGTGCCTTGGTTTAGTGAATAGTAACTTTAATAAGCTAGTTTGTAACATATGTTGTTATAAGTAATTAAATTGATCAATAAAGACTAAAACACCCCTTGTTTTAATATGGGGGCCAGTTTCTTAGTGACTCACCATACATAACAAAAGAAAATAAACTAACTAAAGTAGTAAAGTAGAATACTATTTACTTTAACTACTTAATATCTTCTAAAAGCAAGACTTATCTTCATTTCTCCCTTCCTCCTTCATTTTACACGCCTCCAAGCTCTCTTCTACCTCTCTTCTTTCTTCTCTCACGGTGATGCTACAGCAACAGCACCAAAGGCCATCTTCCATTGCCAATATTTCCTAGCTCACTTAACCAAATCAAAAACAAACACCACCATTCTCTTTGTCTCATCAAGCTCTTCATTCCTATTCTTAGAATTCCAAGAGCCCCATTTCGGTGCCATGGAGTTCCACCATTGAAGGAGCTTGAGCTTATATTTCTACATATTATTGTTCTCCTTTGCTCCTAGGTAAGGAATCTCAAAGAAAATCATGTTTCCTCCATGTTTTTATCTTGACCGAGAATCACCATTAATGGTGCTCATTGTGTTGCTTTGTTCTAGCTCCATTTGAATCTTTCAAGGACTTGGTGGAGTCCTCTCTTGATAGATATTCAAACTCTCTTCAAAGACCAAGGTAAACAACTATACTAATGTTTTTGAAACAATGTAAACCTAGGGTTTACAATGAGTTTAAGCTTGGAGCTTGTATACTCATTACATGACTTGTATATTGTTTAAAAGTTGACAAGAAATCAAATACCTAGCCGATTTTAAACAAGGAAACAAGAAAGAAGTTTGTGAGGAAAAGAGGTAAATATGCTATCTCAATGTAGTTTTAATGTCTTAGGAGAAATGAGCTTATATTGCTTGTTAAAATGATCTAAGGAGCCAAAGGTGAATGACCTAGTGAAATGCTCTCAAGGAGTTTATTAAGGGCATATGTATTGTTGGGTGTATTTGCAGGTCAAAGGCATTATTTATGTGGGAAATTCAGTGTTTATGGTTTATGCAATTCAAGGGCCTAAGAGCCATGTTATTTAAGGGCCTAAGTGCCAAGCAATTTTAATTATGCATTATATTGTGATGTAGTGTAAATTTGGTGAAGTTTTGTGTGTGATGGTGTTCTTGATGGATTTAGGTGTTCTTGAATGTTTAATGGTGAAAACTATGAGTTTTGGAATGATGATGTGCTAAGAGAACCCATGGCAAAATTTGTATAACGTATAAGGAGTTTTAAGTGTTTAAATGAGCTTTGGTGAACTAGGAATTGTAGGAATGGATAAATGTTTCACTAAGGAAGAAAAGCATGCATTAAGGTGTTCTAAGGTGCTACAAGGATTTAAGCATTATCTTGGAAGTTCTAGAAATCCAATGAGTGTTTCTAGGGTGTATCAAAGTCTTGGAGAAGTTTGTTTAAGGCTTAGGTAATGTTGATGAATAAGGAGGGAATAATGTTTAGGTAAGGTTGTGAGAAAGGAACTTTAAGAAGTTGTGAAAAAGAAGATTTGGTTAGTAAAAGGAGATGCTTGGGAGATAATGTTATGATAGTGAGGAAACATTTTGGTATAGTGGTCATTATAGGTGAAACACCACTTAGGAAACCAAGTGGAAAATGTTACAAGTGTTAAGAGATTTTGTAAGAAAATTGAGTAACAAGTTGGATAATGTTTTAAGGTGAATCAAAGTGATATTTTGGTATTAGAATATGCCTAAGTTCATGTGTGAGGCTTGGGTAATCAATGGATGAAGAGAATAGATGAAACAAGGCTTGAAAATGTCAATTTGGGAATTCTGTTACAGCGGTCCGGGACCTAGGTAATGGATGATGTCCCGGACCATGCTTCAAAAATGGCCGAGAGTTGCACAATGTTGTGGTCCGGGACTTGGGGTGAGTACAAGGTCCCGGACCACCCTATTAAAAATGGCCGAGAGTCTCTGTAAGTGTTGGTCCGGGACTTAAGGTAAGGACCAAGTCCCGGACCACTCTAAAAATGAAGTTTAGGGTATGAAAATGGTGTGTAATGATGGGGATTGATAGGTGATGATGTTATAAGATTGTTTAGGACATGTTAAGTGAGTTATAATGACAATTTGGAGGGTGAAAAGTTGAAGAAGTAAAATGAAAGAGTGAAACAAGTTAAAATGTAAAGGTATTTAACTAGTTAAACGGGGTTAACCATGGTCATTCGACGTTACACAAACATATTACCCCAATGTTAATGAAGGTAACTTTAATGTACCAGTTGTTCGAGAATTGTTCGAGGAACATAAGTGGACATGGTAGAGTGGACTCCGGTGACAGGTATGGTTTTCTTGCAACCTGTGTCCTACCGGATTACACCGGCTTGTATGCCAATGTGTTTTTCTGAGTGTTTGCCACCTTGTAAGATAAAACATGTAATGAGTTTATAGTAAATCATTTATGTGGCGAATTTAATTTCCGATACCGTTTAACCTCAAATATGTGTTAAACCTTAGCTAACCAAAACTAGGAACACATGGGAGATCGGTATTTAGAGTTAACGACCCAAACCTTGGGAACGTTCTAACCACGGCTATGCGTGAGTTAGTTGTGTATTGTTGTTGTGTGCAAGTGTGTGAACCTCCCTAGCGTGTTTAACCCGGTTGTGATACCGGTGTGGTGTGTGGATGTGATAGGTTCCATAATGGAGAACTACTTAATTATAAGTATATATGTACTAATGGGGGGTGAGGAGTCCGGTCTGTTCCGGCCACGCGTGTGAGGATGGGGATCGTTGTCATTTCAGGTTCGACCCTCTTTATATGTCAAGGTTGATTTCCCTTCCCGGTCTTCAATCTCCCACAAGCTTACTCCAAAGCTTTCCTATTCTGACTTATAATCGGTCTAGGGGGAACATGTGTTTGTGTGGTGTGTGCGGGTCACTAAACCCGATCCATCTTTAAGTTAAGCTACTCGTCCGACTAATAGGACGGTAACGAGCGTTGTGTAACGAGCTTGTCATGAGTTGACAACAATCTCTAGGCTCTACAGTGGACTAACTAGGTTGAGTCGGTTCCTAAAGAGAACCGTACCCGTTATGTTATGTATTGTTGATGTACAACAATTCTTATTGCGATGTGATGTTACAAGTTGTTAAGGTGTGGAGTATGTGGTGCATGGATATGAATTCCGGTTTATAATAAGAGACGTTTAGGGATAACCCGATTAATGGGTAAGTGTTGTCTATTAAGGAAGTAGCTCCGTTTAGAGGAGAGCCACTCTAGGGTTAAAGGAAGCAATGAGTGATTTGTTATGTGTGGATGCGATGGATGTTTGTTGAGCCCTATTGTTGGGTGCATGCAATGTGTTGTGTGTTTATGGTTTACATGCATGATTTAAATATAATCAACCGCATGCTAAGACGACAATTAGTTGTGCGTGGCCCGGTAGCATGCGGGCTGGGGATTACCATACCAGCAAAGGTGCTGAGCCCCTTGGGGGCCACCCTTTTCTTCCTTTTCTATTTCAGGTACAAGGAGCTGGAAGCCGTTCGAGAGTAGGACGGGGTAGATGTTTATACATGGGTAGCCATTTAAATGGCGTATGCACTGTAGGCGTAGTAAGACCGAAATTGTTATCGGCATTAGTTTGTAAATACTCGGTACAGTTGGAATGTATAAAATATATGGGTTGTTGTTAAAGGGAAGCGATTGTAAAGTGTAGTTGCTCGGGAATCTAGTCCATCAGACCGATACAATGTACATGTATTAGCCTTGTTAGCCACGTGGGTGGTTAACGACGTAACACCAACGAGATGAGTAATGTGATGTTGAATGTTTTCCGCTGCAGTCTGAGGTTATGTGTACGGTGGTAGTTGGGGT
This sequence comes from Limonium bicolor, assembly GCA_023374045.1. NCBI lineage: Eukaryota > Viridiplantae > Streptophyta > Magnoliopsida > Caryophyllales > Plumbaginaceae > Limonium > Limonium bicolor. The sequence continues at coordinate 200,333,666 of CM041776.1, read as the reverse complement.
GTTACAGCTACTAACAATATAGAGACCACACGATAGCAAGATTCGCTAATAAGTAGTTCTTGGTGCTGATCTCACAACTCCAAAACCCTTTCAATAGAAACTTCCCCAAAGTAGAACAGAACATACTCACCGGAGATGAAAGATAGGAAGTGCAATCCAAAACTCGAAGACGGTAACCGCTGCTTACTACAACGGATGCGAAGTCCGCCCAAGCCTGAGTCTCCTTTAACCAGGCGGGAAGGAGATAGAAGAGGGAAAGGAATGACGACAGACCGAAGAGGTGAACACTTGCGAGAGGAGTTGTGGTGGAGAGGATATTTTGACGCTCTTCGTGGTCACTAGAGTAACGGATAATATGATTGAGGAGACGAAGGAAAAGAAAAGGGGTGAGACTAGAGAGAGGGAGAGACTGACACAGAAGAAACTTGGAGGCATATAAAATCGTTGCAGGCTAGTAAAGCACGAATGAAGGTGCAGGCGAGACTGGAGAGTGAGGAGTGGAGAGAAACAGAAAGAAAGGGAGTGGAGAATCGATTTTTGGACAGCCGGTTCGTCTTTATTGGTTTGTTAAGAATTTTGAATTTAGCTTTATAGGAATTACTCCGCTTAAACTGAGAAGCCAAAACATCTGGGCAAAATATATGCCAAAATAGTGGAAATCATACTCCGAGAGCTAATTAGTACTGTGACAAAGAGTGTGTAGTTTTAATATTTAGATAAGCTAAAGAAAAAGATAGTATAGTTGAAAAACGAACAACATATTACTACTACTATTTTACCTCTTCACCGCTTTACCGACACACAATCGTAACTTAAATAGTAAATAATAAAGAAGTTAATAGTTATACTATTCGCTGTCATACAAGTCTTAATTGTGTGAATCAATGAGCGAGAAGACAAGTATGAGTCTTGTTTTGAAACAATTATACATGGCTTCTAGATAATGATCTCTTAGAAAAAGGTTTTGGTTTTGTGCAAAAAGTAAACACAAAAACTACATGTCAATTCATGCCCTTTAATTTGATCAAGTAATATACATATGTATAAATTTTAATATTATTCAATTTGTACTAAAAATATATGTATCTATAAATTATACATAAAATCTGTACTTTTTACTCAATATAAATTTTACTATAATAAAAAAAATAACACACCACTCGCATGCCACTCAAGCGAACAACGAACAAATAGCAAAATTCGACACTAAAATGTTTTCGAGTCGTTGCTCTGCGTTCACACCAAGAAGCATACATTTATCAGCTTGTCATGGCTATCCACAATTTAACTCACAAGATGCGGCGCTCCCTCCTCTCTCCAAACGTTCCGAATTCTCATAAGCCCAGACCACCGTAACTCATCCCCCGTCCTGAAATCCACCGCTAACCCACCCAAAAATCTTGGAATTTCCGACCAACAAACCTTTTCCCTCACTTAAAAAACCACCACAAAAGTCTACTCCTCCAAAAGCGCCGCAGTCAAAAACCCAGAAACACCGCAACCACAGAACACCCAAAAACCTTGCAAGTTGCAACCAAACTTTTCCGACAAAAACCTCAATTCATCAGTAACACCACCAGGAATCAGGACGATGAGGAGGGACCGCAGGGCATACCCAACCTCTAGTATAGCTGGAGAGAAAAAAACGTGGAGACGAAGAGAAAGTAGAAATAGGCAGTTTCCAAAATATATCTCTCAGGAAAACTAAAGAAGATACTAAGGTACCCTCTCTCACGCGGACAACGGTACGACAGCAGGAAAAGAAAAGAGTCCAGAGACAGAGGAGGAAGAGATTCCCAGACTCGCTGCGTGTCCACAGTTTTCATCGATAATATTAATCGACAGGTCTCAGAGTATCAACTAGGTAGACTGGTTTGCACCCTGGTCCCCTCTGTACGTAAGCAGGAAAATGACAAGTCACAATAAAAATGTCGACCTGACAGATATAGAGGATGCCAGGAACGTAATAACAGGCCTCCAAGGATGTAACATCAATGGAAACAGTCTGAGAACTAGGATGGAACACCAGGCGGACAGATGCTGGACCCCAAAGCAACATGACAAGGACTATGATGCACTATGATGCACTGGGACGACAAAAAATCTGCCTTGCAGAATATGTCACGCTTGAGAAGTATCTGTCGTGCAGAATATATCGCTGCAGAGAAGTGGATAGAATACTACATATGTGTTGTAGAGGAATCAGGGATTAGAATTTTTTTATCTGTTTTTGTAAACTAAAGCCTATTAATAACATTAGTTATGTATTTTTTAATTTGTTTTGTAAACTAAAGCCTATATATAAGGGAGTTACTATTATCTTATAAATATGTAAACTAAACTCAATAAAGAAGGAGAGTTATTATCATTACACCGTTTTCCAGTTCTTCAAGAACAAGACTACATGAGATATTTCTATAATAATATTTGCTTTTCATTCTCTTTGGTTTTTGTAATATCTAATGCTAATCTTTGTAATCTCAACATGGCTTTTCTAGTGGGAGTGCAGAAATCACCGTTGTGGAATTTTGTCACAATTATTGAAAAAACTCAATGGGGGAACAGTTAAATTTCAGTGCAACTTCTTACAAAGCAAGGGAGTTTTTCCAGAGTAAAAGCTCACCTACTTCAAAACCCAGGCAAAAGAATCACGGTATGTAAAAAGGTAAAACCTTCATAATTGTCTGAATTGAGAAGAATGGAGGATGATTTTGAGAAAATGGAGGACGATTTTGAGAAAAACAAAAGCAACTCTCAACCTAAAGATGTACCTTTACCGGGTGGTTCACTAATTATCTCGGAGAAAAAAAGAAAAGTTGAACAATCTCCTTTAGCAAAAGCGTTTGATGGTGAACACAGAAACAGAAATCAACTGATTGTGAGAATTTTTACACAGCTGGGTTACCTTTCAATGTAGCTAGAAATCCTTATTTCATTGAGTCGTATAAATTTGCTACTAACCATGCTTTTGGTGGATATGGCCTCCCAACTACAACAAATTGAGAACCTCTCTACTTCAACAAGAGAAACAAAATGTGCAGAGATTATTGGAACCAATCAAACATACTTGGTCTGAGAAGGGGGTGACTATTGTGTCTGATGGATGGAGTGACCTGCAAAGGAGACCACTTATCAATTTCATGGCTACTTATGGTAATGGTCCAATATTTCTCAAGGCGGTTGATTATTCTAGAGTTGTGAAAGATAAGCAATTTATTGTAGATTTGATGAATGATGTGATAGACGAGATTGGAGTTCAAAACGTGGTCCAGGTAATTACTGACAATGCTTCTATACGCAGAGGAGCAGGGGAGGAGATTATTAAAAATATTTATCCTCACATATATTGGACGCCTTGTGTGGTGCACACTTTGAATCTAGATTTGAAAAATATATGTGATACGAAAAATGTGGAGCAAAATATGGACACATATCTTGAGTGTCATTAGATTACTGAGATCCATGATGATGCATTGTTCTTCAAAAAACTTTATAATGATGCATTCTATGCGGTTGTCTATGTTCAACAAATTTCATCTCTCAGATTTTCTGTAGCCGACACTCATTTTGCTTCAGTTGTGTTATGTTGAAAAGATTTAAGCTAATTCGTTGATCACTTGAGGCTATGGTAATGAGTGGAATTCTTATCGAGATGATAATCAAGAAAGAGCTAGAACTGTCAGAGAGAAGGTGCTAAATCAATTTTGGTGGGATCAAATCACATACATCATCGATTTCACGTCACCTATCTATGAGATGATTAGAGTTTGTGATATGATAAACCTTGCCTACACTTAGTTTATGAATTATGGGACAATGATTGAGAAGGTGAAGTTGGAAATCTAAGCATGAGAGAAAAACAGAATATAAAGATAGTTCATATTACAGTGTTGTGTATGAAATTCTTATTGCTTGATGGACCAAAAGTATACACCACTCCACTGTGTTGGAATGCATTGAATCCAAGGCACGTATTATTTTTATAACATATATATACTATTTGTACATAATGTGTGTGTGTGTTTTTTATAATTCAAACATGATTACTAAATTTTTTAATATACTTTTTAGATTTTACAGTGATGACTTGCTAAGCGATGGGTCTCAACCAGAGTGGCTCCCCACAGAGATTCAGAAATTTCAAGAGAGAGAATAAATGCTTCCAAAGACTTTTTCAGAACAATGATAAGTTCATAGCAATTACGACAGAGTATCGTTTTTTTTCAACAAATGCTGGACCATTTGGAGATATTGCTTCCTTTCAACGAGAAACACTTTGGATCCTTTGAAACGTGGGCTATTTTGGTGCTCAAGTATCGTCTCTCAAGGTGGCTTTCAATCTTTTGGACAAACTGCATCATCTTCTTGTTGTGAACGTAAGAGCACCTATTCATTAGTTAAAAGGAATAAACTAATGTCACATCATGTGAATCATTGGTTCGTTTTCAACAAACCTTAATCTTCTACAAGGACTAAGCTGAATACAAAGAAGAAAAGACAAGATTGGGGATGTAGTAGAGTAACTTTGAACTCTTGAAGAGGAGAATTATTAGAATGTTATGAGTTTCGCTTGATGACCAGAATTAGAAAGGTGTATTTTGGTAGACACAACATTACTCGTTTGATGATATTTTATTCTATTTTTCTTTTAGGTTAGTACTATTGTATTCGTTCTTCTTTAAATATTTTTTATCCATAAGTTAACATTAAAAATAACTGATTTTGTTTATTAATATACCGTATATTTCTCTGTCGTCCTCCGGTTTTCAATTTTTAATAATTATTCGTTTTCCCGTCCCTATACACGTTCCCGTCCCCGTCCCCATACCTGTGCAACCTAGACAAGGAGAAGCAAGGTGAAGAAAATATGCAAAGGAGGGACAAGGAAAAACCTGATACAGAAACCAAAAGTCATGCTTTGGCTAGATTGTCAATCAAGGTTAATGCTGATGAAGAGATGAAAAATTGCCTGCGACGATGTGTTGCGGCGACACTGCCTGAGGATAAAGGGGCGAAAGAGGCCATGAAAATCTCTGAAAATATGAAGATATTGTATTAAACTCAGTAAGTACAATCATCAGTCTTTTCTGTATACCAATTTTATAGTATACAGATTGATTAATTTACCACTTATAGTAATCTTTGAAAATATGCGCATGCTACATATGTGTAACACCCCTACCACTGAACAAGTCATTACCTCATAATCCGTCTCGTTCACCAATACCAAAGTAGCGGAAATTCAATACAAACGGTGGGTGATACAATGCCGAGTACCCTATACCAAACAATACATTTCAACCCTTATTTCAATTCACAATACAAATTCAAACCTCAAATCAATTTATACCAAGTCTACTACAATCCTCACGTTTGCCGATAACATTTTGGGCTTACAATACAAACTTACAAAACAAATACAATTTCCTTAATCAACTACCCATGCTTAAGTAGCAACCCCGTCCTACTCTCGAACGGTGATCGGCTCCAAAGTACCTGTAAGTAAAAACGGTGCCCCAAGGGCTCAGCGAAGTGCTGGCATGAAATTCACATACCCCGCGTGCTAACGGGGTACGCCGACTACTTGGTTGAGAACATGGGATTCGTTTTATTTCAATAATCATGCAGGACAGCAATACATTAAACATGTATAATAGCACAATCAGTATTCAACATAGAATACAAACGCCAACTCACACATCATGGTAGTTAGTTTATTTTATCCTACTCTTTGGCCTTGAGGGTTTCTACCTCACTAATGCCTTAATTACTTCATTCGTTAACTTATCCATTCTCTTTGGGTACTCATACTCAATTCCTCTTATACTCTTCTCTCGGATACTTGCTAAGTCATTACACATGACCTCCGGGCAGAGTCATACACGGGACTCACCACTGTGCTTTCAAGTACTAGTCTTACTTCCCCAGTTTCGACCCTACTTCAGGTCTAGCATAGTGGGAAGGTTCGACTATCAAACAGAACTATACTCTTAGTTCCTCAAATTCACAAACGTCCGTATCTCTCCGGACTACTCAATTTCCCAAATACTCCTCTCTCGGAGTTATATTGTAATCATGTAGATTACCCTAGAAGTATCTCTCTCGATATCATCTAATAGCTTAGGGAATTTTCTCAACTTCTAGTATTCTCAGATTTAAGGGCTTCCCCAACGTTTCGAATACTTATATGTTCGGGACATTTTCTCATAGTAGGTCGGATCCTCATGTAGGAGGTCGACTATCTTCTGAAGGGAGTTTGTTGGTCCCTTGTATTTCTTTTTACCTCTTTCTTGGGTTCATACCTTTGAACTACCTTTGACTTCTCAATAGAGGTTTCTTTATACCTTTCTACTATTAATTATTTCTTGGATTGTTCCTTTTCGGTTCTCTAACCGTTAACGGGAGTTACTAATCTAGTGCATCTCTCTCACGTTCTAGTGAGTTCATAAGTTGTATTATCGTTATTCTGGAATCTATAGTTTTTCGTGTGTTTTCACGTTTTCGTTATTTTGTGAAACTCTTTCACACGAGTCACTAACCAATCGGTACTCAATTATGAGTCGGTCTATAACACTAAGTTAGACGGCATAATCATACAAGGATGGTTAGTACACACAGCATGCATCAAGATATACAATCGAAGCAATAGAATATTTTCATGCTTTTATCTTGATTAGGTTGGCACACAAGCAAACAACACACAAATCAGTGTAATCCCGGTAGCATACAGGGCATGAGAAAATCATACCTTTCACCATGGATTAACTTTACCGTGTCATCTTACGTTCCTCGGGTCTTACTCGATCCACTGATCATATTTCAAATGTTTCTATTAACATTAAGGTACTACGATATGTAAACAACTAATACTCCCATGGTTAACCCCGTTAACCTCAATTTTACTCAAGCGTTCTTATGTGCATATGTTCTCACCACCATTACTCTCTCAATGGTTTACTACTAATGCCACATATATACATGTGTATATATTTATTATTATTTTATTATTTTTTATTTTTTGTTTGACCCGACCGACCCAATAACTTGACCCGACCGACCCAACCCCCTGGGTCGGTCCCTTGGGTCGGTCGAAGTCAGAAAGCACTTGGGTTTGGAAATTTTAACTCGACCGACCCAGCCATGGGACGGTCCCTTGGGTCGGTCGAAGTCAGACCCATTTTCCAAGTGTTTAGTTTACTCAAATCTTCTCCACAAGTATTCTAGCATGTTTTAGTCACCTTAAAACACTCTTAATCATGCTCTAAACCTCCTTAAACCATTAGTCAAATCCCTTACCTAATTCTTGTTCAATTCCACCAATTTCAATTCTCACATTTTGCACTTTGCACACTTGTGCATTTTTAAACTTCCCTTGACAATTTACACTTTGTTCTCTCAACCACTTTACCATGCCAATTGATCTTAGGCATTTCCTTTCTAGTACCCAAGTCCGCACTTCATTTTCAAGGTCATGCACTATAGTTCTTTTCTAGCTTCTCCCAAGGCACTAAACATCAAGTTGCTACAGATTTTTGCACCTTTCTAATCAATTCTTTCTCAAGTCTTATAACGACACTCAAAAACTCTTTAGGTTTCTACACAAATTTTGCCATAGCTCACCTACAATTCTAACATTGCCCAAAGCTCATATCACCACCTAATTCCATTCAAAACTAGCCACACCCATAGAGGGTCCTACCAGCACACAATGTTCCATCAAACTCATCAATTTCACCAAATACATTCTAATGCAATATTCATAAACCACTTGCACCCAAGGCCCTCATTCAAACAACAATTCACAAATTCCTCATAATCACAATCCACACAATTTTGGTCCATATTTTGTTTCATCTTTTATTTCCCCATCCTAAAATTTCTAAAGCATTAAGATAGTAGTTAAGGTAAGCTTTTTACCTTAATCTTCCAAGTCTCCTTTTCAATTCCCCTCTTCTCCTCTTCTTCCCATTTTCGGTCAAATAGGCAATGTAATTGCCAATACTCCAGCCCAACACCCAAAAAGGATACAATGAACAACAATTAATCCCCTAAACCCCTTGGAATAACTCTAATTCAATGAAAGGGCTTAAAGCACAAAAGTTAGGGTTTTACCTTTAGAGTTCTAGAAGTGGTTTTAAACCTTGAGTCAAAAGGAGGGTTACACCACCATTGGAGAGTTGAACCAATGCCCAAACATGGTAGGAAAACAAGGTATTAAAAGGGGCAAAAATCGGTTACACCAAGGCATGGAGAAAAGTGAGTTTTCCCTTGAATCTTTTTACCTTAAGTGAAAGAGGAGACTCCAAGCTCCAAGAAACTCTAGCTTTCTCTTCAAATGGGGTTATACCCATGGAGGTCAAAGTCATATTTTGAAGATTTTGGAAAGAGAGGAAGATAGCCCTTGAGGAGAGGAAGAAGAATATGTAATTTTTTCTTGATTTGGAGCATGGAGCTAGCTTGTACAAGGGAGAGAAGATGAGGAAGCCATGGATGGGGCTTGCTTGCGTGAGGTAGAAGAAGAAGGGAGGTTCAGAAGAAAGAAGAGAAAAACGAGAGGGAGGGAGGAAAAGTGAGGAAAGAGAGAAACGTGAGAGGAGAGAGAGAGGAGGAAAGTGTTTTTATTCACTTTTTGCTTTTTGCTTTTTGACCACTCTTAATTAAGCTAGTATAGTGTGTGTGAGAGGGCTGATTTTTCCCTCTTAAAACCTTCCCCCTATGTACATATAATCTGGGGGCGTTTTTCGTCTTTTACAAGAAACGCTCGTTAATTTACCCGGATTGGCACTATTCACTAGCCGGGCCCATTTTCCGGATTTTTCTCGTTTCTTTAATTTTAATGGTTCTTAAGCTTCCATTAATGTTCAATTATAGTTATTTGATTGACTATAATTTTTACGGGTCCATTTGACCACTCAAAGTCACGTTCTCGGGTTTTCTCGAAAAACGTGCTCTAAAGCTTCACTAGCGTTTTTAATCCATTTTATGGATCCGTTTTCTTCGGGAATTGTTTCCACATATCAATTAGGCATAAATAAGCCTTAGGAATCCATCTAGGACCCTAACCGAGGTCATATACCTCCTATGGTTGTGTAACGCTCATTTTTGTCTTTTTCGCTTTTTAAGCGTTTTCTCTTTTCTTTTGGCTTTAGTTTCTTCACCAATATTATTTACGCACTATTAGGCCCTTAAATATCATATTAGAATAATTAAATCACCATTTTTAGGTTTGGGGTATTTCAATCTATCCCCCTTAAAGAACTTTGCCCACAAAGTTGGTGAATTCTAATATTGTTAGTCCCATAGGTATTCTATGTTAAGGTCATAATCTCTATATGACCTTACAGACTCAACAGGTCTGTCTCTATATACGCTACACATACCACACACATATCACATCATGAATAGAAATCAAAAATACTCTTTTGTATTCTCTCCGTGGGGTCAGTCCGAAGACAAGAAGACACTACAGTCCTCGAATCCCATATCGAGTAATACACTGCTGATCCCTTAGTTACCGGTCACATTGAGCACTTACACTTTCTGGTTCACGGCCGTTTCATGAAAAATGGGCACTTACTCTCTCTAGCCCATGGTTCCTTTGGTTCTGATCAAAACATTTGCATCACTAGATATCCTTAGGCACTCTAGGTCATCCGCACTGACATAGGACTTCTCTACATCCCGCTGCCCTTGGAAAAATACACACGCTGCCACCGTCCTACCGGTCAACCTAGGACTGTTGCTCGTCCGGTGCAATGGTTTCAAAACTAATCCTCACTCCCACCGTCCTACCGGTCAACTTAGGACCGTTGCTCGTCCGGTGTAGTGGTTTCGAAACCGTTACTCATTCTCAAGTTTGAAGGAAAAATCTCTTCTTTTTTTTCAAAATATGTTGGAAATTCTTTTTTTTTTGAAAACTCAATACAACTCCAAATACCAATTTATGATAATTACTAGCGTTATTACTTGTGACCACTTATAGGGAGCTTCAGGAGTCATTCGACCCCGATGTGATCAGCATTGGTGTTGAACTATCCTTCCACCTCAATTTGTGTTCGGTTTCCCTTGATCACTAGCAAATCAAGTTCCACCTCCCACCTCAATTCAAACAATCAAATACTCAATCATTTTTCCATTTTCTATTTTTATCTTTCTAGTCATAATCACAAAGTAATACATTCCCAATTCTTGGAATTCATTTCTCCAATTATTACTCAACTCATCAATTACTACTCGTTCTAACTCACGGAACCTAGGTCATCAATCATTCTCAATCATACATACCTTAACACAAATCCAAGGATCGAACTCTCTCCATCCATCGTTCTCAAGTTTAATCACCTAGGGAACTCATTTCCTACTAGGTTCTACATCGGTTTCATACCGATTCATACTCATCGTATCTCATGTCTAATCTCAAATAGACAATATCATAAGGATTTTAGTTCTCTCGGAGTACATACGTTTATGTAACATAGGTACCAATCATCAAAACAGATTCTTTTGTGCTATACATGCCGTAGTTTACGCACCTAATACGTAAATCATAAGCTAAGCAGTTTTTCGCTCTACCCTCTTAAATGGGATTACGCCCACGTAATATACCATATGTAAATTGAACATTGGTTCATCTAATTCGGGCGTCATGGAGTGTCCTAACTTCCATGCAGTCTATTATACAATGTATTCTGGTCAAAGGGTCTTAACCATATTGACGGTTTAGTCCCTGCACCAAGAATTCTCATTGAAGTTTGTTTACTCATAACCAATTTTGGTTATAGCCTCTCACCCTTTAAGGCATTGATAATTAGCCATTTACTCATACTTACTAGGTATATTTAACCTAAAAATTACGACCCACTAGCTTCTGCTGCGCGACCTGATAACTTAGAGCTTGATTTGCCCTTTTGTTATTCCCAATGTACTATACATCTCTCTTTTATCCCTTTTTATCTTGGGACTAAAGTCTCTCAATCGACGCGTGGTATTTCTTACCGTATGCAAATTTGATGAGTTATAGATTCTCTATCCAGTTCTCTGGAAATCTATTTCGTTTACCGCTGAATACCTTCGTGATTATTCACTTGGTTCCTCCGACTTATTTGTCGGTTGCGGCTGAGCTACTACCTAATGTGTAGTGCTTCCTCTGTTGTCAGTGGCTTCTAAATTATGTTCACTTTACTGATTTTGTACAAGAATTTTTTTCCTTATTCGTACGACCTTGCATTTCTTGTGCATCGGTTCTTATGACATTCGTAAGTTTCTCTCCACTCCCATTATGGTGGAGTTCGTTTACTGCGATTGTTGGTATGTCCAACGTTCTTCGTGCTTCCTTGGCCACGGCCGCACGGTTTCGTTTCTAGCTTTTCACTTGATTGGCTTGCGCCATGTTCATTGGTATGTTTACAATTCCTCCGTATTTAGTACGGGTTGGTTATTTAGCAACTGGGTACTCTTGTCCCAAGGCTTATTATTTCGTTATCAACTGGTCCTCTAGGGATACTCTTCCCGTTCCTTATGCACTGCAATAGGAATGAACAATGCCTTCTTTGTGAGCTCTTTCATCACATGGTACAGGCTACGGGCTTAACTGCCCAGTGTTGCTTCCATCTCTTGCTTTTCATTTCCATTGAGTCTACTTCATAATTCCTCTTTATTCTCCATTTCATTGTCTGACTATACTCTTAAAATGGTCGCTTGCTGCGTACCATTTCTTACTGATTCTACAGTATTGTCTCACATGGCATCCGTTATTATGTTAGCTTCCGCTCATGTATCTCTACCATTTATACAATGGTTCGCCATTTACTTGGCTTACTACCACATATGCCATTCTTTAAATCTCTATGCTCCTTGAGCGTTATTCACTTACAATTCGAATTGTACACATACTGTGTTTACTTTTCAACCGATTACTCTTTCGGTTCCCAACAATTGCTACAAAATCTTCTTCCTTTATACTTATCCTTGGAATTCTCTATTTCTTCTTCACATTGTTCCTTGGCAATAACACATGCCCAAACTTTAATATCCTACTAGGTGGAATCCTCTTTCTAAAGGGTCCACATATTCGCCGCTCTAGCGGTATCACAATAACGAGGGGTATCCCCACTCCTAGATTGAGTGCTTCGTTCTCCGCTCTATTCATTTGTTATCAAGCAATATCTCTTGCTTACTGCTGCCATTCTCGGCAATTCTTCTTATCATTCAATGGGGGTTTTGCAACCGTCTAAATCTACATCACGTAGCTGGTTCATGGCTTATTAGCCATATTGCCTTGAGCTATGCTCTTTGTAGGCTGTTTATACAAGTTAAATTTCTCCGTACACCATCGGTGGTTTGGAGGTAATACTGGGCTCCTTGATACGGTTGTTGCATCACGCTTCCGTTCGCGGGAGGCCCCTTAGGCAATATGATATTATTCAGTGCCTTTTACGATTTCGGGTACCTTCTGTTAGGTGGATTTACTTCGGTGTTTAGAACCGAGTATTCGTTTAGCTCTCGTGCATCTATCACGATATTTCGTTCAACTGTTGTTGACTCCAGCACCCTTCAAGGATTTCTCCTGGGTGTTGTTAAGTTGTGCCATTACATCTGGTTAATATTTATGGTATGCCCAGTTAACTAACCGCATTGCAGTACCGTATTCATGCTATCCCTTTTAGGGTTATAATGTCTCCCGTTCTTAGGGTTGACCATTGATGTTTTCTCCTTGTTCTTGGTTAGCTTTACTATCCTCTTCAGTGCAGAATAATGCTTCCCATTAGTTTTGGTGATTGTTTTGGGAATTTTATCCCGTTTGTTGGACATTGGCGTGTCCACGCTAGGCATCTGCCTTACTATGTTTAGGCTTGGTATTCATTCCAGCTATTATGCATTTGCTCCGGAATTCTGGAGACATATTCAATGTCTATACTTAATAATCTGTGCTCCTTGCACTTCCTAATTTTTAATCATTTCCTTAGATGAATTCTTTGGCTCCTCTATATTCGTTAGCTTATTGTGTTCTTCCTCTTATCGGTTCGGGGTATCCAGTTGTTCTGGTTTAAACTTACTTTGCTGTCCGTAGAACGAAGTTGACTACTTCCCGTGTTTCATACACTACTTGTATACATACGTGGGGTACCTTATTGATACATTGCTACTTACCTAACTAACTCATAAATAGGTCTGTCAGGCTCGTAGGCTCCTTCGGAGTGCGGTCGTCCCACATCTCGTTTTTGTACACTCGTAGTGCTCGTCACACGCCTAGGTGAAGCATTCTGCTGTCAACTCCTCTTATATCGTCTTATGATATCTTGTCGTGATTCTTCTGGTTTGGTTTTAAAAATTTGAGGTTTAAGAGAAAGGTTGAGTTAAAAGAATTTTTTTTTAAGTTTAAAAGAAAATTTCTCATGGCATTTCAGTGCCGAGTAATTTTAACTCTTGGCCCAAATCTAGTTTTGCTTCAGGCCTAGTCCATGACCAGCCAAACGGGCCAGAGCAGGTGGCCCTAGATAGCCCATAGTTCACCCCTTTGTAGAAAAGATTAGATCAAGGTATCCTCCATGAATGACAGATCCTGGACACGTCCATGTAAGGAATACCTATAATCTCTAAAATTTTCCAAACCATCCTTAATGTTAGAATAAAAAGCAGAATCAACATTACAATTCAAAATCAAGTCTAAAAAAAATCAAATTATGTTCCAAAAACCATGTGGGCTTCACACCCATAGTTACAATCTAAAATTTGGCCCTTCTCAAAATCCAGCCCACATTCAAGCCCACAAGACCCAGCCCAAACCCACAAATGTCCAACCCAACCCAGGCCCAATATTCGAGAATTCAGTCTCAGCCCAAATTCAATTCAATCTCAGCCCAAATTCAATTCAAATCTCTGCCCAAAACCAAGGCCCAATTTTTCAAGGCTCAATTTTCAAAGCCCAATCTGGTCCACATTTCAAGGCCTAACTCACTCAATTTTCCAAGGACCAATTCGGCCCACTCTTCAAGGCTTAATCTGGTCACTTACCCAAATCTGGCCCAATGTCCAAATCAGCCCAATTTCAAATCCAATTTCACATCCACATCAGCCCAATTTTAATTCCAAATTCATTTAATTTAATTCCAATTCAATTCAAATTCAAATTCAATTCCAAATCACTTCCAATTCAATCAATTCAATCAATTCCAATTCAATTGCAGCTTCAATTCTAATCCGACTTCAATTCCAATTCCAATAAAAAATCAATGCGATTTCAATTCAATTCAGAATTCGTCTCAATTCCAGTTCAATTCAAAAATCCATTCAATTCTAACATAATTCTAAACTTCATTCACTTCGAAAACCCACTTCAAATTCTGATTCAAGTTAAAAATTCATTTCAATTCCAAATAATTCCAAACCTTAAACTCCTCAAAACCTCCAATATCCCATACTCCAATTATCTCATTGACTCAAATCATCCTCCAAAGTTCTAATTTCCCCACACTCTGAATGTCTCACAGACTCGAGCATCTCACAGACTTTGACATCCCAATGATTCGAGTGTCTCGCAGACCCGAGCGTCTTACAGACTTCGATATCTCAAGGTTTCAAACGTCTCACAGACCCGAGCGTCTCACGGACTTTGACATCTTATGATTTCAAACGTCTCACAGGCCCGAGCGTCTCACAGACTTCGATATCTCTTTCCTTCCACCACCTGAATATCCCAAATGTCTCATAGACCGAGCGTCTCACAGACTAACCTCCCAAAATCTGAAACTTCTTGAAACTCCGAACCCTTCTAAATCTCAAACACCTCAAATATCTTCAAGCTCCACAAACATCAAAACTTCCAAAACCCAAAACCTTGAACTACGTAAGGTCTGATCTCAACAAGGAGTTGAGTACGTAGGCAGCCCATCTGGGGTGCGACCCCATTCTAATAAAAAAAACCCCTTTTCCAGCTCCAAGGCAGTACTCATACCTCTCAAAGCATTAAAATCCTTTATGACTCCCACAAACCGTCGAATTCTTTAACCCGCAAAATTGGACTCCCAATCTTAATCATTTCCTCAACATCAGAATTTTCCCAATCTTTCATTCTATACCCATCCGATTCATCAACTCATCTTCTTGGCGCTAGCTTGGCAGAAAAGCTCGCCTCATCAACTCTCCACACTCTATCCTCTTTCTATCCAATCCCAGTGGCCCTTCATGAATCTCTCAAATAAGGTTTTGAAAGCAGGCAATCCCGACAATTGGAGACCGAGGTTTCCTCGGGCACCAATCTGAAGTCGTGGTCGTTGCCACTTCCAAGGGATTTAACCCAGTACGAACCCACACAGAATCTCTGCAAATGACCAGATAAGTTCTATCCATAGGCAATAATTTTAGAGTCAACCAACGGTTCTTAGAACCCTCCTTCTCTTTCCTTCCTAGTTCATTTAGGTCAAACTAGGTGGCGACTCTAGTCAATTTCTGCCATTAGGGCATAAGTCCGTGTGGAGCCCATTGAGAGCGGGTGTAGTGTTCGCTGACACTCCCCTTAAGCTTTCTGGGAAAGACAGACGATAAAGTAGGTATTTGAGGGCTGCCAGAATAACGGGTTTTTACCCTCCACAGAATGGCTAGTTCTAGGATCTAGGCTTCTTAGTCATACCATATTTAGATAGACCCCCTCATACCGAAAAAATCACCCTCCACATTTTGTAAGTAATCGTGGTGTGGAAACGTTAATATATAATCGTGAAAACGTTTATATTTAACCGTGGAAACGTTTATATAACCTGGAAACGTTTATATATAATCGTGACATGGAAACATGTATATATAATAATGGCATGGAAACATGTATATATAATCGTGGAGTGGTAACGATTATATATAATCATGGAATGGAAACATTCATATATACTTGTGGAAACATTTTTATATAATCTTGGGGACGTTAATAAGATATCATGGATACGTTAAACATAAGTTAGTGATGTATTTACGGTTAAGAGTGGTGCCAGTATTTAAAGACAATTTCAAACTATAAAAAATGAAAAAACATTTGAATATCAATTCCATTGTTTTACAAGTTTTAACTCATGCTGATTAAAGAAAGATAATCCTTGACGAATTAGCTGAAATGTTAAATGAAATTATGCAAACTATACTATGTTCCTTAAGGAGAAAAAATGTAAACTATAAGAATTCAGTGAAGTCCTTTCCATGTTGAATTGAATCTTTCTCTTTCATTTTCCTTTTCTTGCTTGGTTTGCTCAAATTCACCTCTAAATTGCTTTTCAATCTTGACCTCGACTTAACAAGGTTTTCTTCCACCTTTAGAGTGTGAGTTGCTACAACAGAGTTGCTAGATGCTGCTGTAAACAACATAAAAGTAAAATTAATATCAGATTGAAGAAGTAAAATTAAGTATAAAAACACTAACAACAAAAAATATAACTTTACCATTAACAGAAGCAGATGAAGAGGTTGCTTCAGTTACACTTCTCTCCATTAAAAGATTATGATACTTTGATGACATGTTCTTGAGATCTTCATGTAGAAACTTGAAAGTGTCATTGTAATCACAAACTGAGTGTGCAATTTTGTAAAATTCCATACAACTGAATGAGACACGATCCTCCAAAGGAATATGAACATCAACGGATGTACGTGGCAATAAGTAATAATCAATAGTCTTTGCCTTCTTAGTATAATGTGACAAGATATGCTGCTCTGGAATGCCTCAGAATTGGAAAACCAAAGATACCAAGTAGATGACAACATAAAACTCCAAGAGAATCAAATAGATGACAAGAACATTCAAGGATAGTCTTGTCAGTATCAACGAACACCTCCCACTTATCCAACTTTGCATCATTAAGACCATGTTGAACTTGAAATCGCCTATGAGATGAAGTGAAAGCCCCTTCCAAAGGTTGCAAGACATAAGAAAAACTCTTGGAAAATTGTTGTTGGAATATCTTGAACATATTTCGAGTATAGATTTCAGTAGCTTGACAAACAAGTGGGCTGTGTGAGAATTCATTCAAAGGAGCATATCGAAGATTTTCAAACTGACACTTAAGTTCATCACGCCTCTTGGTATTCACTAGCTCATGAAATTGAGCAAAAAATTTATCAAGCTTGTATCCTGGCTTCAAATATGCCTTTAAATATGAGTTGAATGATTCAGAAAGCTGAGTATATCTCATACCACCACTAAAGTGCAACCTTGTCCAAGCACTTTGATGCCTCTTGTCATATATTATCTGAAGCCAGCTATGGCCGTAAGGCTCTTTACTTGGAAAGTGAGATTTAATCATTGAAATCCATACTTGTTCAAAATCATCTTCTGAAGAAACATGATACATCAACTTTTTAATATCATCCTTCAATCCTTTATACATAATAGGACCAAGATTCTTCATTCCATTTTGTATCAAATGCCAAGTGCATAACTCATGAAAGCTAGAAGGGAATACAAGTTTTATTGCACCAGCTATAGAAGCATTCTGATCCGTCAATATTGTCAACGAACTCTTATCATTCATGCATGTCAAAAAAGTTTTGAACAACTAAACAAATGACTCAATTGTCTCATCGAATAACAAAGCAGCACTGAATATGCATGACTTTCCGGTGATGATTCAGACCAACAAAATAGCTGCATAGAAAATATACAATTTGTTCAATATATAATCTATTCGAATATAGTTGCATAGGAAATATACAATCTGTTTACCAAAATCTAAAAAAATGAGTCTATAATGTCTTTCCAAACATTATCCAGATGTGAACAAAGTAAATAATAAGAACAGATTAATAAAGGAAATAAAATAAAAGGTAACACAAAAATGTACAAATGACTAAAGGAACACATACCCAGAGGACAGAAAGATTTTTTGGTGTTGAATAGACCTGGCAAAACTGACCCGAATCCGAAAAACCGAGCCAATCCGATCCGAATCTCAACCGAAAACCGTTACTTGAAAAATGACCCAAAATCCGAAACAAACTGACTCGGACCAAACTGAATCGTATTATTGTAAAACCGATAATCCACAACCATCCGAACCAAAGTCATTAAAAATGAAATCAACCGAACCGAAGTCACCCATAACCCGACGATGACCCGAGATCCGAAGTGACCCGAACTGAAACCAACCGAACCTAACCCGCACCGAATCCAGTGTGACCGAAATGAATATATCCATAGTGACCCGAAAGAATATATTACATTAATTATAAAAGATAATGAGGATGTAACAGAATGTTCATACCAAATCTATATTTTGAATACAAATCAGTATTTAGCATTTATATCATACAACACTGAACAATGCCCCACAATACTACCATTATACCAAAAACTCTAATATCATAACATTAAAATACCAAACAATGCTTACAATGAAGTATCATGAGGCTGTGGTTCAATTAAGTTCTTTAAGTTAAGTTAACTCAAGGACTAGTTAATAAATTAAAAGACACTATTTAAAATCTAAAAAATAATATAGATATAATATTCCACATGTCAAGTTGTAGTAGGATTAAGGAAAAAGGGTATGTTACCCTCACAAAATAGGAGGAGTACCGAAGTGGTCACCATTAATAGATTGAAAAAACAAGTTACTATACTTTATACAAATTTAATAACTATCCACAAACATACTTTATTTATACTTCTCTCAAAATAATGAAACTACTAAATAAACTAAAACAACATCAATAATTATGTTAAGTTAAGAGTTTATTGCTAATGTATAACATGATGCAAATTATAATTATTTGTTTAAATTAATCTTTTATATGCATTCATACTTGTTGAGATTAATTGAAGTCAAAATTACATATCATGATTATTAAGTTGCTTGATTTTTAAAGTAAACTAAATTTAACCTAATAATTGACCCAAATTAGACCCATGACCCAAAAAAACCGAACAACCCAGAGGCTAACCCGAACCAAAAGTTACCCAACCCAAAGTCACCCTAGCCGAAAGTCAACCAAACCGAAAGTTATCCATACTGATCCAAACTGACCCAAAAATTTAACAAACCAAACTCAACCCGAACAAACCGAACTCACCCGACCCAATCCAACCCGGACCAAATACTGGACAATTTGAAATCAACCTGAACCAAACCGAACCAAACCCAAACCGATTGACCCGAACTACCACCTCTAGTGTTGAAGGTGGTATCAAAGGATACTGTTAAAAAAAACTAAGTATGCTAAGTAAACATCAAATTATGATGTAGTAAGGCTAAAATATGCCTTAGAAAGATTGGTAGACAATTTAAAACCAGGGAAAACACAAGAAAATGCCTTAAGGGCAATTAGGGCAAAATGTGCTCTAAGCTTGGAGAGACTTGGGTGGTACCCAAATATCATGATAAGACCTTAGTAATATTCTAATGGTCATTTTAAATCAATTAGCAAAGAAAACCAAGCTTGAAAACAAGTTAAAACACAAAATGTGCTTTAAGAAGTCTAAAGCACATTTTTGAGAAATTGTCTTAGAATTGGGTTTGAGTGGCTAAATGTCCATCATTACTCTTTAATCAACATGTGTACTAATTAGTATCACATTAGGAAGCCTAAATCAATGGGAAACCAAAAATTTCACGAATATGTGCACTAATTAGTGAATAGTGCCAAATAGTGCCCAAATTAAGCCTAAGTCAACATAAGTCAATAAGATGGTCAACCAAGACCATAAATATCTCCATTATAAGAGGGGGGGGCGGTTTTTGATGTGGGGAGTCACCACATGACAAAGCAATTAAAGGAAAAGAAGAGGAAAAAGAGAGAATAGTACTATTGCTTATAAAAGCAAAATACCTATGAAACCTACCTCTCTCCTATCATCTTTCATTTCTCTATCCCACGTTTTCTTCACCTTCTATCCTCTCAAACCGTTCCAAGCAGTCCATTCTTGCTCCACCCCTGCCTTGTCCATAACTTGCTCATTTTAGCTCCAAATCAAAAACTAAGCATAGATTTCTCTTAGTTAGACCAAGGCCTTGCTTCCTATTTTAAAAATTTGAAAAGCCTCATTTTGGAGCCATGGGAAATCGCCATTGAAGGGGAAAAATAAGCTGGAGGGTGCTTAGCTTCTCCATTCTTTAAGGTAAGAATATGTAAGAAAAGTAGGTTTCCACCATTTCTCCACATTACCGAAAATTACTACTCATGGGGCTTCATTTTTATCCATTGTTCTAGCTTGATTCTATTCTACAAGGGCTAGAGGAGGTCCTTCTGATTCATATTCAAGCCTACCTTAAGACTTCAAGGTAAATATTCATTATAAGACCTAAAACACATTTTAACCTAGGTTTTCATTCCTTAAGGTTAGTGTATTGTTTAGCCTCATGTGAGTCATTGAATATGATTAGAACATTGGCAAGGGGAATTTAAGTGGTGGCCGAGATTCATGCAGAAGAAGGTCTAAGGAGGAAGTTAAGATAAGCTTGAGAAAACAGGTAAATTGCTTACCTAATGGTGGTTTAAGATTAAGGAATGAGTTTATATGGGTACCAATGTAGCCTAGGGCTTACATTAGGTAATGGGGTTGTATAACCTAGGAAAAAGAGTTTAAACGAGCTTGTGAACTTGTGACTAAGGAGCCATGGGAATGAGTTAGTAATATAGTTTAAGATGGATTTTAAGAGCTTATAACTACTATGAGATTGATGGGTGTATTTGCAGGTGGAAAGCTTTTATTGTGGGAAATTCAGTGTTTAAATTCATGTCATTTAAGGGCCTAAGAGCCATGTCATTTAAGGGCCTAAGAGCCATGTCATTTAAGAGCCTTAGTGCTATGCAATTTAAGATCATTGCACTATATTGAGTTATTATGAATGAGTTGATTTGGATGAGAAAATATGATGAGAAAGACCTGATGTATATGAGATGGTTGAATGAGGAAAACAATGCAATTTGGGCATGATAATATACGATAAACTATGGCGAAATTTGAGTAGGAAACTAAGCGTTTAAGGTATTTTAAGGAGATTTTATGACTAAGGATGTTCTAGTGATCACTAAGGGTTGATTTGGTGAAAATGGATAAACCATGGAGTTCTTGAGTACTAGGAAGACCTAGGAATGTATAAGAGGGACTGGGGTTATAAAGGTGAGTTTTATGAACCAAAACCATGGTTAAGGAAGCTAGGAAGCTTGTACAAAGTTTGAAGGAAAAGTAAGGTATAATGACTAAGGATGTAAGCATGTACTAGATTATATACCTTTGAGAAGTTTTGAGTAAAGCAAATGGTGTGAAAATGATGCTGAGGAGTAGTTAAGATGGTGGTGAGAAAATAATGATTAGTTGAGGTCTTAGGCAAAGTCCACAAGAGGGAGGTTGTAAGGAATCAAGTGTTAAGTGTCGAAGTTTGTAAGAAATTGAGTGTCAAGTTTGGTGATTTTTGAGGAAGGTTTAGTACATGTTTTAAGGTGTTTAAACATGTAGGAAACATGTGGAAATATTGTGGAATGAGTGGGAAAATATTGGGGTGAATTTGGAGTTCAAAATGAGGAGAAAAGCACTTTGGAAAATAGGTTCTGCTGTGGACCGCCCTAGGGACCGCCCCTGTGGGGAGATCCAGGCAAATCGTGCAGGAAATTAGCTTCTGGTTGGGACCGCCTGGGGACCGCCCCAGAGGGGCGGTCCAGTGCAGAGAAAAAGAAAAATTTGTTTTTGGCTTCTAATGATGGGGGATTGAATGGTAATGGTTTTAGATGATGTTTAGGCCTTATTTGGTGACATGTAAAGGCCTTAAGAGGTAAACAAGTGTTATGAATTCCTAGTAAGAATTGAGAAGTAGCTAAGGAGGTTTTAGTGGATGTTTAAAGGGGAGTTTAAGTGCCTAAATGGTATTAGGACACATGTGGGAACTTGTGGAGAAGTTGGGAGTTGAAAAGAGAATTTAGAAACAAGGTTCTGGAGCCGACCGACCTTAGGACCGGACTTGCAAGGTCGGTCGTCGAGCTCAAATTACATTACCAGAGAAGTTTCTGGAATGGACCGACCTTGGGACCGGACTTGCAAGGTCCGGCGGCATGTATTTGTACGGTAATAAGTCTCTGGAATCGACCGAACATGGGACCGGACTTGGCAAGTTCGGTCGAGCTTAAATTTCCCTCGGGGAAAACTCGGGAATGGACCGACCTTGGGACCGGATTGCAAGGTCGGTCGGGGTAGAATTTCAAACGATGAAGTGTTCTGGAATGGACCGACCTTAGGGAAGGCGGTCGGAAGTTCGGTCGGGCCTAAATAAAAAAAAAAAGGAAATTTTAAATTCTAAGAAAGGTAATAGGTAATAAGGTATACTTTGGTGGGGGGTAATGATTAGGACCCTAGGAACTTAAGGGATTAAGTTAAGTTAAGTATAGACTTAAAAGTTAAGGTTAAGTTGTAAGATTAAGTTGTAAGACTTAAGAGGTGTTAGGTGGGAATCATTAAGGGATAAGTAAGTTAAGCAAGTTAAGTAAGTTGGATTAAGTTAAGTGATTAACAACCTAAAACTGAATGAATGTTTTAGGACTTGGGGATTTGGACTCCGGAGGAGAGTAAGCAACCGAAACGACCAACGGTGAACGGTACAGTTCTCTTGTGACCTGCTTGCTAACGAGGTGTCCCTCGGCTTGGGTGCTATTTGTTTTGTGTGCTCACTAAACAAGATAAAGCATGCAACCGGAATATATTATATTATTGTATTGTGTGTGATGTTTGAAAACTAACACAACATACCGTGAGAACTTACTAACCAATGTTTAGTAAGGAATTGAGTGAGACTAAGGAACGCCCCTAATAAGGGACGATATGAACCGAAAGAGGTTAACCAACAAACAGGGTCTTGAGATTACTACTAACTGGAACTTGAGTGAGGAAACCCGGGACCGATCTCCGGTCATGCATGCTAAGGAAAGGGGGTCGTTATCTATAGCAGATTCGACCTCCGATTAAGGACTTGTCTTCGGACTTGTAGCCTAGGGCCGGTTGCCGGCTCAGCTGCGCTGGACTCCCGTCCAGAGTAGGTGGCATTAAGATGGTGCGGTGGGATCACCTAAATCCCAGGTTTGAATTAAGTTACAACCATTCCCTTCCAGGAACGGTTGTATATTGAGATTAAGTTAAGATTAAGGCTAAGGTAAGGTTAAGATAAGTTGCTACCATTCCTTTTAAAAGGATGGTTTGTATTATTAAGATTAAGATTAAGGTGAGGTTAAGATAAGTTGCAACCATTCCTTTTAAAGGATGGTTTGTATTATTAAGATTAAGGTAAGTTACATCCACTCCTTATTAAAGGATGGTTGTTTCTAAGATTAAGATAAGACTAAGATTGAGGTGAGATAAGGATGGACTAAGATTAAGAGGGAACATTACTTAAGGAGTTAAATAATTAACTCTAATTAAGGGAACGCATTTAAGTCGTTCATTGTGTGTGAACTTTGATTGTTCATATCGAGTTGTTGTTTACTGCACTTTCTATTAGTTGTGCATCTAATCAACCACCATGCTATCGACAATTAGTCGTCGTAGCCACGTTAGCTTGGGGGCCATGAGGGGATCGTACCAGCATTCGTGCTGACCCCCTTTGGGGGCTGTTTTTACTACACAGGTACATCAGGAAGCGGCCGTCGCAAGAGTAAGAAGAGGATACAAGTGTTAAGGGTTAAGTGTGGCCTACGAGTTGTGCATGTACACTCGTATGGCATTTGAGTTAGTAAGATGTATAGGATGTGAGGGGGTTGTAAGAAGGATATGAAATGGTTAAGATTGTTGTACTAGTGTTCGGTATATTCTTTAGTCAGACCGTGGCAAGGTCCTGGATTGTAAAGAATTCCACTGTGACATGTACATATATATGCTGTTAAGTTGCGAGACCACAATTGGATTGAGTTGGGGTGCTACAAAAAAGTGGTATTAGAGCGTAGTTACGCTCTGAAGACAAGAATTACCGAACTTAGGAGAATACAGAGGTTGAGTTTGAGTTAAGGGTTAAGGGTTGAGTGATAGAGTGAGAGGTGCGTTAGTCGGGACTTCCCGGCGCTTACCGGACATCCATAGTACCTAGACCCGCCCTCCACATCCCTAACCCTGAATATGGGAACAAACGCCAGAGAGAAGAAGCCTTCTCTTACTCGGGGAAACCCGATCTGGCAGTTAGCTAACAGTAAGCAATACGAGAAACAATTTGTTGTACAACAGTTATGGAGAACTTGGAGGTTTTTAATGGAGCGCAATAGAGGAACATGCGCTACCTATGGAATTCTATCAATAAGGGAACGGTAATTACCGGCAACATGGGTCGACATGCTACACCGTCGAAATAACTCGCAATACCAATGGTAAGGAAAGCACTACGGGTGCAATAGAAAGGAAAAGGGGAAGTGACATGAGTACCGGACAGTGGTCCGAAGGAGCATAACAGTAGGATAATGCAAGCATGAGGATTAAGACATATGGAAATATTAAGGGGTTCCCTCAGAGAGAGGAACGCCCTCATAAATGACAGTACTGTCAAACAACAAGGAAACTGCCGAATGGTCAGTTATCCAAAATAATAGATTATCGAAGGAGTCCTGAGGACTACCAATTACGTGGAAGTTAGAAGGAGGTATCATTACCAATGTACCTTGTACCAATAGCCCATCCTGCATGGCGCACTTGCCATAGCAAGTGCTACCACGATTTAGCTACACGGAAAGCCATCATGGCAAGATAGGAGAACGCTACAGTTGTAACACATATTAATACTGCACTGTAAATCCATAATAACAGAAACAAAAGACCCTTGGAAGGCCGACGGCCTAACCATAACAAGATGAGGTGACACACCAGTCAGCATGGAGCTGAACTTGGACGGAATACTAAACAATATGAATATGAGCAACGGTAAAACCCACTACAACAACAACCGACGGTACGGTAAGGACACAATCTCGAACTCCAAGGGGAAAACCTAAGAGATCGCTCGGTAATGCGAGCAAAAACACTATATAAGCAATGATATACAAGGGATGTATTATAAGATACCATTGAGACCGTTGACATAATGTCTTCTAAAAAGAGCGGGATAAGACTCCCGAGATGACCGTTGAAACCTGCCGATAACAACAAATTTCGATGAATATGTTAGTAAACCCCGGAAATAAGGACAGAGAGAGTAGACTTAAGATATAACCTACCGAGAGTTAAGGAAATACGAGTCCCAAAAGGAAAGCTCAAAGGACTACCCCCACAGAGCGGGCATGGTCGAGCCGAACAACTGATGAATGACAGTTAACACTGTTTGTTTAACTCATTAACACCCAAGTATGATTGATCATCAACGGGTGGCATAGTCAACGGAAGTTGAACGTAGCGTTGAGATGGGAGTATAAGATAACAGGATTATATCCAACTTGGACACCTTAAGGCGAACACCTAATACGAACCTAACCTTGACTATTAAAAGACATAAGTCTAGTAAAATGACAGCGTTGTCAAAGACATTAAGTAACCTCAGATCACCTGAACAACTTCCCTAGCAGGAAGCAAGATGCAGCAACTTATCATGAAACCCGATACTACATTTAGTATGTAACCTAACAGTGGATAGTGCTCAAAGAACCGGAATCTTGTAGGGATGACCTGCAGATGAGTAAGAGTACAAATAATGAACTGAGACATTAAGCATTAAGAGCCTACGAGCCAAGGATGTTAACTACATCAGAGCCCGAGGCGTAGTAAGTTATAAGAGAGCTTGTTTAAGCCACGAAGGGACTACAATTGGTAGGTATGAACGGTTACCAAACCTATAACTTAGATTGGGAAGAACATTACCAAGAAAGGGTACCAATGAGAATATTGAGATAATGCTGAGGACAGGAGCGGAGAACGAACCATACCTTTTAGGGTGGGGATACCTCTCCTTGTTGTGATGCCATGAGTGGGAATGAACCCCTCAAAAGGGCTTTCACTTATTAGAGATGCAATACGCTTTTGCTAGAGAATGGAAACTGTAAATTGAGATTACCTTAGAACATACCAGATACACTTGAGTAATAAGGAAGGTTGCACAGATAGACCCCATATCCAACACCCAGGATGTAAGAATTAGTAATGGCCAGAGATAAACATTGTGACTGCACATTATGGCACGTCAATTAATCAATGCTCAGAAGAGCTTGTGATTCAGTGGATGACTTCTTCAGTAACCAGTTAAACTACATAGTAGATAACATCACTAAGGATGAAAGAAAGCGAAAGAAATTAGCCTACTTACGAATCTGAGATTGGAGCAGAACATCTTCATACACCGGAATGAGAGAACTCCCAGTGTGTTTACACCAAGAAGGGATTGAGTATAAGCTAAGACATGAGAATAAGTGAATAAGAGGTTGCACCATTGATGGGCAACATGGTAAGGGCCAACCACCACGGTAGTAGTGGGCGTGAGTACAATAGTTATATAAGGAGAATTAAGTTGTGGTGCGCGGTAAAGCGACTGTTAGGTATGAGCCGTCAAATAATGACACATAGGCAATGAGATTTATGAGTTAAAACCAATATAAGTAAGGAAATAAGATGGTAGACGAGCTGTGCATTGATGCCAGTAGTCTGGACCTCGTTAGGTAAGATTTCACAGGAAGCACACTACCCATTCCTTAAGGAACTGGAAGTGCATTCCTAGTAGCATAAATATGAGAAACAAGATAAGAGGCTCTACGGAAAGAGACCTCAGATATTAAGTGACTGAATCAATACGGAATACAGAAAGGAGCTGGAGCATACCATAACCAAGAACTCAGTAAATGGACTTCCCTTGATTAACTTCAAGAAGAACAATAAATGTTATTATGGAACGATGAAAGAGGAGATCGACAACAGAATACTTCATAAGTAGCAATAGCTAAACGTGCGACGGACACTATGAGTTTACTAAAACGAGACGTGGGACGACTGCACCCCACAGGGCTTGCAGGCCTGACCGCTCATTTATGAGTTAGTGGGTAAGTAGTAATGTACCAGTAAGGTACCCCATGCATGTGAAACGACGTGGTGTAAGGAACACGGGAGGTAGTCGACTCCGTACCACGGACAACGACGCAAGATCACACAAGAGCAGCTACTACCACGACAGTCGAAGAGAAGAATTCAGTTGAACCAGCAAACAGAAGAACAACAAAGATACATAATTAAGGGCTATGAAGTGCAAAAAGCACGGATTGTTAAGTACAGACATTGGATATGTCTTAAGATGTAAGGAATTAAGACTGTAAAGCGCGATATGCACTAAACAGTAGTTTCAGACTAAGAATCATCCTCAGACCAAAGGTCAGTTGGGGAGAACGATTTAGACATTAGAGAAAACACTAAGAGTATGAGCATAAGATCTTCAAGGAGAATGGATAGACGAGTTACAACTCATTAAGGCCGTGTATATAAAGATAACACGTGTCCACTAAGAGGCAGAAAGATATACAATACTGTAAAAAGATAAGTGAGGCAGTTAAGCCTAAAAACATCAGAGTGGTGCAGCGGAAGCTAGCAGACCACTACCTTGAGTTAGACCAAACTAAGTTAAGGAAACGGTATAAGTACCGTTAAGATCCTCGATACAGAGACTAAGTCATTTCTGATCGAATTATAAGTAAGATAGATGACGTGGAAGCTAGAGTGATTGGTGAGAATTAGACATCTTGAACTTATGTTCAAAGATGATGTGACGCTGATTACGTGGGTGTAATCCATTTTAAGGGGGGTAGAGCGAAAACCGCTTAACGTATGTTTGTGTACTGAGTACATAAACTACGGTGTGCATAGCACAAAATAATTTGAGAATATGTTTTACATAAACATTTTGAGATAAATCATGGTTATTGCACATAGAAGATGTGAATACCATACATATAAGTACCTGTCTTGTAACTCCGGTGCGAGTACAAGTTAAGAGATTAAGGAAGAGGATTAAGGAGACTTAAGAAATAAGAATATATGAGGTATGAGTCAATATGAGACTATGTGAGAGATAAGAATAAGATAACACTAAGGGATACAATTTGATATGATTATGGGTTAGGAAATAGTAATGCTATAGGTATGAGACAGTGGAAGTTGGTATGAGACTGATATAGAATTTAGTAGGAATTTAAGTCTTGAGGTAATTACTAGAGATGAATTGGGAATGTTTGATGGACTGAGTCCACACTTGGGAGATGTATTGATTATGATTAGGAAGAACTAAAAAGATAGAAAATTGGACATGAGTGAATTATTTGGATTTTGAAAATGAGGGAGGTGGAACTTGATTTTCTAGGGATCAAGGGAAACCGAACACAAAATGGAGTGGATGGATAGTTCGACACTGATGCTGATCACATCAGGGTTGGATGATTCCTAAAACTCCCTACCAGTGGTCACAATTAAATCACACTATGGATAGAGGCCTTAGGATAAAATGGAATTGGAGTTGGTTGTATTTTTAATTAGAGGAATTCCTCACATGACCTCGTAAAAAGGATTACCTTTTACGGAGTCTCGCCCATGAAGTCGAGGACGCACGAGCCTTTGTCTTTGGACCGGTGAGATGGGGAGAGCAGCGTGTTTTGTATTCTGGCCCATGGTGACGAGGACGAATGAGCCATTGTCTACGGACCGGTGACATGGGAGAATACGATGGAAGTTATGTGAATGTTTTAATCATCAAAAAGGAACAAAAGAATTTTGAGTGCTACACATGCTTAAGCATGTTGTGTGATATTTAAGAATAAGCATATGGTGGACCTAAGGATTCAATGAATTTAAGTATACATAAGTATGATCTATATGATCTAAGGAATGAGGTGATACATGTATTCTAATGAGATAAGATGCATGAGAAATTTGGGGACAAAGTCCTTTTAAGGGGGGTAGATTGAAATACCCCAAACCTAAGTATGCTAAGTAAACATCAAATTATGATGTAGTAAGGCTAAAATATGCCTTAGAAAGATTGGTAGACAATTTAAACCAAGGAAAACACAAGAAAATGCCTTAAGGGCAATTAGGGCAAAAATGTGCTCTAAGCTTGGAGAGACTTGGGTGAGTACCCAAATATCATGATAAGACCTTAGTAATATTCTAATGGTCATTTTAAATCAATTAGCAAAGAAAACCAAGCTTGAAAACAAGTTAAAACACAAAATGTGCTTTAAGAAGTCTTAAAGCACATTTTTGAGAAATTGTCTTAGAATTGGGTTTTGAGTGGCTAAATGTCCATCATTACTCTTTAATCAATATGTGTACTAATTAGTATCACATTAGGAAGCCTAAATCAATGGGAAACCAAAAATTTCACGAATATGTGCACTAATTAGTTAATAGTGCCAAATAGTGCCCAAATTAAGCCTAAGTCAACATAAGTCAATAAGATGGTCAACCAAGACCATAAATATCTCCATTATAAGAGGGGGCCGGTTTTTGATGTGGGGAGTCACCACATGACAAAGCAATTAAAGGAAAAGAAGAGGAAAAAGAGAGAATAGTACTATTTGCTTTATAAAAGCAAAATACCTTATATTAACCTACCTCTCTCCTCTCTTCTTCATTTCTCTTCTTATCCCACGGTTTTCTTCACCTTCTTCATCCTCTCAAACCGTTCCAAGCAGCTCCATTCTTGCTCCACCTTGCCTTGTCCATAACTTGCTCATTTTAGCTCCAAAACAAAAACTAAGCATAGATTTCTCTTTGTTAGACCAAGGCCTTGCTTCCTATCTTTTAAAAATTTGAAAAGCCTCATTTTGGAGCCATGGGAAATCGCCATTGAAGGGGGAAAAATAAGCTTGGAGGGTGCATTAGCTTCTCCATTCTCTTAAGGTAAAGAATATGTAAGAAAAGTTAGGTTTCCACCATTTCTCCACATTACCGAAAATTACTACTCATGGGGCTTCATTTTTATCCATTGTTCTAGCTTGATTCTATTCTACAAGGGCTAGAGGAGGTCCTTCTTGATTCATATTCAAGCCTACCTTAAGACTTCAAGGTAAAATATTCATTATAAGACCTTAAAACACATTTTAACCTAGGTTTTCATTCCTTAAGGTTAGTGTATTGTTTAGCACTCATGTGAGTCATTGAATATTGATTAGAACATTGGCAAGGGGAATTTAAGTGGTGGCCGAGATTCATGCAAGAAGAAGGTCTAAGGAGGAAGTTAAGATAAGCTTGAGAAAACAAGGTAAATTGCTTACCTAATGGTGGTTTAAGATTAAAGAATGAGTTTTATATGGGTACCAATGTAGCCTAGGGCTTACATTAGGTAATGGGTTGTATAACCTAGGAAAAAGAGTTTAAACGAGCTTGTGAACTTGTGACTAAGGAGCCAATGGGAATGAGTTAGTAATATAAGTTTAAGATGGATTTTAAGAGCATTATAACTACTATGAGATTGATGGGTGTATTTGCAGGTGGAAAGCTTTTATTGTGGGAAATTCAGTGTTTAAATTCATGTCATTTAAGGGCCTAAGAGCCATGTCATTTAAGGGCCTAAGAGCCATGTCATTTAAGAGCCTTAGTGCTATGCAATTTAAGATCATTGCACTATATTGAGTTATTATGAATGAGTGATTTGGATGAGAAAATATGATGAGAAAAGACCTGATGTATGTGAGATGGTTGAATGAGGAAAACAATGCAATTTGGGCATGATAATATACTAGATAAACTATGGCGAAATTTGAGTAGGAAACTAAGCGTTTAAGGTATTTTAAGGAGATTTTATGACTAAGGATGTTCTAGTGATCACTAAGGGTTGATTTGGTGAAAATGGATAAACCATGGAGTTCTTGAGTACTGGGAAGACCTAGGAATGTATAAGAGGGACTAGGGGTTATAAAGGTGAGTTTTATGCACCAAAACCATGGTTAAGGAAGCTAGGAAGCTTGTACAAAGTTTGAAGGAAAAGTAAGGTATAATGACTTATAAGGATGTAAGCATGTACTAGATTATATATAACTTTGAGAAGTTTGAGTAAAGCAAATGGGTGTGCAAAATGATGCTTGAGGAGTAGTTAAGATGGTGGTGAAGAAACATAATGATTAGTTGAGGTCTTAGGCAAAGTCACAAGAGGGAGGTGTAAGGAATCAAGTGTTAAGTGTAAGAATTTTGTAAGAAATTGAGTGTCAAGTTTGGTGATTTTTGAGGAAGGTTTAGTACATGTTTTAAGGTGTTTAAACATGTAGGAAACATGTGGAAAGATTGTGGAATGAGTGGGAAAATATTGGGGTGAATTTGGAGTTCAAAATGAGGAGAAAAACACTTTGGAAAATAGGTTCTGCTGTGGACCGCCCCTAGGGACCGCCCCTGTGGGGAGATCCAGGCAAATCGTGCAGGAAATTAGCTTCTGGTTGGGACCGCCCCTGGGGACCGCCCCAGAGGGGCGGTCCAGTGCAGAGAAAAAGAAAAATTTTTGTTTTTGGCTTCTAATGATGGGGGATTGAATGGTAATGGTTTTAGATGATGTTTAGGCCTTATTTGGTGACATGTAAAGGCCTTAAGAGGTAAAACAAGTGTTATGAATTCCTAGTAAGAATTGAGAAAGTAGCTAAGGAGGTTTTAGTGGATGTTTAAAGGGGAGTTTAAGTGCCTAAATGGTATTAGGACACATGTGGGAACTTGTGGAGAAGTTGGGAGTTGAAAAGAGAATTTAGAAACAAGGTTCTGGAGCCGACCGACCTTAGGACCGGACTTGCAAGGTCGGTCGAGCTCAAATTACATTACCAGAGAAAGTTTCTGGAATGGACCGACCTTGGGACCGGACTTGCAAGGTCGGTCGGGCATGTATTTTGTACGGTAATAAGTCTCTGGAATCGACCGAACATGGGACCGGACTTGGCAAGTTCGGTCGAGCTTAAATTTCCCTCGGGGAAACTCTCGGGAATGGACCGACCTTGGGACCGGACTTGCAAGGTCGGTCGGGGTAGAATTTTCAAACGATGAAGTGTTCTGGAATGGACCGACCTTAGGGAAGGTCAGTCGGACGTTCGGTCGGGCCTAAAATAAAAAAAAAAGGAAATTTTAAATTCTAAGAAAGGTAATAGGTAATAAGGTATACCTTTGGTAGGGTGGTAATGATTAGGACCCTAGGAACTTAAGGGATTAAGTTAAGTTAAGTATAGACTTAAAAGTTTAAGGTTAAGTTGTAAGATTAAGTTGTAAGACTTAAGAGGTGTTAGGTGGGAATCATTAAGGGATTAAGTAAGTTAAGCAAGTTAAGTAAGTTGGATTAAGTTAAGTGATTAACAACCTAAACTGAATGATGTTTTAGGACTTGGGGATTTGGACTCCGGAGGAGAGTAAGCAACCGAAACGACCAACGGTGAACGGTACAGTTCTCTTGTGACCTGCTTGCTAACGAGGTGTCCCTCGGCTTGGGTGCTATTTGTTTTGTGTGCTCACTAAACAAGATAAAGCATGCAACCGGAATATATTATATTATTGTATTGTTGTGTGATGTTTGAAAACTAACACAACATACCGTGAGAACTTACTAACCAATGTTTAGTAAGGAATTGAGTGAGACTAAGGAACGCCCTAATAAGGGACGATATGAACCGAAAGAGGTTAACCAACAAAACAGGGTCTTGGATTACTACTAACTGGAACTTGAGTGAGGAAACCCGGGACCGATCTCCGGTCATGCATGCTAAGGAAAGGGGGTCGTTATCTATAGCAGATTCCTCCGATTAAGGACTTGTCTTCGGACTTGTAGCCTAGGGCCGGTTGCCGGCTCAGCTGCGCTAGACTCTCGTCCAGAGTAGGTGGCATTAAGATGGTGCGGTGGGATCACCTAAATCCCAGGTTTGAATTAAGTTACAACCATTCCCTTCCAGGAACGGTTGTATATTGAGAGTTAAGATTAAGGCTAAGGTAAGGTTAAGATAAGTTGCTACCATTCCTTTTAAAAGGATGGTTTGTATTATTAAGATTAAGATTAAGGTGAGGTTAAAATAAGTTGCAACCATTCCTTTTTAAAGGATGGTTTGTATTATTAAGATTAAGGTAAGTTACATCCACTCCTTATTAAAGGATGGTTGTTTCTAAGATTAAGATAAGACTAAGATTGAGGTGAGATAAGGATGGACTAAGATTAAGAGGGAACATTACTTAAGGAGTTAAATAATTAACTCTCTAATTAAGGGAACGCATTTAAGTCGTTCATTGTGTGTGAACTTTGATTGTTCATATCTGAGTTGTTGTTTACTGCACTTTCTATTATGTTGTGCATCTAATCAACCACCATGCTATCGACAATTAGTCGTCGTAGCCACGTTAGCTTGGGGGCCATGAGGGGATCGTACCAGCATTCGTGCTGACCCCCTTTGGGGGCTGTTTTTACTACACAGGTACATCAGGAAGCGGCCGTCGCAAGAGTAAGAAGAGGATACAAGTGTTAAGGGTTAAGTGTGGCCTACGAGTTGTGCATGTACACTCGTATGGCAATTTGAGTTAGTAAGATGTATAGGATGTGAGGGGGTTGTAAGAAGGATATGTAAATGGTTAAGATTGTTGTACTAGTGTTCGGTATATTCTTTAGTCAGACCGTGGCAAGGTCCTGGATTGTAAAGAATTCCGCTGTGACATGTACATATATATGCTGTTAAGTTGCGAGACCACAATTGGATTGAGTTGGGGTGTTACAATACCACGTCTCCAAAATGATAATAATCCATACACATTCTATCACCCGACCATAAAACATTAGCAATCTGCTCTTTGGTATCTAAACTAACATTATAGTAGAACATGGGAGAGCGAAATTGTTAATTTCTAAAATACTCCATTATGAATGTTCCCTCACCATGCTCCATTGTCTTCTGTCTCAGCCTACTTAAATGATTTTTCAAGTCCAACTTCTCAAAGCCAAGAGCATATTTTCCTCCGGCACACATACCCATTATATCATAAGATGAACGGAGTGGAACTCCAGCGTTCTCAAGACATAATGCAAAAAAAACTCTAAGATTCAGTGATATGCCTATTTATCTTCAACAAATGAGAATGACATTGAGGTTGCAGCAAGTGAGAATGTTCATCAGTCTAACGCTCAATATAGTACACATGTTTGTGTGTATTCAACCTAAGATATATATGAGCTTGACAATTAACTCTAGTGTCCGGCCTTGGATTTATGGACATATTAGGCAAAACATCATCAAGTAACACCTCCTGGTATTTAGGATTCGAAGTACTTGTCCTTTTGAATCCATATTCAACATAGCAGAATGCAAAATACTTCAAAATCCCAATTTTCTTGCATTTATTTTAGAAGCGAACTCTAGAATCAAAATCAACCTTGCAAGCATACTTATTGTAAAATTATCTACACTCCTCAATAGAATTGAACCCCAACTTTTCCCATGAGTTTCTAATTTTAGGATCATATAAGGAGCCTACAATAGTCATAATAAGAAAGCAATCAATGAATAGAACTACAATAAACAAAAAACAAATTGTATCCTAAGCAGATATAAAATGAGTCCATCATACACAAAAATATTATCCACATACATTTAAAAACGTGTACATAAGTAGTAGAACAGAATAAGCAATAAAACAGAAGAACTAACCATCATGAACTTCAACAGTGGGTTAGGAGTAGATTTACATGAAGCAGCTTGATTAGGGAGAGATAGTGGATCTTCATTTTCAGCCAAATTCTCACAGAAATCAGATATTCGTCCACCTTCAACAACGTATTTCTAAGAGTTTAAATAAACTTCAACAATGGGGTTATGAGCAAAATTATTTGAAGAAGCTTGATCAAGGAGAGATAGTTGATCATTCTCAGCCAAATGCTCACCAAAATCAAATATTCGTCCCCCTTCAACAACATCTTTCTTAGAATATAAATCAACTTCGGAAGTAGATATGAGCCTTATTAAGATCAACTTGAACTGCTGAACACCTTTCTGATAATTCAAATTCTTCAAAACATTCAACAAACTCTGAAGTATGATCTTTAATCAACATAGCTAAATCCGTAAAATAGATAGAACTAATTAATGCTGTAACCCTAAATTAAAAGTGGTAAGATAAAAATACATTAACAAAACAAAGCTAAGATTAGAAGAAAAGAACTAAAGAACAATCAGTATGTTTAGTGAAGCATTACCATCAATCAAATGCAATCAGATTGAGGAAGAACAACCATTATTATGTTAGTGATGTGTGTAGAAAAATAGAGGGTTGCAAATATTCATGACAATAGAAATATTAGAGAGAATTGGATTTATGCTGATTTACATGGGTATTTATGGGAGAAACTAAAAAACTAGCCGGTAGAGTAACACTAATTATTACCTAAAATCTAGCAACGACTAATTAATTAGACAAGAACACAACAACAACACAATGGCTAAATAATTAGATAAGAAGATAATGACTAATTATTTTACCCTTCATCTAAATTAAAGATGCTATAAAATAGCTAATACTTTTTCTAAAAATTAGGCACTAGAAAATAATAACGTCGGTGTTAATATTTTAACACTCCCCCTCAACACCAAATTTGATCTGTGTTGCCATGCTCAAAAGTCTTCGGAAGCTCTCAAGTTTGTTGCCGCTCAAGCCTTTAGTGAATAAATCTGCTACTTGTTCTGTAACACCCCAACTACAAACACCATACTTAACAACATTTAGCAGCGGAAATACAACTCAACATCTAACTTAATCCTTGGGTGCTACACGCCGTTAGCCACCCACGTGGCTAACAAGGCTAATACATACATAGTGTACCGGTCTGATGGATAGGACTCCCGAGCATTAACATTACAATCCCACTTCATAACTAAACCGAGTCAATTACAATTACATTACAACTGTACCGAGTCTAATACATTCCATTACCGATATCACACTTCGGTCTTACATCTCTTACAACTACATGAACAACTAATAACTATCCATGTATATACAGCTACCCCGTCCTACTCTCGAACGGCTGCCAGCTCCATTGTACCTGTAAAGTAATGGGGGCCCCCACAGGGGGTCAGCACCTTTGCTGGCATGGTAATCGTGCAGCCCGCATGCTACCGGGCCACGCACAACTATTTATCATCTGAGCATGCGGTGAATTATATTTAAAACATGCATGAACACTATACACACATATCATGCTTATAAATCACACATCCAATGAACAGGATACAAGCATAAGATTAACACATCACATTGGTTAGATCACATTATTGTGTTCTTTGACCCTTGAGGGTTCTACCCTAATGGAGTTATTCCTTGTTAGACGACACATACCCTTTTAGTCGGGTTTACTTAATTACCTCTTATATTTGTACGGGGTTGATTTCGGAGATCCACGTACACGTACAACATAACAACATACTTCGCATAATAACATGTATACAACTTAATACCGTTCTTCTTAGAGAACGTACACTTTACTTAGGATGTGTCGGAGGAAATATAAGTCCGAGCACACCGTACACATTTATTTCACTTAGATGTGTCGACCGTAATATGGGCCCGATCACACCATACACAATTTCCCCTAGCTCCAAATAATAGTGAGGTAGGTAAGCCTTGGTTAAGCTTGTGGGTGGTTGTAATCCAAGGAAGGAAAGCAACCATATCATAACAGTATTCCCCCTAGCCCTGAATAATAATCAAGGTAGGTAAGCTTTGGTTAAGCTTGTGGGTGATTGTAATCCAAGAAGGAAAAACAACCATAACATAACAGAGTGGGAGTTAATTCAAATATAGACATCAACTCGCAAACAACGCGCGCGACCGGAACGACCGGATTCCTCACCCCCCATATTATATTCATATTAGTTAGAAGTTCCTTTATGGAACTTGTCACATCATGACACCGTATGGTGTTATAAACTTGGTTAATCACACACAAGGGAGGTAACATCCCATTCGACAAACATGGACAACAACATTCATTAATAACAATATACTAAACAAAAGCCACACACATCACACACAACCACAATATACAACTAACGCACGGATAGCCGTAGTTAGAACATTCCCGTAGGTTGGGACGTTTAATCCGAATACCGATCTCTTATGTGATCCTACAATCGGTTAGCTACGATTTAACACATAATTAAGGTTAAACGGTATCGGAATTATTTACGCCACATTAATGAATTACTATAAACTTATTTCATGCTTTATCTTGCAAGGTGGAAAACACACAGAAAAACAAGTTGGCATACAAGCGGTGTAACCCGGTAGGACACAGGTTGCAAGAAAACCATACCTGTCACTGCGGGGAAATACTTTACCGGGTGTTCTCACGTCCCTCGGTTCACCCTTGTTCCTCATGTCTTACTCTTGAACCACTATTTACATGTCAAATGGTTCAATTAATATTAAGGCATTACGGTACGCACATAATTGCTACTCCCGTTCTTACCCCGTTATCCCGTTATTTCGGTTTAACTTAGTGTACTTAATTCTTTAGCTTACTCACTCACTTCCAACACTTGTTTATACTTCTTAGGACCTTTATAAGTCACCAAACAACTCCTAAACATCCTCTAAAACCAATACCATTCAATCCCCCTTGTTTAGAAGCCTTAAAACAGTTTTTTTTCTTCTCTGGTCTGGACCGCCCCTCTGTGGCGGTGTAACACCCCAACTCCAAATACAATGATCATCGCCCTAAGTCCATCTCATTCATTAACAACGCAGCAGAAAAGTTCTACTAATTTGGTGTTACCGCCGTTAGTAACCTACGTGACTAACTAGGCTTATTCTCTTATAAGTCACGGTCTGACTAACCGGATAATCACTCGAGCATCTAAAACATTACAATTCATAAACCACAATTTATACCGAGTATCTCATATCCTAATACATCATACTAATATCTCATCAATTTACTAAACGAGTGTACATGCACAACTCGTGTAACAAATGTAAAAGCAACCCGAAGTACTCTACCCGCTCCTACTCTCAGGTTGAGTCTTCGTCCGGTACCTACCTGCAAAGTTTAAATCACAGGCCCCAAGGGGCTCAGCACATGGCTGGTACAGAAAACGTGCAGCCCACAAGCTAGCCGGGTTACACACGACTACTTTGTCGTATACATGCAATTGTTTATTCATACAAATAATAATAAGAAGTACGATAATAAACAACACATTTATGTGAAACATTCACAGCTCAAACAAATTGGACGTCGTAATGGACGCCCATTAATGATGTAAGTTAGATTGCTAACTCCTGAGGCCTGAGAATTGTTTAGTTCTGTTTGACCATACCTTATAAGTGTCAACCGTTCTCTTATTAGAACTGGTTGTTCTCTAACTGAATTGTTTTTTTGTCGGGTCATGGTAACCCTAGCCAATGAGTTATTAGCTCCATTGGGTTAATAAACAATAATTCTTAAGTTATGAGGGGTGTAGGCTTGACCCTCCTGCGCCTCCTGAATTTGCCTCCCATCTCGAACTGTTCACTCGAGATGGTCGGGTCAGTTTGTCAACCCTAGGCGGAAGACAGATCTGATACAGATGCCGACTCCTAACCTGAACATGCATGACCGGAGTCAGTCCCGGATTCCTCTTCTCCCAAGTTCCCGTTAGCTGAAGTCTCATTGACAATTTGTTAGTTACACCTCTCTCGGTATTAACCAACTAATAACAGGGAGTATTTATAACCTTATACAATTGTTTATTAGACATAGTTAATGAACAAGCTCTGAATCAATTTGTGTTAGTGTGCAATGGACACAAAACAACAATACAATAAATCGGTTTCATGCTTAATCTTACTTGGTCGCATCACAATAACACATAGCACACAAACCGAGGTAGACCTCGTTAGCAAACAAGCTACAAGAATCCCATACCGTACACCGGAGACTGGCTAGCTCTTAATCCCACGTTTGCCTAATCCGCCGAACGCCTCTGACTTATCTAGATCTGTAATCAGAACTAGTATTAGTACCCTGTGTCTTAGAACTAGTTTGGTTCTCTTTTCAACTTAAACCTCTTTCTAGGTTAACCCGGGTATAATAGTATACCGTTAAACGGGTTCGTTCATTTAGGAGCGTTTTCGAGCTCAATTCTAATTCATTAACTCACTAACGTCGTTAGTAGTTATTTAGTTGCACAGTTAGCAACTTTAGACTCATACGGACCTTGTATTAGATTTTCGTATTTTTCACTATTCATCCATATTTCACTATTCATTTATACGGTCCCGTATTCTACTATTCATTTATACGGCCTCGTATTTTACTATTCACCGTATTTCACTATTCACGTATACGTATTTTATTATTCACGTATATGTCTTGTATTTGACTATTCATATATACGTAGTTACTATTCATGTATACGTATTTACTATTCATGTATACGTATTTACTATTCATGTATATGTATTTACTATTCATGTATACGTATACTATTCATGTATACGAGTACTATTCACGTATACGAGTACTATTCATGTACACTAAAATTTTTCATATACGCCCGTATGATACTCCGTATCATACGTATTTATTTCTTTTTCCAATATAACTAGAATTTTCATTAAAAATACCTTAAGTAATGATTTCTCCTATACTTATTAAATTACGGGTATGCCCCTCGTATGCCTTAAGTTATATACGGGTCTCGTTTAACCCCGTCTTAACTCTGTTTCTTTTACAACTTGTTTCTAAATTCTTTATTTAATTTCCTTAACCTTTTAAACACATAAAAATGTGTTATTTACATTACTTACCCATAGTTTTCTCTAAATCTCCATTTTACTCTTAATAAGTTCTAAACTTGTTTTTTTTTTATTTCTAATTTCTTCCAAAGTCTCACTTAATTAATTTCTTTAATACTTTTGGTCAATAACCAAAATATACCCAAGTTTGACCAGTCTTTTATGGTCAAACCCCCTAACTTTCCATAATTTACAATATTACCCCTAAAGTTAATTTAACTTAACTTTTTATTCCTTTATCCTTTTAATATCGAATCTTTTGCTACCAATTTTATTCTATCTCCTCTAAACATTTTACAAACTGTCATTGACCAAGTTTGACCATGTTTGACCACGTTTGACCAGGGAAATTACCATTTTACCCTTGTGGTCTTTTCTTTTATCCTAACTCGTTTATTAACCAATTTAACTCCAATTAATTTCTAATTTTTGTAACTAATTTTCCTACAGATTTTTGAACACCAAAAATCATTTTAAACATCACTAAACCACCAGATTTAATTATCTAATGTTATAGTATATATATACCATCTTTTATTAACCTTAAATATACCAAAAACCTTATAAATTCCTTATAATATTTATTAACTCTTTATAAATTGTAAACTTAATTCTACAATTATTTTCTCATCATCTAAACTCTCAAAAATTCCATATTGACCTCATATATTTTCGGTAATCACCATTAGGTACTAAAGCTTCTTAAATTTTACATATTACTCTTAAGTATACTAATTCCTTTAATTTAACTAAGTTAGATAATTTTTCTAACTCATATATAACCTCCTAATTTTCGGCCATATAGAAATTCATAGTATATGAATTTTTCTTGTATATTATGATAGCTTATATTGTAGCTTATATCATAAGGAGTATAAATCTAATTTTAGATTTACAAAATATTAACATTTAATGTGTTAAAAATTGAATCTAACACATCAATAATTTTGGTAATCCTTAACAAAATAAATAACATGTTATATCATATTTATATCAACAATTAAACCTTGAAATAGGTAGTTGTAGGATTTACCTTGTATATTAACCATTAGCTTAATATTTAAGCTTGATTTCCTTAGAAATTTTGACAGCAATTTGCTAGAGAAATTGGCTCCAAAATTATACAACAAGATGAATAATAAGAAGGGTTAGTAACCCTAGGCATCCGGCCTTGATGAAAATCAAAGAAGGAAGAGTTTCCAAGAAGGCAATGTTTTACCTCGAGAATCAAAGGCACTTATTCATGGTGTTTCCTGAGAATCTGGGGGATCATGAGCTATGGTTGTAAAGCTCTTGAAGAGAGTATTCCAACTAGCTATCAAGCTTGTGATTTGGAGCTAGGACGAGAAAGTTATGATTTCTACAAGGAAAGGTGTTCTTTAAGGTTCAAAACTAAGAACATTGCACTTGTTTTGTGTTGTTTCTTCAAAGAGAGGATGAGCTACGAATTTGGGAGCTCTCATTTGACAGGTAAGAGTATCATTAATCATTCACTAAGGGGACAAGATGATAAGGCAATCCAAGGAAGTCTTGGTGGTTGAAATAGTACATTTTAAAAGCATTTTTGGACATGGTGACTCACCATTGAGGTCGGCCAGCATATGCCTCATTTGACCTGAATTTTTTTGTTTCTCTAATGTGTTTATGTAATATTTGACACATTAAACTCGTTCCTAATGACTTATACCATGTGATAGGTATGTTACAAGGCCAAAAATGCCTTAAAACACCTTTTATGTGCTTCCCGGTTCACATTGATTATGAAATTTGTTTTGGCTTGTTTAAATGTGTTCTTAGTACATTTAAAACCTTTAGAAACTTTGTTCGTGAAATAGCATGTTGCTAATTCCAATTTAAACCAAGTCGTTTGTTGGTTTTTCCTTGACTTTCGTCAGTTTAGTACCGGTTTTTGTGTGGACTTGTATACTTAATTTGTGTGTATACGCTATGGCTCCCGTGACCATTTTATTGTTGTTCCCTTATTCCTTATTGGTATTTAGGCTCATTAGCCTTTTAATTCCATATAAATGCTTAAGGCACATTTTCTTTAAAGCACATTTTCCTTTAAAGCACATTTTCCTTTAAAGCACATTTTTGTGCTCTAAGGTGTGTTTCCGGTTTAAACGCTAATTCCGCTTAATGCGTATTACTAATCTTAGAGGTATTTCATATTTGAAATCTCTTGGGAATGTATTGGTAGTTCCCTAATTTATTTATACTCTTTAATACACCTTTTGCTCTAATTGTTCCTAAAGCATGTTTTGGTGTAAATTGTTGTTTAACACTTATTCTAATGTTTATAAGGCACGTTCCAGCCTTGGTATATCCTAATTAGATAGTTCATTAATATATTAAGGTTTGGGGTATTTCAATCTACCCCCCTTAATAGAACTTTGTCCCCAAAGTTCCTATGTATCTATATCTCTTAGAACACACAGGTAACTTCACACTAAAAGATCATATAGATCACTCAATATCTGTATAGGCATTCTGACTCATAAGGTCTGCCATATATTTATATTTACCACACTTGTCACACAACATGTCTTTTGCATGTTTTAGTAATCAAAATACTCTTTGTATATTCTTTGATGTATACTCCTCAAGTAACCGGTCCGGAGACAAAGGTTTTCATGTCCTCGAGTTCATGAGCGAGTAATACAGAAAATACATGACAACTCCAATTCCACTTTATGCTACTGCATCTACTCTTAACGTGGTTAATTGTGACCACTTGTAGGGAGTTTC
The DNA here is from genome assembly GCA_023374045.1 of Limonium bicolor. Classification (NCBI taxonomy): domain Eukaryota; kingdom Viridiplantae; phylum Streptophyta; class Magnoliopsida; order Caryophyllales; family Plumbaginaceae; genus Limonium; species Limonium bicolor. The sequence continues at coordinate 200,291,233 of CM041776.1, read as the reverse complement.
AGGAATCATCCGACCCTGATGTGATCAGCATCAGTGTTGAACTATCCTTCCCCCCAATTTGTGTTCAGTTTTCCTTGATCTGGCCAATATCAAGTTCTACCTCCCACGCCAACTTCAAACAATCAAATAATTATTCATGTATCATTTTATATCTTTTAGTCCTTCTAGTCATAATCATAAATCAATACATCTCCAAATTATGGAACTCAGTCCATCAGTCATTCTTAATTCACCTCTTAGCAATTACTTAGAGAATTTAATTCCTACCAGGTTCTACATCGGTCTCATACCGATTCATACCTCATAACATTGCCATATTTGGTCTCATAACAATACATATCATAGGGATTTTAATTCCCCTGGAGTTTCTACTCCTCTTTTCCTGAATTCTCGCACCGAAGTTAACGAGGTCGTCCTCTAATACATCTGGTATTCGCATTTAATTGTGCGTAATAACCACAACCACATAAGAATGAATACATGTGTTTATATAACATACGTATCAAACATCACAACTAATTGAATTGTGCAATGCACACTGTAGGTTACGTACTGAATACGTGAAATATAGGCTAAGCGATTGTACGCTCTACCCCCCTTAAAATGGATTACGCCCACGTAATCAACATTATATCATCCTTGGACATAAGTTCAAGATGCTTATGTATCATGGAGCATTCTAGGTTCCATGTAGTCTATCTCACATTATGATTGGGTCAGAGGGTCTTCACCATGGTAATGGCTTAGTCTCTGCATCAAGGATTCTTATTGGTGTTTATACCAATCTTACAACTGGTTCAAGTGTAGTCTCTAAGGCTCCAAAGTATTTGATAGATGTGTCGTATATTTTATTCGACTGGAAGATGTGAGACATATCCTTCCTTCTCCTCTTTTGTTAGGTATATCAAATCTTTAAGATATGGTCCACAAGCTTCTGCTGCGCGACTCTGATAATCTTGGGGCTTAGTTTGCCCTACCTATCTTCTTTAATAGGTTTTAAAACTCCTTTATACCCTTATAACTTAGGAATAAAGTTCTCTTAATGGACGCGTGGTATGTTTATCTATACACGGTCTCTATGAGTTATAGCTTGTCTATCCAGTTCTCTGGAGGTCTGATGTTCATACTCTTATTACGCCTTCCAACGTCTGATTTGTTTCCTACTAACTGACCCTCAGTCTGAGATTTCTATTATCTGGTCTTACTGTTTAGTGCTTATTGCTCTTCACAGTTTCCTTGAAAATCTTCAAACATATAAACAGTTCGTACTTACTAATTAGTGCTTCTCGCACTTCATAATTCTTAATCGTTTCCTCCTGGAATGAGTTCTTCGACTCTTTTAATCTCATTGGTTTAAATGAGTTCTTTCTCCTCCATTGTTCATGGTAACTTGCTGTTCTGGTGTAAGTTTGCATCTCTGACTGCCGTACGGAGTCGACTACTTCTCGTATTCCTTACACTACTCATTTACATATATGGGGTACCTTAATGATACATTGCTACTTACCTGACTAACTTATAAATAAGTCCTTCATGCCCACAAGCTCCTTTGGAGTGCGGTCGTCCCACATCTCATTAAAGTATACTCGTAGTGTTCGTCACACGCTTAGTTATAGCTAATTTGTGAAGTATTCTATTGTCGATCTCCTCTTTCATCATTCCATGGTAACACACTTTTCGTTCTTCTTGAACTTAATCAAGGAATATCCATCTACTGGGTTCATAATTGCATTATACCTTCTGTATTTAGTACGGACTCGATCCTTTAGTAATTTGAGGTCTCTTTCCTTAGAGCCTCTTATCTTATTTCTCATGTCGATCTACTAGGAATGCATTTCCAACTCCTTACGGAATGGACAGTGTGCTTCCTGTGAAACCTTTCATCACATGTTCCAGGCTACTGGTATTACTGCACAGTCTATCTCCCATTTCATCACCTTACTTACATTGGTTTTTAATTCATAAATCTGATTGCTTTCGTGTCAATATTTGATGGCTTATATATAGTGGTTGCTTTGCTGTGCACCGTAACTTAATCTACCTGAAAGGTATTATTCTCCCGGCCTCCACTACCGAAGTAGCTTTAGCTTTCTTATATTGCCCATTGATGGCACAATTCTTCAATTGTTGACTTCAACGTCTTGTCTTATTTTCAATCCCTTTCATGGTGTAAACACACTGGGAGTTCTCTAATTTCGATGTTTGGCGGTTGCCGTATCGTGATGTAAAATGGTTATCTCTTAATATGAAGGTGTTCTGCTTCAATCTCAGGTTCGTAAGTAGGCTAGCATTTCCTCAACATTCTTCATCCTTTATGATGTTATTACGTAATTTAACCGGTTACTGAAGAAGTCATCCATGAATCATAAACTCTTTTGAGCATTCGTCACTTGACGTGCCATACTGTGCACTCACAATGTTTATCTCTGACGATTGCTGATTCTTAAATTCTGGGTGTTGGATATGAGGTCTGTCTCTGCAGCCTTCCATATTATTTATGTGTAACTTGAATTTTCTAAGGTAATTTCAAGGTCTACGGTTCCCATTCTCTAATAGAGAGTATTCAATCTCTAAGAAGTGAAAGCCCTTTTTGAGGGGTTTATTCCCACTCATGGCCTCACAACAAGGAGGTATCCCCACCCTAAAAGGAATGGTTCGTTCTCCACCCCTGTCACTAGCACTATCTCAACATTCTCATTGGTGCCCTTTTTTGGCAATTCCTCCTCAATTTAGTATAAGTTTCCATAACCACTCGTATGTACGAGTTGTAGTTCATTCATGGCCTAGATAAGCCCTCTTATGCTTTACTGTGCCTCGAGCTCTGATGTATTTAACATCCTTGGCTTGTAGGCTCTTAATGCTTGATTAGTCTCAAGTGATAGCCGGTGTTCGGTTCACTGTTGTATTCTTAATCATTTGTAGGTTATCCACGTAATTATCTAGTTCTCTGAACTCTGTCAATGTTAGGTCGCATCATTGGATGTAATATTAGGTTAACAATAAGTTGTTGTAACTCGCTTCCTGCTGTGGAAGTTCGTTTAGGTAATCCGATGTTATCAGTGTCTGTGACAATACCTCTTCTCATAGACTTGCGTCTTTTAGCAATTAAGGATTAGTTCTCATTAGGCCTCTGCCCCAGGTGTCTAAGTCGGATATTTACCCTGGATATCATGTGCTGCCATGTCAATACTTTGTTCAACTTTTGTTGACTACGCCACCCTTAATGACTAATCATATTTGGGTGTTAATGAGTTAGGCAAGCAGTACTAACCATCGTTTTATGGCTCCTTTTCTGCTCAACTATACCAACTCTATGGTGTAGTTCTTTTGAGGTTCTCTCTTTTGTGATTGCACGTCTTTGATCCTAGGTAAGTCATTGCTTAAATTTGCTTTCTCTGATTCTGTTTCTAGGGATTTATCAACATCTTCAGTGAAGAGTGCTGTTAATGGTATTATTTTGGGAATTCATCCCATTTTTATTGAAAGTTGTTATGTCCTCCATTTTCATTGTATGTCGTAATACCTTCCTTGCAGGTTATTACTTACATCCGGTCCTCTCACATTGTTGAGTAATCCCTTCGGTTCTTCCATTCAAGGTTAGGCTTGGTTTTGGGTTGATGTTCTTACCTGTAGTGTCGGTTGTCTATTGCTGATGCTCACGTCGTTTAGTTTCCTAACCAAGTCCAGCTCCCTGCTGACTGGGGTATTGATTTAGTTGTCATGGTCAGGCCGTCAGGCCCTCCCGATATTTCGCTCTTCAGTATTAAGGATTTGTAATCCAGTGTTAATATGTATTATATCCGTGGTTTTTACCATTTGGTCTTCACGGCTTCCTGTAAAGCTTCATTGCGGCGGCACTTGCCAAGGCAAGTGCGCCATGCAAGATGGGCTATCGGTACTGTGTACGTCGGCAATGGTACATTCTCCTAAATTCCATGTAGGTGGTAGTCCATGGGACTCCTTCTTTGCCCTTTTTGGCTTTGGTTAATTGATTATCTGGACAGCTTCCTGACTGCTTTTGATTGTATAATTACTTATCAGGGTATTCCTCTTCTGAGGGAACCCTTTTTCTTTTGCTTTCGCCATGGTTCTCACTCTCATTTCCACACCTTCGTCGAGGTTATCGAGTATTGACTCTCCTTAGGCACTACGTCGTAGTCCTATCTTGGAGTATGACTTGCATATGCATTCGTAGTCGTCTGGGCTATTGCAGTTAGGTCTTTGCAACCCCTTTTTTAGGTTCGGAGTTACCCGCTTCATAATTGACTTTTAGGTAGTCCCTATGCTCTTGCGCGGTATGATCCCACTGTTATTGCTCCCTTGGACTATTGTCCGGTGTTTCTGTCGCTTCTATTGTCCTCCCATTGCACTCGTAGTGCTTTCCTTCTTACTGGTATGGCGGGGTTATATCGACTGCGTAGCATGTCGACCCATGTTGCCGGTAATTATTATTCTCTCATTGGTAGGATTCCGTTGGTAGCGCCTGTTTCTACGTTGCGCTCCAATTAGGACCTTCAAGTCTTGAAAGACTATTGCATAACGAGGTGCTTCTCGTATTGCATAATACTAAGTATTTGCCAGATCGGGTTTTCCCGAGTAAGAGAAGGCTTGTCATCTCTCTGGCGTTCATTTCTGGTATCTTAGAACCAGGGGCGCGGAGGGCAGGTCAGGTATTATAGATATCCGATATACATCGGGAATCCTAACTAACGCACCTCTCGCACTAATACTCAACCCTTATCCCAAAGTCTAAAGTTCCTAACTCGGTAATTCCTAAGCTCGGTAATTTCCAGTCATTAGAGCGTAACTACGCTCTGATACCACTTTTGTAACACCCCAACTCCAAATACAATGATCATCGCCCTAAGTCCATCTCATTCATTAACAACGCAGCAGAAAAGTTCTACTAATTTGGTGTTACCGCCGTTAGTCACCTACGTGACTAACTAGGCCTATTCTCTTACAAGTCACGGTCTGACTAACCGGATAATCACTCGAGCATCTAAAACATTACAATTCATAAACCACAATTTATACCGAGTATCTCATATCCTAATACATCATACTAACATATCATCAATTTACTAAACGAGTGTACATGCACAACTCGTGTAACAAATGTAAAAGCAACCCGAAGTACTCTACCCGCTCCTACTCTCAGGTTGAGTCTTCGTCCGATCCTACCTGCAAAGTTTAAATCACAGGCCCCAAGGGGCTCAGCACATGGCTGGTACAGAAAACGTGCACCCCAAGCTAGCCGGGTTACACACGACTACTTTGTCGTATACATGCAATTTTTATTCATACAAATAATAATATTTTATGCTAACTCGTTTATTAACCAATTAACTCCAATTAATTTCTAATTTTCGTAACTAATTTTCCTACAGATTTTTGACACCAAAAATCATTTTAAACATCACTAAACCACCAGATTTAATTATCTAATGTTATAGTATATATACCATCTTTTATTAACCTTAAATATACCAAAAACCTTATAAATTCCTTATAATATTTATTAACTCTTTATAAATTGTAAACTTAATTCTACAATTATTTTCTCATCATCTAAACTCTCAAAAATTCCATATTGACCTCATATATTTTTGGTAATCACCATTAGGTACTAAAGCTTCTTAAATTTTACATATTACTCTTAATTATACTAATTCCTTTAATTTAACTGAAATACCCCAAACCTTGATAAGTGGTTTAAATATCAAACTATGTTATATAAAGGCTAAAAATTGCCTTAGAAACATCAGTGAACAATTAAACCACAGTAAAATGCAATAAAACACTAAGACACAGTTTGAGCAAAAACATGCTCTAAGCTATGAGTGAACTTGGTTAGGACCCAAAGAGCCTACCAAGACTTAATAATATTCAATTATGATTTAATAAGGCTAAATAAGTCCTTAGGAAACCTTGGTGGCAGTTAAACCAAATAAAACACAAGAAAATACCTTAAAGTCCATATGAGCAAAAATGTGCTCTAAGCTTGGGATAAATTTGTATAAGACCTAATGGTCATACCTATACCTTATAAATATGTTAATGAACATATTAAAGCAATTACCAAAGAAAACCAAGCTTGAAAACAAGTTAAAACACAAAATGTGCTTTAAGGAGTCTTAAAGCACGTTTTTGAAAAATTGTCTTGTAAATGAGTTTTGAATGGCTAAATGTCCATCATTACTCTTTAATTAACATGTGTACTATATAGTATCACATTTGGGTGGCTATATCAATGGGAAATCAAAAATTTCACAACAATGTGCCTTGTTTTAGTGAATAGTGATTTTTATAAGCTAGTTTGTAACATATGATGTTATAAGTAATTAAATGAGTCAATAAAGACCAAAACACCCTTCTAAGTATATGGGGGCCGGTTTTATCATATGGTGACTCACCACTCACTTGTTAACTTGTTAAAGAAATAAAGATGACTAATATAGTTACTATTTGCTTTTTAAGTACAAATATCTTCCAAAAAGTAAACTTATCTCATTTCTCTCATTCCTTTCTCCATTTCACACGGCTCCACTCTCTTCTTCCCCTCTTCTTCTTGTTCTCTCTCGGTAATACACAAAACCACCATGGAAGTCCACCTTTGACCACATGTAAAACCTAGCTCACTTAACCAAATCAAAAACAAACACCACCATCCTCTTCCTCTCATCAAGCTCTTCATTTCTATCTTCTCAAAATTTGGAGATCACCATTTCGGTGCCATGGAGTTCCACCATTGATGGAGCTTGAGCTTGTCTTTCCACATATTATTGATCTCCTTTGCTCCTAGGTAAGGAATCTCAAAGAAAAATCAAGTTTCCTCCATGTTTTGTGTGTGACCGAAAATATTCATTGATGGAGCTCCTTGTGTTGCTTTGTTCTAGCTCCATTTGAATCTTTCAAGGACTAGGTGGAGTCCTCTCTTCATAGATATTCAAACACCCTCCAAAGATTAAGGTAAAACAACTACATTAATGTTTTGAAATAATGTAAACCTAGGGTTTACAATGAGATGGAGCTTAAGCTTGAATACTCATTATGTTGTTTGTATAATGTTTAGTAGTTGGCAAGGAACCAAATACCTTATCGGTTTTATAAGGAAACAAGAAAGAAGTTTGTGTGGGAAAGAGGTAAATATGCTATCTCAATGTGGTTTAATGCCTTAGGAGAAATAAGCTTATAATGCTTATTAAAACCACCTAAAGAGCAAATGGTGAATGACCTAGTAAAGTGTTCTCAAGGAGACTAGTAAAAGAACATATGTATTGTTCGGTGTATTTGCAGGTCAAAGGCATTACTTGTGTGGGAAATTCAGTGTTTAAGGTTTATGCAATTTAGGGGCCTAAGAGCCATGTTGTTTAAGGGCCTAAGTGCCAAGCAATTTAAGTTATGCACTATATTGTGATGTAGTGCTAAATGTGTGAAGTCTTGTGTATAAAAATGTGTTTGATGGATTTTAGGTGTTTTGAATGAAATAAGGTAAAAACCTAAGTGTTTGGATGTGAGTATATACAAGAGAAGCTATGGCCAAATTTGGGAAAATGTGTGAGAAGTTCTAAGTGTTTTAAATAGTTTTGGTGAACTAGGAAGTGTTAAAGGTGAATAAATGTTTACTTGAGAAGAAAACATGTGTTAAGGTGGTTTAGAGTGATGCAAGGATTTAGGTGTTATCTTGGAAGTTCTAGGAATTCAATGTGTGTTTTGAGGATGATTTAAGTCTTGGAGGAGTTTGTTTAAGGTTTAGGTAATGTTGATATCCAAGGAATAAGTGTTGATTAAGTAAGATGTGAAAAAGGAGATTTAGTTAGTAAGAAAAGAAGTTTGAGAGATGATGTTAAGGTGTAGAGGAAACACCTTGGTGTAGTGGTCATTATTGGTGAACTACCACTTATAAATCATAAGGAGAAAACATCCCAAGTGCTAGGAACTTTGTAAGAAGTTTGTGAATGATAAAATGGTTTTGGTGAGGAATTTAAAGAGTTTAGCACATGGATAAAGGTGTGTTTGAAGTGCCCAAATGAGGTTAGGGTATACTAGGATATATGGGGGTGAAGTTGGAGTTGAATGTAAAAAGGAAAACAAAGATCTGGGGCAGACCGGACTTGCGACCGGACTTGCGACCGGACTTGCAAGTTCGGTCGGACCCAGTTTACCCTGTGGGAATTAGTTTCTGGAATGGACCGGACATAGGACCGGACTTACAAGTCCGGTCGGAGTGAAAAATTTTTTGACGGAAATGTGTTCTGGAATCGACCGGACTTGGGTAAGTCCGGTCGGCAAGTCCGGTCGGACCAAAAACATGGTTTGAGGTTATGAAATGATATGTAATGATGGGGATTGATAGGTAATGATGTTATAAGGTTGTTAAGGACATGTTAGGTGAGTTTTAAATGGCAATTAAGTGGGTGAAAAGTTGTATCAAAATGTAAAAGTAAACAAGTTGAAATGTAAAGTTATGTAACAAAGTTAACGGGGAAAGTTAAGCATTTGACATTAAATAATCAAGCAAACCCCGATGTTAATAAAACACATGTGATGTAACAGTTGTTCGAGAATCGCTCGAGGAACATAAGTGGACGTGGTAAAGTGGACTCCGGTGATAGGTATGGTTTTCTTGCAACCTGTGTCCTACCGGATTACACCGGCTTGTATGCCAATGTGTTTTCTGTATGTTTGCCACGTTGTAAGATTAAACATGTAATGAGTTTACAGTAATTCATTTATGTGGCGTGTACAACTCCGATACCATTTAACCCGGAACAGTGTTAACCTTAGTTAACTGAGTCTAGGATCACATGAGAGCTCGGTATTCGGAGTAAACGACCCGTACCATGGGACGTACTAACCACGGCTATGCGTGGGTTAATTGTGTGATATGTGTAAGTGAATGTAGGGATCTCCCTTGTGTGTAACCCAGTTGTAATACTGTATGGTGTGTAGTCATGATAGACTCCATAGTGGGGTTCTAACTAATATCTAAGGTAAGTATGTACTAACGGTGGTGAGGAATCCGGTTTGGCCGGTCGCGCGTTGTTTGGGAGAGGGTATCCTTCCTAGCCTTACCCTTCTCTTTGTTATGGTTGTTTCCCTCACGGGTTATGATCTCCCATTAGCTTACTCCAAAGCTTAGCTATTCTGACTTATGATCGGTTTAGGGGGAACATGTGTTTGTGTGGTGTGTTCGGGCCTCCAAACCCGAACCGCCTTAACTTAAGTTACTCGTCCAACTATTAGGACGGTAATGAGTGTTGTTGTTATTGTGTAACGAGCTTATCATGAGACTGGCAACATTCTCTAGGCTCACCAGTGTATAAACAATGTTAGGGTTGGTTCCTAAGAGAACCACTCCCGTTATGTTATGTATTTTTGTTGTGATGCAATATCTATTGCGGTATTATGTTGTGCACGTGGAAACGTGCAAAGTGCTGTTAAGTGTTGTATGTAGTGTATGTTGTAGGTTGTATAATGTGGAGTGTGTGGATCATGGATATGATTCCCAGTTTGTGATAAGAGGCGTTTAAGGATAACCCGATTTAAGGGTAAGTGTCGTCTATTAAGGAAGTAGCTCCATTAGAGGAGGAACACTTTAGGGATAATGAATACCAAGAGTGACTTATTAAGTAAGGATATATTATCCGTTTGTTGAGCCCATTGAGGCGAAATGTTATGTGATGTGTGTTTACTGTTACATGCATGATTTAAATATAAACAACCGCATGTTAAGACGACAATTAGTTGTGCGTGGCCCGGTAGCATGTGGGCTGCGGGATTACCATACCAGCAAAGGTGCTGAGCCCCTTGGGGGCCACCCTTTCTCTTCTTTTCCTATTTCAGGTACGAAGTGCTGGAAGCCGTTCGAGAGTAGGACGGGTAGTCGTCGTACATGGGTAATCATTTAAGTGTATGTATACAGTAGGTGTAGTAAGACCGAAATTGTTGTCGGCATCAGTTTATAAATACTCGGTATAGTTGGAAGGAGTGCGTTGTGTTGTTGTTAATGGAAAGCGATAGTAATGTGTAGTCGCTCGGGAATTTAGCCCATCAGACCGGTACAATGTATGTGTATTAGCCTTGTTAGCCACGTGGGTGGTTAACGGCGTGTAACACCAACGAGTTGAGTTAATTGATGAGTTGTGTATTCCGCTGCAGATTGTTGTTATATATTTGTTGTTGGATGGGGTGTTACATTAACTAAGTTAGATAATTTTTCTAACTCATATATAACCTCCTAATTTTCGGCCATATATAAATTCATAGTATATGAATTTTTCTTGTATATTATGATAGCTTATATTGTAGCTTATATCATAAGGAGTATAAATCTAATTTTAGATTTACAAAATATTAACATTTAATGTGTTAAAAATTGAATCTAACACATCAATAATTTCGGTAATCCTTAACAAAATAAATAACATGTTATATCATATTTAGATCAACAATTAAACCTTGAAATAGGTAGTTGTAGGATTTACCTTGTATATTAACCATTAGCTTAATATTTAAGCTTGATTTCCTTAGAAATTTTGACAGCAATTTGCTAGAGAAATTGGCTCCAAAATTATACAACAAGATGAAGAATAAGAAGGGTTAGTGACCCTAGGCATTCGGCCTTGATGAAAATCAAAGAAGGAAGAGTTTCCAAGAAGGCAATGTTTTACCTCGAGAATCAAAGGCACTTATTCATGGTGTTTCCTGAGAATCTGGGGGATCATGAGCTATGGTTGTAAAGCTCTTGAAGATAGTATTCCAACTAGCTATCAAGCTTGTGATTTGGAGCTAGGACGAGAAAGTTATGATTTCTACAAGGAAAGGTGTTCTTTAAGGTTCAAAACTAAGAACATTGCACTTGTTTTGTGTTGTTTCTTCAAAGAGAGGATGAGCTACGAATTTGGGAGCTCTCATTTGACAGGTAAGAGTATCATTAATCATTCACTAAGGGGACAAGATGATAAGGCAATCCAAGGAAGTCTTGGTGGTTGAAATAGTACATTTTAAAAGCATTTTTGGACATGGTGACTCACCATTGAGGTCGGCCAGCATATGCCTCATTTGACCTGAATTTTTTTGTTTCTCTAATGTTTTTATGTAATATTTGACACATTAAACTCGTTCCTAATGACTTATACCATGTGATAGGTATGTTACAAGGCCAAAAATGCCTTAAAACACCTTTTATGTGCTTCCCGGTTCACATTGATTATGAAATTTGTTTTGACTTGTTTAAATGTGTTCTTAGTACATTTAAAACCTTTAGAAACTTTGTTCGTGAAATAGCATGTTGCTAATTCCAATTTAAACCAAGTCGTTTGTTGGTTTTTCCTTGACTTTCATCAGTTTAGTACCGGTTTTTGTGTGGACTTGTATACTTAATTTGTGTGTATACGCTATGGCTCCCGTGACCATTTTATTGTTGTTCCCTTATTCCTTATTGGTATTTAGGCTCATTAGCCTTTTAATTCCATGTATAAATACTTAAGGCACATTTTTCTTTAAAGCACATTTTCCTTTAAAGCACATTTTTGTGCTCTAAGGTGCGTTTCCGGTTTAAACGCTAATTCCGCTTAATGCGTATTACTAATCTTAGAGGTATTTCATATTTGAAATCTCTTGGGAATTTATTGGTAGTTCCCTAATTTATTTATACTCTTTAATACACCTTTTGCTCTAATTGTTCCTAAAACATGTTTTGGTGTAAATTGTTGTTTAACACTTATTCTAATGTTTCTAAGGCACGTTCCAGCCTTAGTATATCCTAATTAGATAGTTCATTAATATATTAAGGTTTGGGGTATTTCAGGCGGTCCCAGGGGTGGTCCACAACAGAAACTACACTCTCCCTGCAGAATTCGACTGGACCTCCCCACAGGGGCGCTCCCTAGGGGTAGTCCACAACAGACCCCATTTTTAAAAGTGTTTTTCTACACATTTTGAACTCCAAATTCACCCCAATCTTTTCCCACTTATTCCACAATCTTTCCACATGTTTCCTACATGTTTAAACACCTTAAAACATGCATTAAACCTCTCCAAATCTTTGGTTTAATCCACCACCCAATTCTTGCTCAAATTCAACAAACATCAATTCCCATATTTTGCACTTTGCACACTAGTGCGCCACTAACTTCCTCTTGCTAGTTTCTTACCTCCTACCAACCTTACCAAATCTCTTATTGACCATTCCAATTCATTCCTAGATGCTTGCACTTCTAAAACCCACATTCACTCCTTGTTTCACAAGTTACAAACACCAACTCTTTTTCTTGAAATTCCAAGTTACCAAGCATCATTATGCTACAGATTTTGCACTCTCTTATCTCCATTCTCCATGTACCATTATAAGTCTATTAAACCACTCTACTCAACACTACAAACACCTAAGTCCTCCCATTCACCAAGCCATCATCAAAACACTCATTTCCTACCAAAATTTCGCCATAACCTCCCCATAAACCTAACATCCTCAATTTCCTCCATTCTCACCAAAGTAAATCCTATACTAACCACACCCTCAAGGGGTCCTACCAGCACACCATTTTCAATCCAAAATCTACCAATATCTCTTCAAACAACAATATGGCTCAAACCTTAAATACAATGGCACTTAGGCCTTCAATTCAACAAAATTTTACAATTCTCTCTCATATCATCCAAACACATCACCAACACAAGTTTTTGGTTTCATTCCTTTAATTACCCATCCCAAGCTCTAAAATAATCAAAACATGCATTAAGGTGAGTTTCTTACCTTAAGCTCACAAACCCTCCTTCTCTTTTCCAATCTCCTCCTTCTCTTTCCCTTGATCAAAATCGGCCATATGGGAATGGAGTTGCCAAACTCCATCCCAACATTCAAGAAACACAAAAATGGATTCAACTAACCATTTAAATCCTTAGGAAATTCAAATCCAAGGAAAAGAGCTTAATGCACAAGGTTAGGGTTTTACCTTTGAGATTTTTAGAAGGGGTTTTCACCCATGAATCAAAAGGAGAGTTCCACCACCATTGGAGTGTTGAACAAATGCTCCTAAACAAGAAGGAAATGAAGTATCAAAAAGGGGAAAAATCGGTCAAGAAAGGAAGGTGAAGAAAAATGAGTTTTTCTTGAATATTTTTACCTTATGAGAGAGAGGGGACTCCAAGCTTCAATTTGATGTCATTTTCTCTTCAAATGGGAAAAACCCATGGAGATGAAGTTCATCCTTTTGAAATTCCGAAAAGAGAGGAAGATAGAGGATGATGAGGGGAGTTCAAATATGTAATTTATTTTCAATTTGGAGCTCAAATGGAGCTTGGGCATGTGGTGGAAGTTGGAGTAGCCATGGAAGCTTGGGGAGGAGCTTCAAATCGGCAGCACCAAGGAGGAGGAAAGAGAGAACGGCTGGGAAGGGGAAAAGGAGGAAAGAGAAAAGAGAAAAGGAAGAAAGGAAAATGAGAGGAGAGAGAGTGTGGGTGGGGGTATAAGTTACTTTTTCACTTTTTGCTTTTTGACTTATTTAATTAGCTAACTAGTCATGTGTGAGGGGGCTGTCTACATTAGTAAAACCGGCCCACTAATATATACACACTGGAGCGTTTTTCGTCTTTTACAGAAAACGCTCGTTAATTTACCCGGTTTTAGCACTATTCACTAACCGGGCCCGTTTTCTGGAATTTTCTCGTTTCTTTAATTTTATTGGTTCTTAAGCTTCCATTAATGTTTAATTATAGTTATTTGATGAACTATACTTTTTACGGGGTCATTTGACTGTTTAAAGTCATGTTCTCGGGTTTTCTCGAAAAACACGCTTTAAGACTCCGTTAGCGTTTTAACGCATTATTTGGATCCGTTTTCTTCCGGAATTTTTCCCACATGTTCTTAGTGTGTAATTGGGGTATAAAAATATATTTATAACCCTAGTGAAGGTTATATACCTCCTAAAATAATTAAATACGCGTTTTCACGTTTTGTGGCTTTTACGCATTTTCTTTTTCTTTTTGGTTTTTATTCCTTCACCAATGATCTTAAGGACTTAATTAGCCTTAGGAAATCATAATTACATAATTAATTAACATATTAAGGTTTGGGGTATTTCAATCTACCCCCCTTAAAAGAACTTCGTCCTCGAAGTTCATAATTTCCCTCATATCCTTTTAATCAGAACACTGGGATTATTTGCAAGATACAACTTCCATACTAAAGCACACAACCTCGGACTTAACGGTCCGGGTAACATATCCACATCCATACATGACACGCTTACATAATAACCTCGGACTCAACGGTCCGGGTAACATAACAACATTTGTACTTACATAAGAACCCTCAAACTCTCAGGTCTGGGTCACATAACAACATTAAAACTTTAAGGTTTGGATAGCATATCACTTTCAGGGTCATAGGCCTGAATAAAATCTACCACACATATCACACAACATGTTAGCATGTATAACAAACAGAAATACCTTTTCCATCTCTTCATGGGCTCAAGTCCCATGTCGAGTACATATACACTGTGATCCCGCAGAACCCGGTCGCGATGGACACCTTCTGGTCCCCGTTCCTTTGGGAGATCAAAACAATCACATACATTTTTAAAATATACTTCTCATGTCACCGGTCCGAAGATAAAGGCTCATACGTCCTCAGCTCGTGAGCAAGTAATACAAAAATTATTCCTTACGAGGTTAAGTATAAGAGAATCCTTTATTCAAAATATCAACCGAAGGCCCTTTTTACAAGGTCAAGTAAAAGAAATCCTTCATTTGAAAATACCATTTGAGAATCTTGGAAATATTGATTGAAGTCTTGAAAATACCAATTGAAAATTTGAAACACCAATTTATGCTAACTGCATCTTATTCTTAACGTGATTATTTGTGACCGCTTATAGGGAGTTTCAAGGATGATCCAACCCTGATGTGATCAGCATCAGTGTTGAACTATCTTTCCACCCCAATTTGTGTTTGGCTTCCCTTGATCGCATGCAAATCAAGTTCCACCTCCCACGTCAATTTCAAACAACAACTAATTCAAGCATTTACCATTTTCTATCTTCCAATCCTTCTAGTCATAATCATTACATCTCCAAGGGATAGAACTCCATCCATCAATTATCTCCATTCACTTTTAATCAAGTTACCTAGGGAATTTAATTCTCGCTAGGTTCTATGTCGGTGTCATACGTCTTCATAAATCATAATACTGTATATATATGCTTTTATCGAAATACAATGCACGGTTTTACATTTAGTATTATATGAACATACATTGTCGGGGTTTTAGTTCCCCGGGAGTTTCTTTACTCCCTTACACTTGTACTCTCACACAATAGTTAACAAGGTAGACACACTTATCACAATGGTATTCGCATCTTCTGTGCGCAATTACCACAATTAAACCATGAATGAATGCGTATGTTCATATTACATACGCACCAATAATCAAAACAAATTATTTTGTGATATGCACACCATAGTTCACGTACACTTGTATGTCAAAACACACTAAGCAGTTTTAGGCTCTACCCCCCTTAAAAGGAATTACGCCCACGTAATCAATCACTGAACATCGGTTTAAAATGTTCTGCCATCGTGAAGTGTTTTAACTTCCACGCGGTCTGTTATACAATGCGTTCTGGTTACAGTATCTTAACCATATTGGTGGTTTAGTCCCCAAACCAAGAATTCTCATTGGAGTTTATTTGACTCCTAATCGGTTTCGGTTCTGGCCTGTGAGGCTTCTAGGCGTTAATAATTAGCCATTTACTCATATTCACTATGCACATTCAACATTTGAATCACGGGTCTACTAGCTTCTACTGCGCGACCCTGATAACTTTAGAGCTTAGTTTGCCCCATTCATTATTTTTCATAATGTATTGTACATTTCCCATTTATCACCTTCATCTTGTGAAGAATGGTTTCTCAACCGATGCGTGGTATCTCTTACCGTGAGCGAATTTGGTGAGGTATTAAACTTTTCATCCACATCTCTGACAATTCACTGTGTATACTGCTATGTATTTCACGATTATTCACTTAGCCTCTTTCGACTTACTGTCGGTTGAGGTCGAGCTACTACCTAATATGTAGTGCTCTCTCGGTTATTTCCAACACTTGAGGTATAATGCATACCGGTATTTGGTATTCCGTGTTACTGCAGTCGCTTATTGCTAATCATGCCTCCACATTTGGTTATGTACAAGTATTCATCCATTGGTACGACCTTGCACTTGGTGCTTATAGCGTCGTAACTCTTTTTCTACTTCTACCACAATTTACATTTCCCCAAATTCCTAGCTATCCCACTCCATCATTACTGCGCACGTGCAATACCAAAACACTCAGTCATACAGAGTGCAGAGGCGTAAACCCTTGGTAGTAAATCTCTTATGCGATTGAAATAGGAATGAACATTGTGTCCCAATGAGACCTTTATTACATCGTACTGGCTACTGGCTTACTGCCCAGTCTATTTACTATCACTTACCTTGCATTCCCACCGAGTTTAACTCATAACTCCGTTTGCTCCCCACAACACTGTTTACCAATACTCGTACAATGGTCGCTCACTGCGCACCATGTTCTTACTCATTGTACAACGCTAACTTACATGGCATCCACTCTTATATTAGCTTCTGCTCATGTACTTTCACCATTCTTATTATGGTTCAGCATTTATTTGGATGACTGTTGAGTACGCTATTCTTCGAGTCCTTATGCTCCTTGAGCGTTCTTCACTCTACACTTAGCATCACACACCTATGGTGGTTTCTATTAAACTTATTTCTCCACAATTGGTACAAGCGCTTCTATTCATATTTTTCTTATTCAAATCACCCTTGGGTAATAACAATAGGGTTAGTCCTTAACATATCTCTTAAACTTGGTTCACATAATTACCGCTCCCGCGGTCTCGCAATATCGAGAGGTATCCCCACTCTTAAAACAGTGGTTCGTTCTCCGCTCTCTTCACTTGTACTACATAAACTTCCATAATCGATTAAATTTACGTAAAACATTAACTTTGTGGCTTATGCGCCTCTTTGCCTCGAGCTGTGCTCATTATAAGCTGTTCACACAAATTTTACTCCTCTGTACAGCATTACATGGTTTGGAGGTTGTATTGGCTCCCTGACAAGGTCGTTGCGTCACGCTTCCTTATATGGGATGCCTCTTAAGAATGTCCGTTTACCTCCTAACGCCTTATGTTTACACCTGGTTGTTGCTAAGTTATGCCATTACATCTGGCTTGTACTTATGGGTATGTTTAATTAACTACGCTGCTTTGCGTCCTTGGCTGGGTTTAATATCCTCTTCATTGTAGATCGATATTCCCCGGTAGTCTTGGTGATCATTCAAGGAATTCCATCCCGTTCATTGTACCTTAACGTGTCCATATTAGGCATCTGCCTTACTGCGTTCAAGCCGGGTATTCATCCTGCTACCTTGTGTTCCCTTTACAAATCTTGACACATGTCAATTGTCTGTACTCATCAACTTGTGCTCTTTGCACTTCATAACTCTTATTCCTTCCCTGGAATGAGTTCTCCACTCCTTCAGACTTGTTAGCTTCATAGCGTTCTTTACTTCCGGTGTTCACGGTATTTGATTTCTCTAGTCTAATGTTTGCACTGCTGACCGTAGTATGGAGTTGACTACTCCTCGTGTTCCGTACTCCACTCGTATACATGTGTGGGGTAGGTACCCTACTGATACATTGCTACCTGCCCGACTAGCCTATAAGTAGGTCTGTTAGGCCCGCAAGCTCCTATCGGAGTGCTGTCATCCCACATTTCATTTTCGTATACTCGTAGTGTCCATCACACGCCTAGGTGAAGTATCTGTTGTCAACTCCCCTTATCTCATCCGATGATAATGCACCTTGGTGTTTTCTGAACTTAATTAAGGGAAATTCATCCACTGTCTATATTAAGTACGAACTGGATTCCTTCCCTCGGGTTAATACCCTCGGGTTGTAGGATTGTTCTGAGGTTGCTCAAATATAACTAGGTGTGACTTACCTACTGCGTGGCGCTGAGGCCGGTGTAGGTCTGGTTTTGTTTTTAAAGAAAATATACAATTTGAGAGAATTTTAGGCTTGAAAGAAAGTTTGAAATAGATATGAGTTTGGAAGAAAATTTGGGTGTGAAAGAGGGTTTAAACTAAATCCGAGTTTGAAAGAAAAACTGGGTTTATAAGAAAATTCTTCCCGGTGTTTAAAATGTCTTCACGCTTTGACCAAGTCTAGCTTCTCGCTGACTGGTATATCTTCACATACAATGGTTAGGCCACTAAGCCCTTCCAGGTTTCACTCTCCAACTTCTTGGATTCGTGGTTCTATATATTTCATTCACCAATACGATATTCCACTAAGTACTTCATAGTCATTAAAATTTTCCCGAATAGCTCTATTATAGCTGCACTTGCCATGGCAAGTGCGCCATGCTGGCTAGTTGTCGGTTCAACACATACTGGTTTGCGGTACTACTCTTATTATTACCGTATTCGGTAGCCTTGTTGGCACTTCCTATGACCTTACAGTCTTGATAATAGAACATTTGAGCGACTCTCATCGGCCTTGACATGGTAGTCGTTAACTAGGGTGAGTCTCCACACACTTAACTTTGTGTTCTTTCTTAATGTTCGTCCCCACGCATTTGCCGTGGTTACTGAGACTTGATTCTTGTTTAGGTACTACGTCGTAGTCCTATCGAAGTATGTTTCATAAATACTCCCATAGTTGTCTAAACCATGATAATCGGGTATTACAGCCTCTTTGGCGTTGTAGGTTTGGATTTATCCAACATTGACTAGTTCCTTAGTCGGTTACTATACCATGGTCGGTATTATTTAACAATAGTGGTCCCGTAGACATGTGTCTCAGGTTTGTTGCTCCTCCATTGTCCGCTTCTGTGCACAGCT
This sequence comes from Limonium bicolor, assembly GCA_023374045.1. Taxonomy (NCBI): domain Eukaryota; kingdom Viridiplantae; phylum Streptophyta; class Magnoliopsida; order Caryophyllales; family Plumbaginaceae; genus Limonium; species Limonium bicolor. The sequence goes on along the minus strand of CM041776.1, from coordinate 200,272,312 downwards.
AGTCCTTCCTTTCTTGTTGACTGGGTTTCCTCGACTGCTAGGCATGTCGACCCAAGTCGCCGGAAATTTTGGTTCCCTACAGGTATATTCTCAGTCCTCCGCTATTGAGTGCGGGTAAAATTGCTAAAACGGGAACCGTCTCCGGGGTTCCCAGTTCTTGGAATCTACTGTATTACATGTTTTGGTTCTTACTCAAACAATTCACAACAGCCAGTTCGGGTTCTTCCTGAGTATGAGAGGACTTTCCATCTCTGGCGTTCTTTCCCGTGTTATAAAACGGGGGTTGTGGAGGGCGGGGAGGATATTGTAGGTTTCCAGTACCCACTGGAAGTTCCTAACTTGCGTACCTCTCACGCTATAACTCAACCCCTAAACCCAAATCTTAAATTCCTAACTGGTACCTCCTAAGCTCGGTATTTCAGTCATCAGAGCGATACTTCGCTCTGATACCACTTTTTGTAACACCCCAACTACAAACACCATACTTAACAACATTTAGCAGCGGAAATACAACTCAACATCTAACTTAATCCTTGGGTGCTACACGCCGTTAGCCACCCACGTGGCTAACAAGGCTAATACATACATAGTGTACCGGTCTGATGGACAGACTCCCGAGCATTAACATTACAATCCCACTTCATAACTAAACCAATTCAATTACAATTACATTACAACTGTACCGATCTAATACATTCCTTACCGAATCACACTTCGGTCTTACATCTCTTACACTACATGAACACTAATAAATATCCATGTATATACGCTACCCCGTCCCTACTCTCGAACGACTGCCAGCTCCATTGTACCTGTTTAAAGTATGGGAGCCCCCCAAAGGGGTCAGCACCATTGCTGGCATGGTAATCGTGCAGCCCGCATGCTACCGGGCCACGCACAACTATTTGTCATCTGAGCATGCGGTGAATTATATTTAAAACATGCATGAACACTATACCACCATATCATGCTTATAATCACACACAATCCGTGAACAGGATACAAACATAAGATTAACACATCACATTGGTTAGATCACATTATTGTGTTCTTTGACCCTTGAGGTTCTACCCTAATGGAGTTATTCCTTGTTAGACACACATACCCTTTTAGTCGGTTATACTTAATTACCTCTTATATTTGTACGGGGGTGATTTCGGAGATCCACGTACACACATAACAACATACTTCACATAATACATGTATACAACTTAATACCGTCTCTTTAGAACGTACACTTTACTTAGGATGTGTCGGAGGAAATATAAGTCCGAGCACACCGTACACATTTATTTCACTTTAGATGTGTCCGGCCGTAATATGGGCCCATCACACCATACACAATTCCCCCTAGCTCCAATAATTGTGAGGTAGGTAAGCCTTGGTTAAGCTTGTGGGTGGTTGTTAATCCAAGGAAGGAAAGCAACCATAACATAACAGTATTCCCCCTAGCCCCGAATATCAAGGTAGGTAAGATTTGGTTAAGCTTGTGGGTGATTGTAATCCAAGGAAAAACAACCATACAAACAAGTGGGAGTTAATTCAAATATAGACTCAACTCGCAAACAACGTGCGCGCCGGAACGACCGGATTCCTCACCCCCCATATTATATTCATATTAGTTAGAAGTTCCTTTATGGAACTTGTCACATCATGACACCGTATGGTGTTATAAACTTGGTTACTCACACATAAGGAGGTAACATCCCCATTCGACAAACATGGACACAACATTCATTAAATAACGATATACTAAACAAAGCCACCACATCACACAAACACATATACAACTAACGCACGGATAGCCGTAGTTAGAATGTTCCCGTAGGTTGGGATGTTTAAAATAATCCGAATACCGATCTCTTATGTGATCCTACGGTTGGTTTTTTTGTTTTTTTTACTACGATTTAACATATATTAAGGTTAAACGGTATCGGAATTATTTACGCCACATTAATGAATTACTATAAACTCATTTCATGCTTTATCTTGCAAGGTGGAAAACACACAAAAAACAAGTTGGCATACAAGCCGGTGTAACCCGGTAGGACACAGGTTGCAAGAAAACCATACTTGTCACCGCGGGGAAATACTTTACCGGCTGTTCTCACGTCCCTCGGTTCACCCTTGTTCCTCATGTCTTACTCTTGAACCACTATTTACATGTCAAATTGTTCAATTAATATTAAGGCATTACGGTACGCACATAATTGCTCCGTTCTTACCCCGTTATCCGTTATTTCGGTTTAACTTAGTGTACTTAATTCTTTAGCTTACTCACTCACTTCCAACACTTGTTTATACTTCTTAGGACCTTTATAAGTCACCAAACAAATCCTAAACATCCTCTAAAACCAATACCATTCAATCCCCCTTGTTTAGAAGCCTTAAAACAGTTTTTTTTCTTCTCTGGTCTGGACCGCCCCTCTGGGGCGGTCCCAGGGGCGGTCCACAACAGAAACTACACTCTCCCTGCAGAATTCGACTGGACCTTCCCACAGGGGCGGTCCACAACAGACCCCATTTTTAAAAGTGTTTTTCTACACATTTTGAACTCCAAATTCACCCCAATCTTTTCCCACTTATTCCACAATCTTTCCACATGTTTCCTACATGTTTAAACACCTTAAAACATGCACTAAACCTCTCCAAATCTTTGGTTTAATCCATCACCAATTCTTGCTCAAATTCAACAAACATCAATTCCCATATTTTGTACTTTGCACACTAGTGCACCACTAACTTCCTCTTGCTAGTTTCTTACCTCCTACCAACCTTACCAAATCTCTTATTGAACATTCCAATTCATTCCTAGATGCTTGCACTTCTAAAACCCACATTCACTCCTTGTTTCACAAGTTACAAACACCAACTCTTTTTCTTGAAATTCCAAGTTACCAAGCATCATTATGCTACAGATTTTGCACTCTCTTATCTCCATTCTCCATGTACCATTATAAGGCTATTAAACCACTATACTCAACACTACAAACACCTAAGTACTCCCATTCACCAAGCCATCATCAAAACACTCATTTCCTACCAAAATTTCGCCATAACCTCCCCATAAACCTAACATCCTCAATTTCCTCCATTCTCACCAAAGTAAATCCTAAACTAGCCACACCCTCAAGGGGTCCTACCATCACACCATTTCAATCCAAAACCTACCAATATCTCTTCAAACAACAATATGGCTCAAACCTTAAATACAATGGCACTTAGGCCTTCAATTCAACAAATTTTACAATTCTCTCTCATATCATCCAAACACATCACCAACACAAGTTTTTGGTTTCATTCCTTTAATTACCCATCCCAAGCTCTAAAATAATCAAAACATGCATTAAGGTGAGTTTCTTACCTTAAGCTCACAAACCCTCTTTCTCTTTTCCAATCTCCTCCTTCTCTTTCCCTTGATCAAAATCGGCCATATGGGAATGGAGTTGCCAAACTCCATCCCAACATTCAATAAACACAAAAATGGATTCAACTAACCATTTAAATCCTTAGGAAATTCAAATCCAAGGAAAGGAGCTTAAAGCACAAGGTTAGGGTTTTACCTTTGAGATTTTTAGAAGGGGTTTTCACCCATGAATCAAAAGGAGAGTTCCACCACCATTGGAGTGTTGAACCAATGCTCCAAAACAAGAAGGAAATGAAGTATCAAAAAGGGGAAAATCGGTCAAGAAAGGAAGGTGAAGAAAAATGAGTTTTTCTTGAATATTTTTACCTTAGGAGAGAGAGAGGACTCCAAGCTTCAATTTGATGTCATTTTCTCTTCAAATGGGAAAAAACCCATGGAGAGGAAGTTCATCCTTTTGAAATTCCGAAAAGAGAGGAAGATAGAGGATGATGAGGGGAGTTCAAATATGTAATTTATTTTCGATTTGGAGCTCAAATGGAGCTTGGGCATGTGGTGGAAGTTGGAGTAGCCATGGAAGCTTGGGGGAGGAGCTTCAAATCGGCAGCACCAAGGAGGAGGAAAGAGAGAACGGCTGGGAAGGGGAAAAGGAGGAAAGAGAAAAGGAAGAAAGGAAAATGAGAGGAGAGAGAGTGTGGGTGGGGGTATAAGTTACTTTTTCACTTTTTGCTTTTTGACTTATTTAATTAGCTAACTAGTCATGTGTGAGGGGGCTGTCTACATTAGTAAAACCGGCCCACTAATATACACACTGGAGCGTTTTTCGTCTTTTACAGAAAACGCTCGTTAATTTACCCGGTTTTAGCACTATTCACTAACCGGGCCCGTTTTCCAGAATTTTCTCGTTTCTTTAATTTTATTGGTTATTAAGCTTCCATTAATTTTTAATTATAGTTATTTGATTAACTATAATTTTTACGGGGTCATTTGACTGTTTAAAGTCACGTTCTCGGGTTTTCTCGAAAAACACGCTTTAAGACTCCGTTAGCGTTTTAACGCATTATTTGGATCCGTTTTCTTCCGAAATTTTTCCCACATGTTCTTAGTGTGTAATTAGGGTATAAAAATAATTTATAACCCTAGTGAAGGTTATATACCTCCTAAAATAATTAAATACGCGTTTTCACGTTTTGTGGCTTTTACGCATTTTCTTTTTCTTTTTGGTTTTTATTCCTTCACCAATGATCTTAGGACTTAATTAGCCTTAGGAAATCATAATTACATAATTAATTAACATATTAAGGTTTGGGGTATTTCATGTTCTTCGGTTCCGATGTGCTTTAATTGGATTTCTTCTTGCAAAACTTTCTCTCTAACAAAGTGATAGTGCACTTCTACGTGCTTGGTCCTTGCATGGAAGACTGGATTTTCTGCAAGCCGAATTGCTGATAAATTATCACAATATAAAACAACGCTGTGCTAGACTGATTGATGTAAATCCTTCAACAGTTGTCTAAGCCAAGTACTTTCTTGAGCTGCCATTGTTGCTTCTCGATATTCTGCTTCAGTAGTTGATAAAGACACGGTTGGTTGTCTTTTGCTGTATCACGACACTGCTCCTAATCCAAGCATAAAGACATAGCCACTAATTGAACATCTTATTTCTGGATCACCCGCATAGTCTACATCACATTACCCTTCTAACTTGCAATCTTCACCCTTTTTGCAAAGAATGCCATGACCAAGAGTACCCTTTATATATCTTAGAACATGTCGAGCTACTTCCAAATGAGGTTTCTTTGGATTTTGCATGTACCTGCTTAAGACACCAACTCCAAACAAAATATCAAGTCTTGTTAAAGTTAGATAGATAAGACTACCCACCAATTGTCGATACATAGTAGGGTCTTTCAAGTCTTCCCATCATGAGCACACATTCTCATGTTTGGCTCTATTGGTGTCAAGATAGGCTTGCATTTGAGCATTCCAAACTTCTTTAGCAAATCTTTTGAATACTTTAGTTGATGAAGATGAAGCCCTTCCCGACATGATGAATCTTTTGACCAAGAAAATGATTTAGTTGTCCTAGTTCTTTCATCTGAAATCTGACTGATAAATGTTTCCTTGTTTGGAGGATTTCTCTCTCGTCATTGCCTATGATAATTAAATCATCCACATAGACTAACACGACAACAAGCTTACCGCCATGAGCCTTAACAAACATGGAGTCAACGTTAGTCATTGAATAACCACTATAAGAAAGAAATTCTACAATTTTACCATACCATGCCCTTGGTGCTTGCTTTAAGCCATATAGTGCCTTTCCGAGTTTACCCACGTACCCGAGATGATATTCACTTTGAAATCCTGCTGGCTGGTTCATGTAAATTGCACGATCCAACTCTCCATGCAAAAATGCATTTTTCACATCCATTTGCCACAAAGTTCAATTTTTACTAGTTGCAAGTGCTAACAATACTCTTATCGTTGTTAATTTTGCAACTGGACTAAAGGTTTCATCATAGTCTAGTCCATATTGCTGAGAGAACCCTCGAGCTACCAGACGACCCTTGTACCTGCCAGTTGACCCATCAGTACCTCGCTTTATCTTGTATACCCACTTGCAAGAGATCGGCTTCACATCTTTTGGCTTTGGTACAAGTTCCCAGGTTTGATTTTGCTCAAGTGCAGCTACTTCCTCTTACATAGCCTTAATCCACTCAGGGTTTTTGGATGCATCTTGAAAAGTATCTGGTTCTCGTGCATCAGTTTCTTCTTCAATTGCTACATTTGTGTATTTCAGGTTAGTTTCTTGGTTCTAGTTGATCTTTTGGTGTGAATACTTCATCAGGATCTTCTTGTTGTGGTTGTGGGTGGACACCAGTTCTCCAAGGCCTTAGACCTTGGATTGATTCTATATCTTCATTTGTGTTCGTTGACTCATCCGACGCCACTCGGACTTGAGAGATTTGTGGTTCTCCTATGAATGTATATGGAGGTGATATTGATTCCTTATTTGACGGCCACCATAAGGAAGCTTCATCAAACACAACATCTCGAGATGTGTAGCACTTCCCACTTGTTGGATCACAACATCTCCACCCCTTCCTTGACTGTCATATCCTATAAAAATACACTTGATGGCTTTCTCTTCCATCTTGCTACGTAAGTGGTCAGGCACAAAAACAAAACATACACATCCAAATGCTCGAAAATGACTAACAACAGGCTTAGTGTTCCATAACTTTTCAAATGGTGAAAGAAAACATAACCTTTTTTGGGGAAGCCTATTAATCACAAAAGTTGCAGTATTCATCGCTTCAGCCCAAAAACGCCCTGGAACATTCTTTACATGGATCATGCTTCAACATATCTCTGTTAGGGGCCTGTTCTTTCTTTCTGCTATGCCATTTTGTGGGGTGTTAGGACAAGTAAATTGTTGTATTATCTTGCATACCTTGAGGAAGTCTAAGAACTCTTTTGAGGTGTACTCTCCCTTGTTGTCTGTGCGTAGGTAACGAACTCTTCTACCAAGCTCCGACTCTACGGTCTTCTTAAATTCTTTAAAACTTTATGAAATACCCCGAACTTAAATATGGTGATTAGAATATTCTAATATAGTATTTAAGGGCCTAATAGTGCCTAAGTAATTTTTGGTAAGGAAAATAAATCCAAAAGTAATGAGAAAACGCTTAGAAAGCGGAAAACGCTAAAATAAGCGTTAAATAACCATAGGAGGTACGAGACCTCGGTTAGAGTATTATGAGGATTCCTAAGGCTTATTCATGCCTAAGTAGTATACGGGGATGATTCCCGAAGAAAACGGATCCAAGAAATGCATTAAAACGCTAAAAGAGCTTTAGCGCACGTTTTTCGAGGAAACCCAAAAACGTGACTTTAAGTGGTCAAATGGACCCGTAAAAATTATAAATCATTAAATAGTAATTATTAAGCATTTATGGAAGCTTAATAACCAATAAAAATAAAGAAAACGAGAAAATTCCGGAAACGGGCCCGGTTAGTGAATAGTACCTAAACCGGGTAAAATAACGAGAATTTTCTGTAACAGACGAAAAACGCTCCAACTAGCAGTAATGTGTGGGGCCGATTTTTAAGGGGTCAAATAACCCTCTCGCACACATGTAACTAGCTAATAAGTAAAGGGGACCAAAAAACAAATAGAAAAAGTAGAAAAGGTACTTTCTTTTTCTCTCTCCCCTCATTTCTCTCTTCTCTCTCTCCCTTCCTTCTCTTCCCCACCGATCTGCTCTCCCTCTCTCTGCTGGGTGGCGATTTTGAAGCCCCCAAAGGAAGCAACAATGGCTTCCCTTATTCTTCTTCATGCTCTACCTCCATGTGAGCTCCAAATGTAAAAATAATTACATATTTGTAATCCCCTCATCCTCCTCTACATTTCTATCTTTTCAAAATCCGAAAATGAGCAACTTCATCTCCATGGGTTTTCCCCATTTGAAGAGAAAAGCACACCATTGTGAAGCTTGGAGTCTCCTCTTTCCAACAAGGTAAAAATCTCCATAAAAGATTCAAGTTTCCTCCACCTTCCTTGGAAACCGATTTTTGGCCCTTTTTAATGCCTTGTTTTTCTCTCTCTTTTGAGCATCAATTTCACCTAGCAATGGTGGTGGATTCTCCTTCTTGAACCAAGGGCTAAAACCCCTCATAAAAGGAATTGTATGTGTAATGTATTATGAATTTGGAAGTCTAAACTGTATCGGTAGTGTAAGGATTGTAGTGTACTCGGTATAGTAATGAATTGAAGTTGTAATTGAATTATGGATGAGTAAGCAATGGGAAGTATTGTATTGTGTAGAGTACTCGGTATGTTCATGTTCATCAGATCGATAGTATGTAGTATTGTAACTCGCCTTGTTAGTCACGTGGGTGACTAACGGCATTGTACACCCGCCGTTGGGTAAGGAGTATCCGCTACGAAGGTAAGTATTTGTACAGTAATGACGGTATTAACGGTAGGGGTGTTACACTTTAAGAAAGTTTGAGACTTTTCTTTCATAAAATCAATCCACACATACCTTGAGAAATCATCTATGAAGGTCTCCATATACTTCATTCCATTAACAGATGCCTGCTTGACCGGTCCAAACACATCCGAGTGCACCAACTCTAATGGCTCTGTAGCTCTAAAGTTGGACTCTTTGTATGGCAACTGGTGTGCTTTTCCATACTGACACCCTCCACATATTGTGTCTGTTTTTACTTCAAGTTGAGGGAGTCCTTTTAGCATCACCTTCTTCATACCACAATGTAGAAAATGGAGGGTTGCAAATATTCACGACAATAGAAATATTAGAGAGAATTGGATGAAGTGATTTTATTATGTATTTATAGGAGAAACTAAAAAACTAGCCAGTAGAGTAACAATAATTGTTACCACGACTAATTAATTAGATAAGACTACAACGGCTAAATAATTAGATGGGAAGAGAATGACTAATTATTTTACCCTTCATCTAAATAAAAGATGCTAGAAAATAGCTAATACTTTTTCTAAAAATTAGGCACTAGAAAATAATAACGTTGATGTTGATATTTTAACAATATGGGGTATAAATTTAGGGGAAAAGAAGATGTTAAGTGTTTGAGATGTTATTGAGTATTATAGAGATTATGAGGAAGAATAGTTATGAGAGACGTGGGTGGGCGTCATGGTGGATTGAGCTGCTGCCATCGTACATGAGAAAAAAGAAATGGGGGAGGAAGACGGTGAGCTGAACAAAATGAAAAAAAAAACACAGTGCAAGAAATAGACGCCTTCCGTCACAAAATCCGCGGGGATAAACTCCTCAATCCAATAATTATTCGCCTGTTTGCATTAGATAATCGCTTGCATAAGAAAAAAAATTAAATTATCTTATAAATAAAAACTGAAACTATGCCATCAAATAAAAAAGGAAGGAAATTAAAAAAAATGAAGGCAATTAATATAAGTTGCATGCTAATTATATTGCTATTTAACGAGCCTGAGAGAATCATTCTCTCGGTGGATCTATCCTCAGGCTGTGGACAACTCTGTTACCCAATTCTATCGTCTCCAACAAAAACCTCAAAAAGTCGATCATTATACCAGGTTTGAACATCAAAAGTACAAAATCTCTGAATCCTTATTGAAAAACCCAGGATGCTATTTGTAAAGAGGATCCCATGGCAAAAAAAAAAAAATTAACAATAGAACATGACTTCCTCCACATTGGCCTTGACTGCTGGTAGCACAGGCAGTTCAGCCGCAGCTCCTTGCTCCACATAGTACCGAGCCCGATAAGCAGCCAGATGAGCATAGTGTACCGGAGGAACTGTGAAGTCAAAGCCATTGAAGTCAGAGTTGTACATATATTTGAATTATAAACACTAGATCATAAAAAAAGCAGGTGATGAAGCAAAGGCGAGGAGGTCAAAAAATGGCTACTTACCCACAACACAGAAATAGATTTGGTGCACCGAGCAAATCTGAGAAACAAAAGAAACATGAGAAGAAGGAATTAGAACATCACAAGATTCAAAGAAAGAAAAAAGATGACCAATGAAATATATTTTAGCAGTTAAAGTCTTCTCCCGGTGATCTTACGTGTAGCAGAGGCTGTTGGTGAGAAGCTATATAAAGTCAGTCGAGAAATAGTTCTCATCAAAGAGAACAAAGGAATGAGCGGGCCGACTAGTTCCCTGCACAAAATATGACTGGAATGTCAGGAGCTAACCCAAAACAGTTATGATAATTTATATAAATCTCTGTTTTACCTGGTTGTTAGCGTGGCTGCATAAGAAAAAATCGTATCTTGATGGATGACAGATTTTTGAATCCACACAATCGTGCCTAAAGAACAAATAGTTAAAAATAATATTGTCAAAACTCATGCAAATCACAAGCATTATCGTACTACAATTTTTATAACAGATACGATATAAGTTTTTAAGCCACACCTGGAAGGACATTTAACTAGGTTGTGACAGGATAGAGACGTGTATTGTGTAACAATAAATGTCAGTGGAGGTGAATATGTATCGCTTACAGATTTGCATGTCTAGATATATAGAAGGAAACACCACAGACGGATATGTCAAATTATTAAAAAAACTAAAGCAAAAGTAGCAAATAGACACTCTTATTTCTAAGAACCAAATCACAATAAGGGTTTAATACCGATTTTATTGCATTCACTTCATGCAATAGAACGTTAGAAAATCGTGTTTCACTCACACCATCCCTGTAGAAGATGATAACTTTAGGAAACTCTCCATTTGCTTTCTTGAATGCTAGAAGCAACTTCCTGCAGGTAAAAAAAACCAGAAACGAGACAGAAATGTTAATAAAATTCACATGAAAAGAAAACTAATTTGTGAAAATGCGTTAGAGATAGAAGACTACGTACTTTACCATACTATGAAGATCACGAATAACCACGGGGTTGAGAACAAACTTCTGATTTGTACTTAGACATTTGGGGCCAGTCCATAGAAGCCACCACCTATTTAGCACCACCACCAGTAGGCTCTTTTAGCGACACAAAAGGGTTTGATTGTACAATATGAAACCCAAATTAGAGGTGCTTACCGCAGCAATTGACCCAATCCAGTAGCCAGGTCGACAGAGACTTTCGGCAGACTGCATCATCCACGACAGTGTTTTTAATTACCCCGCCAGCCTAGAGGTTCAATACGGAATAGATTAGTATTTACTTGGATACAAACATATGACAGTATGTAAAACACTGCAACTAATCAAACCTATCTTGACATTGATTTTCAAAGCAAAAGTGTCAAGACATCGATAATCGCTGGATGCACTCCAAACAAGCTTGGGTTTGCAACATTGTGCGACAATCCCAAGATTTGTTTCACAGATTCTTTTGATATTGCCTGTTCCAAGAAAGCATTCATCTTATGTAATCAAAAAGACTGATTATCGTAGTCTGTACATAAAAATCTTCAATGGGGATGAAGACTAACCATATAGCGAGTGGTGAGGCTGATCTGGTAGAACAATCAACAGCAGTTGCAGATGCACTCCCGCACTATTGGTGGAGTTATAGACGTCACGAAGGACTTGACAAATGACATTGACTCTGTTTGCTTCCATCTTATTGTAATCGATCGCAGAACTATCAGCAAACTCCTTGCAACAGTAATTATAGAATAATTAGAATAACATATACACCCACTACTAAAAATCGATAGACTATGACGCTAGAAAAGAGCAGAGCTAATATTTGCGAAGGGCAAAGAACATAACACAAACACAGATATACCATTCCAATCTCCAGGCACATGAGTACCAATTGTTTGGAGAATTCATTTAATTGACCCCGCTCCACTTTATCTAAGAGGTTAATAATCAGCCATTGTTTCACTGAGGCTCCTGTATACACTTTCTGCAAACAAATAATTAAAAATGAAGTTGATCCACCATTGTCACAAGTATGAATTTTAAAGGCAATTTGTTTTTTTTTTCACAGTGGACTGCCATGTCTATCAGATCCCAAGTACCTAACTGAGGCGCAACAGTCGCTCGCTTCTTATTCTGTTTATATATCAACTGCAAGAGGATGCGAACTTTGAATTGAGTTTTTCTCAGCTAAGAAAAGGGAAGATGGAAACATTTCACAGTACATGGATTTTGACAAAATACCCCGAGGAAAATGACATATGCTGGAAACTAGTTAATAAAGTCTGAAGGAGAGTCAAAAGTTTGTTTTAATAGTTAGTAACAATTAAATCAAGGACAGATACTAAATATACTGTCCAGAAAAACCATTTATGGCACAAGACACAAAGAAAGTAGAAATTCGACAACAACAGTTTAATAGCATTCCCTATAATGAGTCTAGCACTCCCGTTTCACGTACCATAGGTGGGGCAGAACTCGTGCCTCAACAGATGTCATCTCAGCAACAACTGTAATTCCGAACTCACCACCCACCAGCTTATCATCATTGTAGTTTATACTGTTCATAGTCAACAAAAGAAGTAGTTTATTTTGTAAGACACAAAAATTACTTAGTAGATGCACAGGATAAACTACATAGTAGGATTCAAACAGAATACCTTCATGATCCGATTGAGTTATACCAATATTCAATGAAAGATCCGACTGACTTGGCTGGAGACTTTGTTAACATTTTGTTGATATTCGTGATAATCACCAGTCGACCCAGAGGCAGAAAAAGAACTTCCCAATTCGAATGCAACTAAGCATAACAATTATAAAAAAGAAAATTATTAACCAAACAAACTTACTTGTTCCATAAGCTAGCTGATCTAACAGCCATTTCCAGGCCCTCTAATGTGATTCATGAAGTATTCGGCTTTACTCCGGTCATAATCTCATCCAGGCTATCTTTACCCCATGTGGCTAAAAGTTTAATTGTCAACCACAAATCTGGACTCCTTGGTATTACCACACAGAAAATTTAATCTAGTTACAATAGAATTTTGACCGATATAATTACGAGTAGTTGAACCAAGGTGAATTAATTATCTTCCAGCTTCTCCACAGTGATCAATAACAAAGTCTTCTAATTCCATGGGCAAAGCTTTAGCAGTGAAGAGGGTTCCAGATCCATCATAGGCAGGAATCCGGCCCTCAAAATTACTAGAGCTAAAAAGCTTGGTAATGATATCTCTGCGGAGTTTCTTAGATTTAACATATAGGGTGATGGAACCTACAGGTTTAAGTGATGGAGATTAGTTCAATGAAAGACCCGATTGAGTTTATGGTAATCTTCATCACTTAAACCTGTAGGTTTTCATTATCCTTATGTTAAATCTAAGAAACTCCGCAGATATATCATTACCAAGCTTTTTAGCTCTAGTAATTTTGAGGGCCGGATTCCTGCCTATGATGGATCTGGAACCCTTTTCACTGCTAAAGCTTTGCCCATGGAATTAGAAGACTTTGTTATTGATCACTGTGAAGAAACTGGAAGATAATTAATTCGCCTTGGTTCAACTACTCGTAATTATATCGGTCAAAATTCTATTATAATTGGATTAACTTTTCTGTGTGGCAATAACAGGAAGTCTAGATTTGTGGTGATAATTAAACTTTTAGCCACATGGGTAAAGATATCCTGGATGAGATTATGACCGGAGTAAAGCCGAATACTTCGCGAATCGCATTAGAAGGCCTAGAAATGGTTGTTAAATCAACTAGCTTCTGGAACAAATAAGTTCTTTTGGTTAATAGTTTTTTTTTATAATTGTTATGCTCACCATTTTCTTTTTGTATTTAGTTGCATTCGAATTGGGAAGTTCTTTTTTCTGCCTCCTGACCCTGGGACTGGGTCGACTGGTGATTATCATGAATATCGGACAAAATGTTGGCGAAGTCTCCAACCAACTCAATCGGGTCTTTTGTACCGATGAGCTCTCTCCTTTCTCCCCTTGCCAGAACCTCCCTCAATGACGCCACCAGGAAACCACCATGCGACCGCTACTAAGCACCACCTCCCCGCCCCAAATCCACCACATACAGCCCCTCCACAAACAACCTTTCCACATACAACCTCTCTAATCCTTCACCGTTACCACCCTTCACCTCATATTCCTGCCTAACGCAAGAAACAACTTTCAAATCACTGCCTGCCAAATCACTGCCCTAAACCATTGCTTAAGATCCCCAAATCATCAAATTGAACCACTAGTAGCAGCCAAGACCGACGTAATCCATGGGGGAGGAGCGGGAAAACGCGACTGCGTTCGTGGACAACCTATCAGAAGCAACTTCGCTAGGAACTTTATGGAGAGTTTTTCAACCGTATGGGAGAATAACAGAGGTGCACAAACCTACCAAGAGAAGAATAGTTACGAATACAAGGCATGCATTTGTGGGTTTTGAGAAGCAACAAGTGCTGGAGGCAATCGAAAAGACTAATGGTGTTTGGGTGGATGGAAGGAGGTTATCCACATAAATGGCTAGACCTCTCAGGAGGGTAAGAAAGGCGTGGAACGCTCCTAAGTCTAATCACCAACCACAAGCCTCTTACTCATCTCGGGATGAGTCCCCTCGAGAACCAAGACGTCATGGAGGGGAAAAGTAGACTGGGCACACGATGCCTGCTGTCACTGAAATACCCCAAACCTTAATGGGTTGTTTAAATATAAAATTATAATTTATTAAGACTAAAAAGAGTCTTAGAAATACTAGTAAACAATTTAATAAATAGTAAATACAATTAATTGCCGAAAATGAAAAATTGTCTTGTAAATGAGTTTTGAATGGCTAATTGTCCATCATTACTCTTTAATTAATATGTGTACTATTTAGTATCACATTTGGAAATTTAAATTAATAAGAAATAAATATTTCACTTTTATGTGTTTTGTTATAGTGAATAGTAACTAAAATAAGCTAGTTTATAACATATATTAACATGTGTAATTTAATTGAGCAATAAAGACTAGTAACCCCTTGTAATTAAAAGGGAGTCGGTTTGCTTTGGTGTGTCGACACCCTTGCTTACTGATTGAACAAATAAGTGAGCAAGTAAATTAGTTTAATAAAGCACTATTTGCTTTTTCCACTTCCTTACGTAGATAACTAATATCTACTAAAAGCAACTACAATAAGTGAACCTCATCATTCATTCTCTCATTTCCTTACTATCTCACGTAGCCTTCTCCTTCCTGTTCTCTCTTTCACGATCGAAAACACCAGCACCAACATACTACTTCAAATTCATATAACTTCTTGCTCACTTGTCCAAATCTAAAACCGAGACCACCGATCTCTTAGTTTCATCAAGCTCTTCGATTTAGTCCCTTCAAATCTTCAAGAGCTCCACTTGGGTGCCAAGAGGAATCTCCATGGGAAGAGTTTGAGTCCATCTTCTTACGTATTTTTCTTCTCCTTTGCTTCAAGGTATGGAGACTCAAAGAAAATGGTGTTTCCTCTACGTTTTATGTTAACCAAAGCTAGCTTAAAATTCCTTTGGAAAATGAACGTACGTTGTGTATTCAAACTACCTAAAGAGCCAATGGTTATGACTTAGAAAAATGTTCTCAAAAGACTAGTAAAAAAACATACGTACTGCTGTTTGTATTTGCAGGTGAAAGGCAAATATATTGTGGAAATTCAGTGTTTAAAATTTATGCTTTTTAAGAGCCTAAGTGCTATGCAAATTTAAATTATGCACTATGTTGTTATGTGGTGTATATTTGATGAAGTTTTGAGTATAAGAGTGTACGTAAAATCATTTGGGAAGCTATGCATATATTGGGAGTAAAGAGCTGAAGCAGCAGGACGTGGAAAAAAAATTCCAGTACGTCGTTTCTGTAAGTTTGGTCCGGGACCTAGGTCTTGGTTCATGTCCCGGACCATGGGTGTAATAAGGCCGAGAGTTTCATATAACAAAGAGGTCCGGGACTTAGTCCTTATGTAAGGGCCCGGACCAACCCTAAAAATACCGTGAGTTTTCTTTTGGCTTTAGGTCCGGGACTTGGCTCTTGTACAAGGACCCGGACCAACCTGTTAAAATTACCGAGGGATTTTTGCTTAGAATGGTCCGGGACTTAGGCCTTATGTAAGGGCCCGGACCACCCCATTAAAAACAACCGAGAGTTTAGCTAAGTATAGGTCCGGGACCTATGTTAGGGACCAAGGCCCGGACCACTACGTAAATTTGATTCTAAGTTGTTAAACGATGTCTAATAATAGGGATAAGTTAGTGATGATATTATAAAGTTATATAAGACATGTTAGGAGTGTTATAATGACATTATAAAGGTGGGAAGTTAAAATAAAATGTGGAAGAGATATAACTAGAAATGTGAAGTAGTAACGTTAACAGTGAACTAGTACGTTAATTGACCGACGTTACTGAATGTGTTTAGGATTCTCTCAAGGTGGGAACCAGTCGAGGCAAGGACCGAGGTATGGTTTTCTTGCAGTCTGTTGCCTACCGGTTTACACCGGCTTGTGTGTTATTTGTTTTCTGTGTGTTTATGACCTTGTAAGATCTAAGTCATGTAATGAGCTTACAGTTGTTAAATCATTATGTTGTTGAGTTGCGACTCATTTCCCTTGTGTGTGTCTAACCAGACTTAAACACTTGATTGTGATCTGTGTATTGTGTTACAATGTTGAGCTACTAACATGTGTTAATGTGATTGTGAGTTTATTTTTGCGGGGCATAACTGACACCCTAAATGATAGGAGTGCTATCATGCCGCTGCTATAGTAGAGATCACCGTCCGTCTGAGGGACGAGGAGAATGCGCTTAAGCGCAAGGCCACGAGCGAGGGTCAAGGCACGCAAGGGTTTGGGGGTGGAAAGAAGAAGAAGCCATACCCTCAGCCCCAGAAAGGACAGCAACAGGGTGGCAAGGGCCAGGCCCAGACCACCACTGCTGAGGAGCCATTGCAGCTCACTACTTATGCCTATGCGGCTAAGCCCCTGCGCTCTCAGCCATTTAAGGGTAACCAGTTAGTTCTGAATAATGAGTTTGAGTGTGTGATACTATGATGTGAAATGTGTACTGAGTGTGTGATGTGTTAGCAGCTAGCACGGGCTCTGCTCCGGAGCGCCACTATTACTGTAAGTGGTGCAACGGTGACCACCCCGGCAAGGACTGCAAGGGAAATGATGTGCAGTGCAGATTCTGCAAGAAGATGGGGCATCGTGACTACGAGTGCTTCCAGAACCCGAATGGCAGAAACTACAAGCCTAAGGGACAGTGGAAGGGTAAGGCCGTTGCGATTACTGAGGGCCCGAAGCCGGCTAATCAGCCACCTACCGACCAGAGGTATACTGATGCCCAGAAGGGGAAGGGATCGGGATCCGGCAAGGCCGCCCTGAATGTGGTGGACCGGTCTGAGGCAGCAGAACCCTCTTCTAGACCAGGTACCGCCTAAACCATTAAATGAAATGAGTGATTGTATACCGCATTACATGCATGCGTGTTAGTGAGTCTAAATGTATTATCATGTGAGTAAAGAGTTAAAGTATGATGTGAAGTCGCCTAAACTAGGTAATTTAAACCTAGGAACCTTCAATATTTGTTATCCAATCCCGCCCACACCAAGCCCTGAAGAAACCACCATCAACAACACCGACTTTCCAATGGAGCAATGTCAGGTCATCCAACCAGGTATGATACTCTTAAATGGATACCTGACACCGGAAGCACAAATCCACATCATCCGACGATGCGACGAACTGGGAACAGCACCAGGAGGTTTCTACACACCGGAATACCCGAATGGGTCAAAGATGAAATTGAAGATGATGTGCATGGGTAAGGACTGGAATCCTTACACCAAGTCATATCAAGACGAGCGAGCTGAAGATGGAGCAACTGTACCAAGTATACCTGAGGAGTTCCTTGCGGTTGTTAACCACACCGTGGGAATTGCTCAGCAAGTTGAATCTGATTCAATACCAAGTGTAAAGGCAGATTTGTGTATTGTGAACTTCTACCAGAAGGGTGGACGTTTAGGTTTACACCAAGATAAGGACGAGTCACCCGAGTCTCTAAGTAATGGAGTACCCGTGGTGTCTTGGTCCATTGGTGATACCGCAGTTTTTATGTACGGCGAGCAGAAGCGTGGTGATCTCGCAAAGAAGTTGATACTGAAATCAGGAGATGTGTTAATCATGGGTGGGCAGTCAAGGATGTTATACCACGGTATCAAGAAGATCAAACTGAATACCGCACCTTCGACAGTGATCAATGCCACACACATGAAACCTGGACGTTTGAATTTGACCTTCAGACAGTTTTAGCCCTGTGAAATATTGTAATGTGTTCAACCAGTGTATGTTGAGGATGTATTATGTGTTAGTTATGTCAGCTGTGTGAACCAACTTATGGTGTAAAGTGAATGTTAATAAATAAAGTGGAGTTATTTTGAAATATGTGAACAGAGTTGTTACCATATACTTATGAGTTTGCCAATAACCAGGCTGTGCACTCGGAACGGGAGGAATACTGAGTGTCTGCAATGAAGCAGAAGCCGGCAAAAGCGGCACAATCCTCACCGGTACCTTCCCAGTCAATGGCGTGGATGCATCGATCTTGTTCGACTCTGGAGCCTCACACACATTCATTTCGCTGTCTTTTGCGAAGAGGCTGGGGTTAGACGGTGAAGAGATGCCTGACTTCCTAGTCACTCTCCCGTCGAAAGAGCGGATCAGGTGTGCCCGCTACCACCGAGGTGTTGTTATACGAATCAGAGATGAGGAGTTTCCAATCGACTTGATAGAGTTCGATGGACTTGGTTTTGATGTGATTATCGGGATGAACTGGTTGGAGCGGTACAAGGGCAGAATCCTGTGTGCCGAGCATCGACTGCTTCTTCGGAGTCCGTCTGGGATTACTATATCATACCGCCAGAGGCCCAGGGAGCCTTCGACTCAGATCATCACCGCCATGGCTATGTTTCGTGAACTACGACGGGGGAATGATGTATACCTCTGCTATGTCCAGGACATAGAGAGAGACCCAGAGTTTAGCCCAGATGTGCCGGTAGTGTCGGAGTTTCCTGATGTATTTCCTAAGGAACTGCCGGGCCTGCCGCCAGCACGGGAAGTTGAGTTTGAGATTGATTTGATTCCGGGCACCGGACCTATTGCGAAGGCGCCCTATCGTATGGCTCCAGCAGAGATGATTGAGCTCAAGGAGCAGCTGAGAGACCTACTTGACAAGGGATTTATACGCCCTAGCGTTTCACCATGGGGAGCGCCGGTCCTCTTCGTGAAGAAGAAGGACGGTAGCCTCCGCCTTTGTATTGACTATCGAGAGCTGAATGCAGTTACGGTGAAGAACCGTTATCCTTTACCACGCATCGACGACCTATTTGATCAGTTGAGAGGAGCGTCAGTGTTCTCCAAGATAGATCTACGATCAGGTTATCATCAGATTGCAGTTAAGGACAGTGATATTGAGAAAACAGCGTTCAGAACCAGATATGGACATTACGAGTTTACGGTTATGCCGTTTGGTTTATCCAATGCACCAGCAAAGTTCATGGATCTAATGAACCGCTTGTTCCAAGATCAGTTGGACAAGTCAGTGGTAGTCTTCATTGATGACATACTTGTGTATTCGAAATCGAGAGGTGAGCATGAAAGCCACCTGAGAGATGTGTTACAGATACTGAGGAAGAATCAGTTGTATGCGAAATTTTCTAAGTGTGAATTTTGGTTGGACCAAGTTTCTTTTCTTGGCCATGTGATTTCTGAGGCCGGGATCGCTGTTGATCCGGCAAAGATTGATGCAGTACGCACCTGGCCTAGGCCGAAGACAGTTACCGACATTAGGAGCTTCCTCGGTCTGGCAGGATATTATAGGAGATTTGTGAGGGACTTCTCCAGTGTCTCGAAGCCGATGACTTCCTTGATGAAAAAGGATGCTCCATTCGAGTGGACAGCTGACTGTGAGATTTCTTTTCAGAAGCTTAAAGACGCTCTGACATCTGCACCAGTCCTGACCATACCAGACGGTCCAGATGGTTTTGAGGTCTATTGCGACGCATCAGGTAAGGGTATGGGTTGTGTGTTGATGCAACACGGGAAGGTCGTAGCATACGCCTCCCGACAGCTGAAGAAACACGAAGAGAACTACCCTACCCACGATTTAGAATTGGGTGCCATTGTCTTCGCACTGAAGATATGGCGACATCATTTGTATGGGGTAAGTGTGACAATATATTCCGACCACAAGAGTCTAAAGTACTTGTTCACTCAGAAGGAGTTGAACATGAGACAAAGAAGGTGGGTCGAGTTCTTGAATGACTATGACATTAACTTGCAGTACAAAGAGGGGAAAGCAAATGTGGTAGCTGACGCACTGAGTCGCCGAGCACACTCTCTCCATTCGCTGGTCTCTCATACTAGCTTGGTTGAAGAGGTGCGGAGTGCTCAGATGACGGATCAGTATATGTTGGAGATTAGACAGAAACTTATTGATGGGACGTTCGAGGGTCAGAAGTATGACTTCAGACTCCATGACGATGACTTGATTAGGCTTAATGGCCGACTGTGTATTCCGAGGAGTAGCGCTGAGCTGAAGGAGCGCATACTGAGTGAATCCCATTGTTCTACGACATCGATTCACCCCGGAGCTTCAAAGATGTATAAGGGTATGAAACGTTATTTTGGTGGGCTGGCATGAAAAAGGATGTAAATGATTATGTGTTGAGGTGTCTCACTTGTCAGAAGGTCAAGTTTGAGCACCGACGGCCTGGTGGTATGGTGCAGCCAATGCCAGTGCCTGAGTGGAAGTTTTATGACATTTCTATGGACTTTGTAGTAGGGCTTCCGCCTACAAGGGGAGGTCTGAATATGATTTGGGTTGTTGTTGACCGACTGACCAAGGTGGCCCGATTCATTCCGATGAAGGACACCTGGAAGGTGGCAAGACTTGCAGAGCTTTTCGACAGAGAGATTGTTAGACATCATGGGGTACCGAAAACGATTGTATCTGACAGAGATACCAGATTCTTATCTAGGTATTGGAGATCCACAAGGGAAGCACTGGGTACTGAACTGAAATTGAGTACGGCGTTTCACCCACACAGACAGATGGTCAGAGTGAGCGCACTATCCAGACACTTGAGGATATGTTACGTGCATGTGCACTTGACTTTCAGACCAGCTGGATTGATAAGTTACATCTGATCGAGTTTAGTTACAACAATAGTTATCATGCTTCGATCAAGATGTCTCCCTTCCAGGCTTTATACGGTAGACCATGCCGCACGCCATTATGCTGGGATGAGTCGAGTGAGACGGTCATTATAGGACCAGAGTATCTGGAACAAGTTCAGGCAGAAGTTCGCCAGATCCGGGCTAACATGAAGGCAGCTCAGGATAGACAGAAGTCGTACGCTGATGTGCGCAGACGCGACCTGCAGTTCGCTGTAGGCGATCAGGTATTCCTTAGGGTATCCCCCATGAAGGGAGTGTTTCGTTTTGGCCAGAAAGGCAAGTTGAGCCCAAAGTATGTGGGGCCTTATGTTGTGACTGAGCGGATAGGACCAGTAGCTTATAGACTTGATTTACCTGCTGAGCTGGGCAAGGTACATGATGTGTTTCATGTGTCCCAGTTGAAGAAATATATGTCTCATCCGTCTCATGTACTTCAGCCTGAGAGGCTAACCTTAGAGCCGACCATGCGATCAGTGGAGACTCCCGTACGGATTCTGGATACTAAGACTCGAGACACTCGCCATAAGTCTGTACGACTGGTGAAGGTCCTCTGGTCTAACCAGGACGTCGAGGAGGCCACTTGGGAGCTGGAAGATAAGATGAAGGTGAAGTACCCGTTGTTGTTTACTTCTTAGTGTTCATATGTGTAGGGTACGGGGCGTACCCCTTTTAAGGGGGGTAGAGCCGTTTCAGTTATGAGTGTACGGCATGTATTTGAATACATTGTCTATGTTGTTGTTTATGACATGTTGTTGTTGTTATATTGTTATGTTACAGACCGTTGTGTCTGAATAATGTTATGTTTGGACCTTGAGTCCCATGTTATGTAAGTATATTGTTGATGTTGTTAGGGAAGTATTGTTTCATAAGTGACCCCCATGTTTTAATATTTAAGATGTGTGGGAAGTGTGAACTTTGGGGACAAAGTTCTTTTAAGGGGGGTAGATTGAAATACCCCAAACCTTAATGGGTTGTTTAAATATTAAATTATAATTTATTAAGACTAAAAAGAGTCTTAGAAATACTATTAAACAATTTAATAAATAGTAAATACAATTAATTGCCGAAAATGAAAAATTGTCTTGTAAATGAGTTTTGAATGGCTAATTGTCCATCATTACTCTTTAATTAATATGTGTACTATTTAGTATCACATTTGGAAATTTAAATTAATAAGAAATAAATATTTCACTTTTATGTGTTTTGTTATAGTGAATAGTGACTAAAATAAGCTAGTTTATAACATATATTAACATGTGTAATTTAATTGAGCAATAAAGACTAGTAACCCCTTGTAATTAAAAGGGAGTCGGTTTGCTTGTGGTGTGTCGACACCCTTGCTTACTGATTGAACAAATAAGTGAGCAAGTAAATTAGTTTAATAAAGCACTATTTGCTTTTTCCACTTCCTTACGTAGATAACTAATATCTACTAAAAGCAACTACAATAAGTGAACCTCATCATTCATTCTCTCATTTCCTTACTATCTCACGTAGCCTTCTCCTTCCTGTTCTCTCTTTCACGATCGAAAACACCAGCACCAACATACTACTTCAAATTCATATAACTTCTTGCTCACTTGTCCAAATCTAAAACCGAGACCACCGATCTCTTAGTTTCATCAAGCTCTTCGATTTAGTCCCTTCAAATCTTCAAGAGCTCCACTTGGGTGCCAAGAGGAATCTCCATGGGAAGAGTTTGAGTCCATCTTCTTACGTATTTTTCTTCTCCTTTGCTTCAAGGTATGGAGACTCAAAGAAAATGGTGTTTCCTCTACGTTTTATGTTAACCAAAGCTAGCTTAAAATTCCTTTGGAAAATGAACGTACGTTGTGTATTCAAACTACCTAAAGAGCCAATGGTTATGACTTAGAAAAATGTTCTCAAAAGACTAGTAAAAAAACATACGTACTGCTGTTTGTATTTGCAGGTGAAAGGCAAATATATTGTGGAAATTCAGTGTTTAAAATTTATGCTTTTTAAGAGCCTAAGTGCTATGCAAATTTAAATTATGCACTATGTTGTTATGTGGTGTATATTTGATGAAGTTTTGAGTATAAGAGTGTACGTAAAATCATTTGGGAAGCTATGCATATATTGGGAGTAAAGAGCTGAAGCAGCAGGACGTGGAAAAAATTCCAGTACGTCGTTTCTGTAAGTTTGGTCCGGGACCTAGGTCTTGGTTCATGTCCCGGACCATGGGTGTAATAAGGCCGAGAGTTTCATATAACAAAGAGGTCCGGGACTTAGTCCTTATGTAAGGGCCCGGACCAACCCCTAAAAATACCGTGAGTTTTCTTTTGGCTTTAGGTCCGGGACTTGGCTCTTGTACAAGGACCCGGACCAACCTGTTAAAATTACCGAGGGATTTTTGCTTAGAATGGTCCGGGACTTAGGCCTTATGTAAGGGCCCGGACCACCCCATTAAAAACAACCGAGAGTTTAGCTAAGTATAGGTCCGGGACCTATGTTAGGGACCAAGGCCCGGACCACTACGTAAATTTGATTCTAAGTTGTTAAACGATGTCTAATAATAGGGATAAGTTAGTGATGATATTATAAAGTTATATAAGACATGTTAGGAGTGTTATAATGACATTATAAAGGTGGGAAGTTAAAATAAAATGTGGAAGAGATATAACTAGAAATGTGAAGTAGTAACGTTAACAGTGAACTAGTACGTTAATTGACCGACGTTACTGAATGTGTTTAGGATTCTCTCAAGGTGGGAACCAGTCGAGGCAAGGACCGAGGTATGGTTTTCTTGCAGTCTGTTGCCTACCGGTTTACACCGGCTTGTGTGTTATTTGTTTTCTGTGTGTTTATGACCTTGTAAGATTAAGTCATGTAATGAGCTTACAGTTGTTAAATCATTATGTTGTTGAGTTGCGACTCATTTCCCTTGTGTGTGTCTAACCAGACTTAAACACTTTGTGATCTGTGTATTGTGTTACAATGTTGAGCTACTAACAAGTGCTAATGGGGAAGTGAGGAGACCGGTAGTTCCGGCCACGCGTGTGAGTATGGGAGTCGATGTCATTTACCGGTTCGATTCTCTTTGTATGTTTAGGTTGTTTTCCAATTTGGTTCCAGCCTTCCCTTTAGCTTATCCAAGGCTATTTTACTGACTCACGTCGGGCCACAGGGGCATACTATGTTTATTCGGTGTGCTTGGGATAACTATATCCGACACACCTGGTGTTTAAGTTATCCGTTCAATTTAAAGTAACGGTGACAAGTTATGTAACGAGCTTAGTATGAGTATGGCAACATCCTCTATGCTCTCAATGAGTTCTAACTATGTTGATTCGTTTCCTAAAGGATTCGTTCTTATGTGATATGTGTGATGTTATCTGCTATGCGATGTTATTGCTATGCTATTGTGTATATGTTACTGTTGTATAAAATGAATGCCATGTCATCATGACAAATGGTTGCGCGTATCCCGGTAGCCGATGGGCTGCGCGTTAGCCATACCAGCAAAGGTGCTGACCCCCTGGGGGGCTCCATATTTATATTGCAGGATGAGGATCGAAGAAGCTGAGTGGCTGTAGATCTAGGCTAAGAAGTACTTTGGCCAAATTTTGGATATCGGGCCCGGGTTGCGCCTGTGCTCCCGAGGCAATATATGTTTTTCAGTTATAGACAGTATACTATGGAAGTTTGTAGTAACAGTGTATACTATGCTTGCTGGCTAGATACTCGGTGATATGAATATGTATAATTATGGTTTAGTTCTATGCTCGGGAGTCTGATCATCAGACCGATACAGTAAGTATTTATTCAGCCTTGTTAACCACGTGGGTGGTTGACGGCGTTGTAGCACCAATCGTTTAGTTATTGTTTAGTTGTTTAAATTCCGCTGCAGTTTCAGTTATTATTAAGTGAGTAGTAGGGGTGTTACAGTCACGGTAGAAGGGATGATCAAATCGCGCCGTCGAACCTTCTTCCTTTCTTAGAGGCAAGTCTAACTATGATGACGACGCAGAAAACGTCCTGGAAGCAACTCATGGAATCTTTAAGTTTAATGGGTGAAGTTAGACATATTGTTGCAAAAACTCCATACTCCTTCATCGTCATCTTCCATGACGTGAGAGCTAGAGATCGATTCATACAGGGAGGAAAGTGGAAATCGGATGAATGGGAAGTGGATTCGTGGATGGAGGATAAGATAGAAGATAAACGTATAGCAAATGTAGCAATACGAGGGTTGTAACCCTTAGAATGGGAAAAGGGTTTTTTTTATTGGAATGGGGTCGCACCCTAGATGGGATGCCTACATACTCAACTCCCTGTTGAGATCAGACCTTACGTAGTTCACGGTTTTTGAATTTTTGGAGATTTTGATATTTGTGGGGTTTAAAGATATTTGAGGTGTTTGAGATTTAGAAGGGTTCGGAGTTTTGAGAAGTTTCGGGTTTGGGATGCTAGTCTATGAGACGCTCGGGTCTGTGAGACGTTTGAAACCTTGAGATGTCGAAGTCTGTGAGACACATGGGTCTGTGAGACGCTCGGGTCTGTGAGACGTTCAAGTCTGTGAGACATTCGAATCAATGGAATGACAAAGTCTATGAGACGCTCGGGTCTATAAGACATTTAGAGTGTAGAAGAAATTGGAATGGAATTAAAATTGAATTGAAATTGAAGTTGAATAGAGGTTGAATGAATATTGATTTGAATTGGAATTGAAATGAATTTGGATTTGAATGAGTTTGGAATTGAATTGAATTTGGATTTGAATGAGTTTGGAATTGAATTGAATTTGAATTGAATGAGTTTGGAATTGAATTGAGTTTGGATGGGTTTGGAATTGAATTGAATTGGAATTGAGATGAATTTGAATCAGATTGGATTTGAGTGAAATTTTATCGAATTGGGATTGAAAGAATTTATATCGAATTGGAATGAATGAATTTTTATCGAATTGGAATTGAATGAATTATTATCGAATTTGAGTGAATGAATTATTATCGAATTTGAATGAATGAATTTGAATCGAATCGGAATGAATGGATTTTTATCGAATTGGAATTGAATGAATTTGAATTGAATTGGAATTGATGAATTTGAATCGAATTAGAGTTGAATGAATTTTTTGTGGACCTTAAAAGAGATGTTGATTTGAGAATAAACAGAATTCAGAAGGAGATGTCTCTCATTTTTGGAATTGGATTTGGTTTTTCAAATTTTTTTAATCTTAATTAAGGGTTGTTTGGAAATTTTGATGGAAAGTGAACCCCACTTAACAAATCAGAGATATGCGCCATAGGGAAACACCTTCTAAAGTTTTTCTATATTGAGCTCATGGGCCCAGAAATAATTGGGTAACCTAGAGGCTATCTAAGGTCACCTGTGATATCGATTTAACAATTGAAGCAAAAGCAAAACAAATGGAGCAGAAACCAAGTAGAATAGACTAGAAAACTGTAAATAGAAATGTTAAAGCATCGATGAGGGTCATCCAGGGTTCAACAATTAAACAAGTTGGCCATATGTAAAGACTGAACTAAAGTTGCGTTGAAAACAACTTCCAAACCCAATTTATATGCAAGAGGCAAACGACAATATTGAACATAGATAAGATTGTCGATCAATGTCCAGAGGAATTGTAGGTTATAGAAACTAACCGACGGGGTGGCCTGCCCCCGGTTTATCGTTCAATCATATAAAAGAAATCCCAGCCGAATCAAGAGAGAAGATATCCGATCATAATCCGCAAGCATAGATAACCCATGAAGCCCAAAGTCCGCAAGTTCAGCCAACTCTTTCTGATGTGTGAAGACTTGGGTCGTACAAACCACTGCCTAGCTTTCTTTAGTCCCGTAGGATAACGAACCCGATCACAAGCTCGTCAATAATCCGGTGTACATGTCACAAAAGGGAATTTGAAGAAGTGAGTACCACAATCATAAATGAATCAAATTGAGTTCATATAAAATCTAGTCTTATAGTCTTAAATTAATTAGAACCCTTAGTGATAAACTTAGAGAGAGAAGTACAGCTTACGGACTCATTGTAGTGATCGGTAAAGAGCCACAAGTGTAAAATTTATCACCACAGTCGAGCACCAAGGCAAATTCTTAGTCATTAACTAATAGAGTGGAGGATTTAATCATCAAATGCAACAAAGTAGTTTCAAAGGTTTTGGACTATTGGCAACAGTAAACGCCACCAAGTGATCCCATTCAGGATTTGTATAATAGAAGACCAATTGGCAACAATACGGCTAATTTATTAGCTTAATTCAACATGTTAATAAATGCACAAATGGTCACCGTCAGTGTGTAGCTTTAAGAGAAATCCTGCTCACTGCTCAAATGCATGGACCGGATCAAAACCAACATGCTGCGCCCAGCACATTCACGCAGCCATAAAGGAGAAACCAAACACCGAGATAGCAGAGTAGTAAGGTTAGCAAAATACCGAATACAATGAATGAAGATTCCCTGCAATAATAAAGGAACAGGAACAAAACAAAGTAATATTACAGGTTAGACTAAACAGATCACAAAAGGGGACTAATCAACAAGAGAGAAAACAATGAACGTGAACGCATTCGTCTTGTTCTCTTTAGCTGGTTCCATTTGTCATTGATCGGATCCAAATAGTGGGTATTGAGGAACCATTAGAAATACATTAGAGAAATCTTTGCCCTTCCACAGAGGAAACCAGCCAAAGGTCATAACCAGAAACAAGAGAAGTCGAGACGAAATTTCCTCGCCATCCAAGATCAGAAGACTAGATTTCAACGGGAGAAGAAACGAAAAGAGATCAAACCTGGTGTAACATTGATAACCGGTGAACTCACTAATATGTTCGGATGCGGCCGAAATACATGCAAGCTATAGGGCTGAAGAGAGACTCAATCTTACCAAAATCACAGGAAATGCACGCGACTGGAAAGAATACAGCGCAGAACAACAGGGAGGAAGAGAAAGAGAAGGAAAAAGCATGGTCTAAACCAGTGAAGAAAAGCTCCCTGTAATACGATGAACTCAGAGTAGTAGTACTTAGACTCATACGCAAACTTACAGACCCTAGAAACCCATGATAGGCTAGGCATCTCTCACGTTCCCCCCTTTTTTTCTACCATGAGCACAACGCAAATGGTACTTAATTTAAAATGAACTCTCTTCTCTAACAGCTCTCAATCAAGCTACGAAAGGTAAGCGCCTGAGTTTAATCACAACCTCTATTTACATAATTACTCGCAACTCGCACACGGAATCCATTGAAACGAATTTAATTACGAACGGTTGCATCAAATAGAACAAGAAAACTCATCTGGGAACAAGCAAGTAAAGTGTGCACAAAATATCATGGATGTCAAGCAGAACACTGAATCAATCGAAGAGAAAAAATAGCTTACATGGAGATGGGGATAAATACCGGTGTGGAGCAATCGAGGTCCCCGATAAAAAATCAAAAGGAAAGATGCGAATGAAACAACGAAACCCATTAATCTCGGATCATTTGTCTTCAAGTTACACGAGTTGCCGATGTGAGATTTGGCGCCAGGTCTCTGGAGACGGGATCGATGGTGATGATGCTGGAGACGGTCACAAGAGACAATGGAAGACGACATTGTTGGTTTCTGCTCTCGGTTGCGATGAACGGTAGTATGTGAACCAATGGTTCCGACGAAACGAAGGTTCAGGAATCAGGAGAACCAAAGCAACACAAATAGTAGAAACTGAGGCTAAGATGTAACCAGGTCAGTTTTCAAATGCATTCGAGAGAGATATAAGGGGTGTTAGTGTCGCTTTTTGTTTTTACTCTGATTGGAACATTTTGCCGGGAGATTAGTTACGATTGAGAGATAAGAATATCGGTAGATGGGAGGAGAGGAAGAAGGGGTACTTTGATGATTTTTTTAGCAGTAGAAGAGGTTGGAGTACCGAAAATGGCTGGAGAGTAGAGGCATTCTTTTTGTTTTTCAGTTGACAGAAATGAAAGCGCCAAACATGTATGTTTGCGTTCGCCAGTTATGTTGCAAAAAATCCCCAGAATGAAGGGAATGGAGAAGTGCATACCATGTATCTTCCTTGCTGCCCGTTGAAGTAAATGAAGGTGCAGAGCATATGCGCTCCTAATTCACCAGTTGAAGAAAGAAAAAAAAACTGAAGGATGCGCAGATTTTGTACGCAGGTTGAGTTGCAAACTTGCCTTAGAGTGTAGGGAATGGAGAAGACGATGGAGCATGTGTATTCCCCGTTTTCCAGCTATAATGACAAGAATGGAAGAGGGTGAGCAAGTTTTCTTTGTATGCAGGTAAGTTGCAAAATTACCGTATGTGCTCGGGAAGCAGAGGAGCAAAACATGGGGATTTTTTTTTTGTGAATTGATTGCTATGTCTGCTGCTGATTTTGAGGAAGAGCATTGTAGTCCCCTCGGTTCCTTTTGTTTTTTCAATTAATAAAGACCACGCTAGTGTGACTTAGGGTTGGGATGGTGTTTTGGATAAAAATAAGACAAAGTTGGTTAATTGAGACATGGGCTTGATCGAGTGGGTTGTGGAAGAATTGGGTCTGAGAGCAAATTGGGTCTTTTCAAATGTGGGAAAGAATATTGGGCTCTACTTCAAACTAAATAGATTATTCGACAATGCTATCGTTCTAAACAGGGATATACAGTTAGACGGATATTGGGCTTGATCCGATTTTTGGCCAGCCCGTTCGCGTTCGTTTTTTTTTTTTGAAAAGAAGCCCGTTCGTCTTTGTTGGTTGTTACGCAAATTAGACGCCGCGGGCTGTCCGTGCCCACAATGGTGTAGTCTTGTCTATTTGTCAGCCCAGTCAGCTGTTGATTGGACTGTTTTTTGCTGACTGGACTGTCTTTTTATTATATTAACTTTAAATAGTTGTAACTTTTAATATATAAGTCCAAAATGAAAAAAATTATATCATTGTTCATCTAAATTCAAGCTCTTCAAAACAAGACTAGTCATGAATATGTTTTGACAACTTTAAAAAAAATTATTTTTACATATATATGATGATACACTAAAATGATAATATGATTCATTAATTTTGTATTATGATTTATTAAAATTGATATTATGATTCATTAAGTAATAAATGGTGAAATAGATTACAAACTTCGGAACCGATAAAAAATCATTATTGTTTTGTAGTGTATTATTATTGTTGTATGGTGTATTTTAAACCTTATATGATGAATCATGTATTTTCATACATACCAAACATTGTTTTCTATTACATTTTGTTTGAAATTTTTATTTTTATATGTTTACATGATACATTAAAATGAAGATATGATTCACTAATTTTAATATTATGATTCATTAAAATTGATATTATGATTCATTAACTAATAAGTGGTGAATTAGATAGCAAACTTCGAACCGATAAAAATCATTATTGTTTTGTAGTGTATTATTATTATATGTATGGTGTATTTTAAACCTTATATGGCGAATATTGTATTTTTCATACATACCAAATATCATTTTGTGTTGTATTATTGTGTAATTTTTTTTATTCTTATATATTTGCTATGATACACTAAAATGAAGATATGATTCATTAATTTTGATGTTATGATTCATTAAAAGTGATATTATGATACACTAAAAAGATGTTATGAATCATAAGTCTCATTGATATATTGATATATACATGTAATTAATATAAAATTTTAAAGTTCTCAAAACATATCCATGTTTGGTCTTGTTTTGAAGAGCTTGAATTTAGATTAACAATGATATAATATTTTTTTCATTTTGGACTTATATTTCAAAAGATACAATAATTTAAAGTTAAATAACAAAAAAACAACTCAGCCAGCAGCTGACTGGACTACTGACTGGATGCCAACTCACTCAGCCGTGTACAACTTTGGTGTGGACTGACTGCACCATCTACCGTCCCTGGTTGTTAAAAATTTTGAATTTAACTTTATAGGAATTACTCCGCTTAAACCGAGAAGACAACATCTGGCCAATATATATGCCAGAATAGTGGAAATTAGACTCCGAGAGCTAATTAGTACCGTGACAAAGAGTGCGTAATTTTAATATTTAGATAAAAGATAGTATAGTTGAAAAACCAACACCATATTTTTTTGGTCGAAAAAACCAACAACATATTACTACTACTCCCTCCGTCCCGGTCAAAGCGTCCACTATACTATTTGGATGTGTCGTTTGACTTCAATATTTAACCTATAAGATAATATACTTTTGTAAATCTATGTTTTATAATAGAATCCTTATGTAAAAACTATATATATACAACTAAATTTTTAAAAATTATTTTATCTTATATGGTTAATATTGAAGTGGAAAAACGTGCCAAAAAACAAACAGGACACTTATGACGGGAGGGAGGTAGTACTATTTTACCTCTTCACCGCTTAACCGACACACAATCGTGATTATCACATGTTTTACTTTAGTACACTATTTACCCAAACTGATGTGCCCTAATATATATAATTGGAACATACGGCTTACTAAACTGATTGAGCAAAAAGGTATCGAAAAAGCGTTTACCAATACAGTCATGATCATGATCATACTTTAATCTTATCGAATCAAATCAATTATAAAACACATAATTAACTTACCTAGCTATGTCTCATCAGAAACAAATTCAATTTTATTAAATTCTACTACATATGTAAGAGGGTTCCATAAAAAGGAAAATTTAATGTTTATATATAGAGCCCGCCACACACACACACAGAAACAATGTAGAAATAAACACGATTCTAGGTGCATACTCTAAAGATAAGGCTGATCCATAATTAAAGTGAACGACATACACGAAATGGCCAGGGTATGGTTTTTATAATTCGGTAATGATAGTAGCATTAGCTAGCTAGCCCATCATCATCATCATCTTAATCATGTTTGATCCTGTTTGAAAGAAGAAAAGTGCGTCCCTCAAATTCTGTTTTGGTGTACCCTAAATATGAGGCTCTGCTTTCTACAACTCACACAACATAAACCCATGAAATGACAAAGTCCCATTCTTTTGCCTAGCTGAATTGAGAGCTGATATCAGTTATCAGTTGAAATTAGAAAAAATAAAAAGAAAAATGATTGATATGACAATTAATATATGTGGCATACAAAAAGAACAAACTAACTAATCAAATAAAATGACTTATAATATTGACAAAAGAATGAGACCATACTATTAACTGTCACAAGTCTTAGTTTGAATCAATGAGCGAGAAGACAAGTATAAGTCTTGTTTTGAAACAATTATACATAGCTTCTAGATTATGATCACTTAAAAAAAGGTTTTCGCCATGGTATAAATGTGGTAGTTTTGTGGCTGTTTTGTGATAGTTTTGATGGTTGTTTTGTGGTAGTTTTGCTGGTTGTTGTGTGATGGTTGTTTTGTAGTTGTTTTGAAAACTAGTGTTCGGCAGGCGACGGTTTCGTCTGGTTGTTTTGAATAAGTTAGTTTTGTGCAGTGCGTTTACCGTTTTCGGTGTTACAATTAAAAATTTTATATTATATTTTAAAACAATTTTTTATTAATAAAGTTAAAATATATGTAGATATTCAATTATATGCATTAATTATTATTATTCTTTATTAACATTTTAGTGACAATTAATTTATAATATGTATACATATTAATTTATAAATATTTTTTTTACATATATTAGAAAAAATAAAGAAATAAACCATTGTGTTTAGAACAAATATATTAGATGTTACATATAAAAATAAAATTTTATGGATTATATATTAGTATTTAATATAACATTTCAAATGTATTAATACTTAAGATTATTTTAATTTTTAATGGAATAAATAATATCATTGAAATGAAAAAACAATTCTTTCTAATAATAAAATAATTGACTGTA
This sequence comes from Limonium bicolor, assembly GCA_023374045.1. NCBI lineage: Eukaryota > Viridiplantae > Streptophyta > Magnoliopsida > Caryophyllales > Plumbaginaceae > Limonium > Limonium bicolor. The sequence continues at coordinate 200,239,424 of CM041776.1, read as the reverse complement.
ACCGAATATATATATGTACAGCTATCACTTATTATTTTATTATATATTGTTTAATTGTTGATAAAATATTTATTTTAAACATATATTTGTAGTTAAAACAATATATTCTATTCAATTAAATTTTACTTAATGAAATTCAAAAACATAAATTTAAATTTAATATTGGATATGCCAAGAAATGAAAAATAACGTATATTAGCATATAAAACTATTCTTTAATTATTAAGCACGGTATAAAACATATAATAACTTTGATATAGTGACAAATATATAATAAATTTTATTTAATTTTGTGTCAAATTTAATATATAATATCATTTTTAAATATAATTATAAGTATTGAAAATTTAAATTAATTTATTAAAAATTATTTTTAAATATTAATTAATATTATTAAAATAAATATTCTCGCCCCCTTACTTACAGTTTTCTGGCTCCGCTTCTGTTTACGGTATTCATTCTCTTTACAGCATAAATTGCTGGTTGTTTGTGGTATAAATGTGGTAGTTTTGTGCTGGTATATTTGTGGTTTTTTTAAAAATTGTTGTTCGGTGATGGGTTTGGGGTTGGCATTTTTTGTCAAAAATGTCAAAATAAAAAATGCCACATTTATACCATGAAACTACCAAGTCCGAACGAAGCCAATAATATATATGTATACTATGAATTTTAATATTCCTAAATTTGGACTTATATATATATATATATATATCTATAAATTATACAATAATATTATAAAATCTACTATACTTTTTACTCAATATAAATTATACTGTTAATAAATATAATAAAAAAAACACACCACTCGCATCCCACTCAAACGAACAACAATAAAATAGCGAAATTCGACACTAAAATGTCTTCGAGTCGTTGCTCTGCGTTCACACCAAGAAGCATACATTTATCCGCAATTTAACTCACAAGATGCGGCGCTCCCTCCTCTCTCCAAACGTTCCGAATTCTCATAAGCCCAGACCACCGTAACTCATCCCCCGTCCTGCAAATCCACCGCTAACCCACCCAAAAAATTTGGAATTTTCGACAACAAACCTTTTCCTCACTTAAAAAAACCACCATAAAAGTTACTCCTCCAAAAGCCCGCAGTCACAAAAAACCCAGAAACACCGCAACCACAGAAACACCCAAAAACCTTGCAACCAAACTTTTCCGACAAAAACCTCAATTCATCAGTAACACCACCAGGAATCAGGACGATGAGGAGGGACCGCAGGGCATACCCAACCTCTAGTATAGCTGGAGAGAAAAAAAACGTGGAGACGAAGAGAAAGTAGAAATAGGCAGTTTCCAAATATATCTCTCAGGAAAACTAAAGAAGATACTAAGGTACCCTCTCTCACGCGGACAACGGTACGACAGCAGGAAAAGAAAAGAGTCCAGAGACAGAGGAGGAAGAGATTCCCAGACTCGCTGCGTGTCCACAGTTTTCATCGATAATATTAATCGACAGGTCTCAGAGTATCAACTAGGTAGACTGGTTTGCACCCTGGTCCCCTCTGTACGTAAGCAGGAGGAAAATGACAAGTCACAATAAAAATGTCGACCTGACAGATATAGAGGATGCCAGGAACGTAATAACAGGCCTCCAAGGATGTAACATCAATGGAAACAGTCTGAGAACTAGGATGGAACACCAGGCGGACAGATGCTGGACCCCAAAGCAACATGACAAGGACTATGATGCACTATGATGCACTGGGACGACAAAAAATCTGCCTTGCAGAATATGTCACGCTTGAGAAGTATCTGTCGTGCAGAATATATCGCTGCAGAGAAGTGGATAGAATACTACATATGTGTTGTAGAGGAATCAGGGATTAGAATTTTTTTTTATGTTTTTGTAAACTAAAGCCTATTTTTTTGTAAACTAAAGCCTATTAATAACATTAGTTATGTATTTTTTAATTTGTTTTGTAAACTAAAGCCTATATATAAGGGGAGTTACTATTATCTTATAAATATGTAAAGATCTTATCAATAAAGAGAGTTACTATTATTTAATAAATATGTAAACTAAACTCAATAAAGAAGAGAGTTATTATCATTACACCGTAAAAATAAGAAGAGTTAATATAACCGAATGAATAATGAGAGTTATTATTTTTAAACAATCATTATTTAATATGGGGTTACAAAACTAAAATCAGGATTAAACGTAACATTTAAAATTTAACAGTGAATTTTTTTAACTTTCAAATCAAATTCTATATAAACTCAGTACACGAAACATTAATATCATACGCAATTAACAAAAGTGCTCATTCAACATCAAAATCTTCCTTCTATTTTACTCAATTGTTTCTTGTTTCTTCGATTTTTTTAGTGTTTTCCAGTTCTTCAAGAACAAGACTGCATGAGATATTCTATAATTGTATTTGCTTTTCATTCTCTTTGGTTTTGTAATATCTAATGCTTAATCTTTTGTAATCTCAACATGGCTTCTTCTAGTGGGAGTGCAGAAATCACCGTTGTGGAATTTGTCACAATTATTGAAAAACTCAATGGGGGAACAGTTGAATTTCAGTGCAACTTCTTACAAAGCAAGGGAGTTTTTCCAGAGTAAAAGCCCACCTACTTCAAATCCCATGCAAAAGAATCACGGTATGTAAAAAGGTAAAACCTTCATAATTGTCTGAATTGAGAAGAATGGAGGATGATTTTGAGAAAAATGGAGGATGATTTTGAGAAAAACAAAAGCAACTCTCAACCTAAAGATGTACCTTTACCGGGTGGTTCACTAATTATCTCGAGAAAAAAAGAAAAGTTGAACAATCTCCTTTAGCAAAAGCGTTTGATGGTGAACACAGAAATCAACTGATTGTGAGAATTTTTTACACAGCTGGGTTACCTTTCAATGTAGCTAGAAATCCTTATTTCATTGAGTCGTATAAATTTGCTACTAACCATGCTTTTGGTGGATATGTGCCTCCCAACTACAACAAATTGAGAACCTCTCTACTTCAACAAGAGAAACAAAATGTGCAGAGATTATTGGAACCAATCAAACATACTTGGTCTGAGAAGGGGGTGACTATTGTGTCTGATGGATGGAGTGACCTGCAAAGGAGACCACTTATCAATTTCATGGCTACTTATGGTAATGGTCCAATATTTCTCAAGGCGGTTGATTATTCTAGAGTTGTGAAAGATAAGCAATTTATTGTAGATTTGATGAATGATGTGATAGACGAGGTTGGAGTTCAAAACGTGGTCCAGGTAATTACTGACAATGCTTCTATACGCAGAGGAGCAGGGGAGATTATTGAAAATATTTATCCTCACATATATTGGACGCCTTGTGTGGTGCACACTTTGAATCTAGATTTGAAAAATATATGTGATACGAAAAATGTGGAGCAAAATATGGACACATATCTTGAGTGTCATTAGATTACTAAGATCCATGATGATGCATTGTTCTTCAAAAACTTTATAATGATGCATTCTATGCGGTTGTCTATGTTCAACAAGTTCTCATCTCTCAGATTCCTTTCTGTAGCCGACACTCATTTTGCTTCAGTTGTTGTTATGTTGAAAAGATTTAAGCTAATTCGTTGATCACTTGAGGCTATGGTAATGAGTGGAATTCTTATCGAGATGATAATCAAGAAAGAGCTAGAACTGTCAGAGAGAAGGTGCTAAATCAATTTTGGTGGGATCAAATCACATACATCATCGATTTCACGTCACCTATCTATGAGATGATTAGAGTTTGTGATACTGATAAACCTTGCCTACACTTAGTTTATGAATTATGGGACTTAATGATTGAGAAGGTGAAGTTGGAAATCTATAAGCATGAGAGAAAAACAGAATATAAAGATAGTTCATATTACAGTGTTGTGTATGAAATTCTTATTGCTTGATGGACCAAAAGTTATACACCACTCCACTGTGTTGCACATGCATTGAATCCAAGGCACGTATTATTTTATAACATATATATACATATTTGTACATAATGTGTGTGTGTGTGTGTGTGTTTTTTTATAATTCAAACATGATTACTAAATTTTTTTAATATACTTTTTAGATTTTACAGTGATGACTTGCTAAGCGAGGTCTCAACCAGAGTGGCTCCCCACAGAGATTCAGAAATTTCAAGAGAGAGAATAAAATGCTTCCAAAGACTTTTTCAGAACAATGATAAGTTCATAGCAATTACGACAGAGTATCGTTTTTTTTCAACAAATGCTAGACCATTTGGAGATATTGGTTCTCTTTCAACGAGAAACACTTTGGATCCTTTGACACGGTGGGCTAATTTTGGTGCTCAAGTATCGTCTCTCCAAGCGTTGGCTTTCAATCTTCTTGGACAACCTGCATCATCTTCTTGTTGTGAACGTAACTAGAGCACCTATTCATTATGTTAAAAGGAATAAACTAATGTCACATCATGTTGAATCATTGGTTTTCGTTCTCAACAACCTTCATCTTCTATCAAGGAATAATGCTGAATACAAAGAGAAAAGACAAAGATGTGGGATGTAGCTAGAGATAACTTTGGAACTCTTGAAGAGGAAGAATTATTAGAATTTTATGAGTTATCGCTTGATGACCCAGAATTAGAAAGCGTGTATTTTGGTCAGAACAACATTACTCGTTTAGATTGATAATTTATTCTATTTTTCTTTTAGGTTAGTACTATTGTATTCGTTCTTCTTTAAATAATTTTGTTATCCATAATGTTAACATTTAATTAAATAACTATTTTGTTATATTTAATATACCTATATATTTCTCTTGTCGTCCCCGCGTTTTAAATTTTTTAATAATTATCGTTTTCCCGTCCCTATACACGTTCCCGTCCCCGTCCCCATACCTGTGCAACCTAGACAAGGAGAAGCAAGGTGAAGAAAATATGCAAAGGAGGGACAAGGAAAAACCTGATACAGAAACCAAAAGTCATGCTTTGGCTAGATTGTCAATCAAGGTTAATGCTGATGAAGAGATGAAAAATTGCCTGCGACGATGTGTTGCGGCGACACTGCCTGAGGATAAAGGGGCGAAAGAGGCCATGAAAATCTCTGAAAATATGAAGATATTGTATTAAACTCAGTAAGTACAATCATCAGTCTTTTCTGTATACCAATTTTATAGTATACAGATTGATTAATTTACCACTTATAGTAATCTTTGAAAATATGCGCATGCTACATATGTGTAACACCCCTACCACTGAACAAGTCATTACCTCATAATCCGTCTCGTTCACCAATACCAAAGTAGCGGAAATTCAATACAAACGGTGGGTGATACAATGCCGAGTACCCTATACCAAACAATACATTTCAACCCTTATTTCAATTCACAATACAAATTCAAACCTCAAATCAATTTTATACCAAGTCTACTACAATCCTCACGTTGCCGATAACATTTTGGGCTTACAATACAAACTTACAAAACAAATACAATTTCCTTAATCAACTACCCATGCTTAAGTAGCAACCCCGTCCTACTCTCGAACGGTGATCGGCTCCAAAGTACCTGTAAGTAAAAACGGTGCCCCAAGGGGCTCAGCGAATTGCTGGCATGAAATTCACATACCCCGCGTGCTAACGGGGTACGCCGACTACTTGGTTGAGAACATGGGATTCGTTTTATTTCAATAATCATGCAGGACAGCAATACATTAAACATGTATAATAGCACAATCAGTATTCAACATAGAATACAAACGCCAACTCACACATCATGGTAGTTAGTTTATTTTATCCTACTCTTTGGCCTTGAGGGTTTCTACCTCACTAATGCCTTAATTACTTCATTCGTTAACTTATCCATTCTCTTTGGGTACTCATACTCAATTCCTCTTATACTCTTCTCTCGGATACTTGCTAAGTCATTACACATGACCTCCGGGCAGAGTCATACACGGGACTCACCACTGTGCTTTCAAGTACTAGTCTTACTTCCCCAGTTTCGACCCTACTTCAGGTCTAGCATAGTGGGAAGGTTCGACTATCAAACAGAACTATACTCTTAGTTCCTCAAATTCACAAACGTCCGTATCTCTCCGGACTACTCAATTTCCCAAATACTCCTCTCTCGGAGTTATATTGTAATCATGTAGATTACCCTAGAAGTATCTCTCTCGATATCATCTAATAGCTTAGGGAATTTTCTCAACTTCTAGTATTCTCAGATTTAAGGGCTTCCCCAACGTTTCGAATACTTATATGTTCGGGACATTTTCTCATAGTAGGTCGGATCCTCATGTAGGAGGTCGACTATCTTCTGAAGGGAGTTTGTTGGTCCCTTGTATTTCTTTTTACCTCTTTCTTGGGTTCATACCTTTGAACTACCTTTGACTTCTCAATAGAGGTTTCTTTATACCTTTCTACTATTAATTATTTCTGGATTGTTCCTTTTCGGTTCTCTAACCGTTAACGGGAGTTACTAATCTAGTGCATCTCTCTCACGTTCTAGTGAGTTCATAAGTTGTATTATCGTTATTCTGGAATCTATAGTTTTTCGTGTGTTTTCACGTTTTCGTTATTTTGTGAAACGACTCTTTCAACGAGTCACTAACCAATCGGTACTCAATTATGAGTCGGTCTATAACACTAAGTTAGACGGCATAATCATACAAGGATGGTTAGTACACACAGCATGCATCAAGATATACAATCGAAGCAATAGAATATTTTCATGCTTTTATCTTGATTAGGTTGGCACACAAGCAAACAACACACAAATCAGTGTAATCCCGGTAGCATACAGGGCATGAGAAAATCATACCTTTCACCATGGATTAACTTTACCGTGTCATCTTACGTTCCTCGGGTCTTACTCGATCCACTGATCATATTTCAAATGTTTCTATTAACATTAAGGTACTACGATATGTAAACAACTAATACTCCCATGGTTAACCCCGTTAACCTCAATTTTACTCAAGCGTTCTTATGTGCATATGTTCTCACCACCATTACTCTCTCAATGGTTACTACTAATGCCACATATATACATGTGTATATATTATTATTATTATTTTATTATTTTTTATTTTTTTGTTTGACCCGACCGACCCAATAACTTGACCCGACCGACCCAACCCCCTGGGTCGGTCCCTTGGGTCGGTCGAAGTCAGAAAGCACTTGGGTTGGAAATTTTAACTCGACCGACCCAGCCATGGGACGGTCCCTGGGTCGGTCGAAGTCAGACCCATTTTCCAAGTGTTTAGTTTACTCAAATCTTCTCCACAAGTATTCTAGCATGTTTTAGTCACCTTAAAACACTCTTAATCATGCTCTAAACCTCCTTAAACCATTAGTCAAATCCCTTACCTAATTCTTGTTCAATTCCACCAATTTCAATTCTCACATTTTGCACTTTGCACACTTGTGCATTTTTAAACTTCCCTTGACAATTTACACTTTGTTCTCTCAACCACTTTACCATGCCAATTGATCTTAGGCATTTCCTTTCTAGTACCCAAGTCCGCACTTCATTTTCAAGGTCATGCACTATAGTTCTTTTCTAGCTTCTCCCAAGGCACTAAACATCAAGTTGCTACAGATTTTTGCACCTTTCTAATCAATTCTTTCTCAAGTCTTATAACGACACTCAAAAACTCTTTAGGTTTCTACACAAATTTTGCCATAGCTCACCTACAATTCTAACATTGCCCAAAGCTCATATCACCACCTAATTCCATTCAAAACTAGCCACACCCATAGAGGGTCCTACCAGCACACAATGTTCCATCAAACTCATCAATTTCACCAAATACATTCTAATGCAATATTCATAAACCACTTGCACCCAAGGCCCTCAATTCAAACAACAATTCACAAATTCCTCATAATCACAATCCACACAATTTTGGTCCATATTTTGTTTCATCTTTTATTTCCCCATCCTAAAATTTCTAAAGCATTAAGATAGTAGTTAAGGTAAGCTTTTTACCTTAATCTTCCAAGTCTCCTTTTCAATTCCCCTCTTCTCCTCTTCTCCTCTTCTTCCCATTTTCGGTCAAATAGGCAATGTAATTGCCAATACTCCAGCCCAACACCAAAAAGGATACAATGAACAACAATTAATCCCCTAAACCCCTTGGAATAACTCTAATTCAATGAAAGGGCTTAAAGCACAAAAGTTAGGGTTTTACCTTTAGAGTTCTAGAAGTGGTTTTAAACCTTGAGTCAAAAGGAGGGTTACACCACCATTGGAGAGTTGAACCAATGCCCAAACATGGTAGGAAAACAAGGTATTAAAAGGGGCAAAAATCGGTTACACAAGGCATGGAGGAGAAAAGTGAGTTTTCCTTGAATCTTTTTACCTTAAGTGAAAGAGGAGACTCCAAGCTCCAAGAAACTCTAGCTTTCTCTTCAAATGGGGTTATACCCATGGAGGTCAAAGTCATATTTTGAAGATTTTGGAAAGAGAGGAAGATAGCCCTTGAGGAGAGGAAGAAGAATATGTAATTTTTTCTTGATTTGGAGCATGGAGCTAGCTTGTACAAGGGAGAGAAGATGAGGAAGCCATGGATGGGGCTTGCTTGCGTGAGGTAGAAGAAGAAGGGAGGTTCAGAAGAAAGAAGAGAAAAACGAGAGGGAGGGAGGAAAAGTGAGGAAAGAGAGAAACGTGAGAGGAGAGAGAGAGGAGGAAGTGTTTTTATTCACTTTTTGCTTTTTGCTTTTTGACCACTCTTAATTAAGCTAGTATAGTGTGTGTGAGAGGGCTGATTTTTCCCTCTTAAAACCTTCCCCCTATGTACATATAATCTGGGGGCTTTTCGTCTTTTACAAGAAACGCTCGTTAATTTACCCGGATTGGCACTATTCACTAGCCGGGCCCATTTTCCGGATTTTTCTCGTTTCTTTAATTTTAATGGTTCTTAAGCTTCCATTAATGTTCAATTATAGTTATTTGATTGACTATAATTTTTACGGGTCCATTTGACCACTCAAAGTCACGTTCTCGGGTTTTCTCGAAAAACGTGCTCTAAAGCTTCACTAGCGTTTTTAATCCATTTTATGGATCCGTTTTCTTCGGGAATTGTTTCCACATATCAATTAGGCATAAATAAGCCTTAGGAATCCATCTAGGACCCTAACCGAGGTCATATACCTCCTATGGTTGTGTAACGCTCATTTTTGTCTTTTTCGCTTTTTAAGCGTTTTCTCTTTTCTTTGGCTTTAGTTTCTTCACCAATATTATTTACGCACTATTAGGCCCTTAAATATCATATTAGAATAATTAAATCACCATTTTTAGGTTTGGGGTATTTCAATCTATCCCCCTTAAAGAACTTTGCCCACAAAGTTGGTGAATTCTAATATTGTTAGTCCCATAGGTATTCTATGTTAAGGTCATAATCTCTATATGACCTTACAGACTCAACAGGTCTGTCTCTATATACGCTACACATACCACAACACATATCACATCATGAATAGAAAATCAAAAATACTCTTTTGTATTCTCTCCGTGGGGTCAGTCCGAAGACAAGAAGACACTACAGTCCTCGAATCCCATATCGAGTAATACACTGCTGATCCCTTAGTTACCGGTCACATTGAGCACTTACACTTTCTGGTTCACGGCCGTTTCATGAAAAATGGGCACTTACTCTCTCTAGCCATGGTTCCTTTGGTTCTGATCAAAACATTTGCATCACTAGATATCCTTAGGCACTCTAGGTCATCCGCACTGACATAGGACTTCTCTACATCCCGCTGCCCTTGGAAAAATACACACGCTGCCACCGTCCTACCGGTCAACCTAGGACTGTTGCTCGTCGTCCGGTGCAATGGTTTCAAAACTAATCCTCACTCCCACCGTCCTACCGGTCAACTTAGGACCGTTGCTCGTCCGGTGTAGTGGTTTCGAAACCGTTACTCATTCTCAAGTTTGAAGGAAAAATCTCTTCTTTTTTCAAAATATGTTGGAAATTCTTTTTTTTTTTGAAAACTCAATACAACTCCAAATACCAATTTATGATAATTACTAGCGTTATTACTTGTGACCACTTATAGGGAGCTTCAGGAGTCATTCGACCCCGATGTGATCAGCATTGGTGTTGAACTATCCTTCCACCTCAATTTGTGTTCGGTTTCCCTTGATCACTAGCAAATCAAGTTCCACCTCCCACCTCAATTCAAACAATCAAATACTCAATCATTTTTCCATTTTCTATCTTTTTATCTTTCTAGTCATAATCACAAAGTAATACATTCCCAATTCTTGGAATTCATTTCTCCAATTATTACTCAACTCATCAATTACTACTCGTTCTAACTCACGGAACCTAGGTCATCAATCATTCTCAATCATACATACCTTAACACAAATCCAAGGATCGAACTCTCTCCATCCATCGTTCTCAAGTTTAATCACCTAGGGAACTCATTTCCTACTAGGTTCTACATCGGTTTCATACCGATTCATACTCATCGTATCTCATGTCTAATCTCAAATAGACAATATCATAAGGATTTTAGTTCTCTCGGAGTACATACGTTTATGTAACATAGGTACCAATCATCAAAACAGATTCTTTTGTGCTATACATGCCGTAGTTTACGCACCTAATACGTAAATCATAAGCTAAGCAGTTTTTCGCTCTACCCTCTTAAATGGGATTACGCCCACGTAATATACCATATGTAAATTGAACATTGGTTCATCTAATTCGGGCGTCATGGAGTGTCCTAACTTCCATGCAGTCTATTATACAATGTATTCTGGTCAAAGGGTCTTAACCATATTGACGGTTTAGTCCCTGCACCAAGAATTCTCATTGAAGTTTGTTTACTCATAACCAATTTTGGTTATAGCCTCTCACCCTTTAAGGCATTGATAATTAGCCATTTACTCATACTTACTAGGTATATTTAACCTAAAAATTACGACCCACTAGCTTCTGCTGCGCGACCTGATAACTTAGAGCTTGATTTGCCCTTTTGTTATTCCCAATGTACTATACATCTCTCTTTTATCCCTTTTTATCTTGGGACTAAAGTCTCTCAATCGACGCGTGGTATTTCTTACCGTATGCAAATTTGATGAGTTATAGATTCTCTATCCAGTTCTCTGGAAATCTATTCGTTTACCGCTGAATACCTTCGTGATTATTCACTTGGTTCCTCCGACTTATTTGTCGGTTGCGGCTGAGCTACTACCTAATGTGTAGTGCTTCCTCTGTTGTCAGTGGCTTCTAAATTATGTTCACTTTACTGATTTTGTACAAGAATTTTTTTCCTTATTCGTACGACCTTGCATTTCTTGTGCATCGGTTCTTATGACATTCGTAAGTTTCTCTCCACTCCCATTATGGTGGAGTTCGTTTACTGCGATTGTTGGTATGTCCAACGTTCTTCGTGCTTCCTTGGCCACGGCCGCACGGTTTCGTTTCTAGCTTTTCACTTGATTGGCTTGCGCCATGTTCATTGGTATGTTTACAATTCCTCCGTATTTAGTACGGGTTGGTTATTTAGCAACTGGGTACTCTTGTCCCAAGGCTTATTATTTCGTTATCAACTGGTCCTCTAGGGATACTCTTCCCGTTCCTTATGCACTGCAATAGGAATGAACAATGCCTTCTTTGTGAGCTCTTTCATCACATGGTACAGGCTACGGGCTTAACTGCCCAGTGTTGCTTCCATCTCTTGCTTTTCATTTCCATTGAGTCTATCATAATTCCTCTTTATTCTCCATTTCATTGTCTGACTATACTCTTAAAATGGTCGCTTGCTGCGTACCATGTTCTTACTGATTCTACAGTATTGTCTCACATGGCATCCGTTATTATGTTAGCTTCCGCTCATGTATCTCTACCATTTATACAATGGTTCGCCATTTACTTGGCTTACTACCACATATGCCATTCTTTAAATCTCTATGCTCCTTGAGCGTTATTCACTTACAATTCGAATTGTACACATACTGTGTTTACTTTTCAACCGATTACTCTTTCGGTTCCCAACAATTGCTACAAAATCTTCTTCCTTTATACTTATCCTTGGAATTCTCTATTTCTTCTTCACATTGTTCCTTGGCAATAACACATGCCCAAACTTTAATATCCTACTAGGTGGAATCCTCTTTCTAAAGGGTCCACATATTCGCCGCTCTAGCGGTATCACAATAACGAGGGGTATCCCCACTCCTAGATTGAGTGCTTCGTTCTCCGCTCTATTCATTTGTTATCAAGCAATATCTCTTGCTTACTGCTGCCATTCTCGGCAATTCTTCTTATCATTCAATGGGGGTTTTGCAACCGTCTAAATCTACATCACGTAGCTGGTTCATGGCTTATTAGCCATATTGCCTTGAGCTATGCTCTTTGTAGGCTGTTTATACAAGTTAAATTTCTCCGTACACCATCGGTGGTTTGGAGGTAATACTGGGCTCCTTGATACGGTACGGTTGTGCATCACGCTTCCGTTCGCGGGAGGCCCCTTAGGCAATATGATATTATTCAGTGCCTTTTACGATTTCGGGTACCTTCTGTTAGGTGGATTTACTTCGGTGTTTAGAACCGAGTATTCGTTTAGCTCTCGTGCATCTATCACGATATTTCGTTCAACTGTTGTTGACTCCAGCACCCTTCAAGGATTTCTCCTGGGTGTTGTTAAGTTGTGCCATTACATCTGGTTAATATTTATGGTATGCCCAGTTAACTAACCGCATTGCAGTACCGTATTCATGCTATCCCTTTTAGGGTTATAATGTCTCCCGTTCTTAGGGTTGACCATTGATGTTTTCTCCTTGTTCTTGGTTAGCTTTACTATCCTCTTCAGTGCAGAATAATGCTTCCCATTAGTTTTGGTGATTGTTTTGGGAATTTTATCCCGTTTGTTGGACATTGGCGTGTCCACGCTAGGCATCTGCCTTACTATGTTTAGGCTTGGTATTCATTCCAGCTATTATGCATTTGCTCCGGAATTCTGGAGACATATTCAATGTCTATACTTAATAATCTGTGCTCCTTGCACTTCCTAATTTTTAATCATTTCCTTAGATGAATTCTTTGGCTCCTCTATATTCGTTAGCTTATTGTGTTCTTCCTCTTATCGGTTCGGGGTATCCAGTTGTTCTGGTTTAAACTTACTTTGCTGTCCGTAGAACGAAGTTGACTACTTCCCGTGTTTCATACACTACTTGTATACATACGTGGGGTACCTTATTGATACATTGCTACTTACCTAACTAACTCATAAATAGGTCTGTCAGGCTCGTAGGCTCCTTCGGAGTGCGGTCGTCCCACATCTCGTTTTTGTACACTCGTAGTGCTCGTCACACGCCTAGGTGAAGCATTCTGCTGTCAACTCCTCTTATATCGTCTTATGATATCTTGTCGTGATTCTTCTGGTTTGGTTTTAAAAATTTGAGGTTTAAGAGAAAGGTTGAGTTAAAAGAATTTTTTTTTAAGTTTAAAAGAAAATTTCTCATGGCATTTCAGTGCCGAGTAATTTTAACTCTTGGCCCAAATCTAGTTTTACTTCAGGCCTAGTCCATGACCAGCCAAACGGGCCAGAGCAGGTGGCCCTAGATAGCCCATAGTTCACCCCTTTGTAGAAAAGATTAGATCAAGGTATCCTCCATGAATGACAGATCCTGGACACGTCCATGTAAGGAATACCTATAATCTCTAAAATTTTCCAAACCATCCTTAATGTTAGAATAAAAAGCAGAATCAACATTACAATTCAAAATCAAGTCTAAAAAAAATCAAATTATGTTCCAAAAACCATGTGGGCTTCACACCCATAGTTACAATCTAAAATTTGGCCCTTCTCAAAATCCAGCCCACATTCAAGCCCACAAGACCCAGCCCAAACCCACAAATGTCCAACCCAACCCAGGCCCAATATTCGAGAATTCAGTCTCAGCCCAAATTCAATTCAATCTCAGCCCAAATTCAATTCAAATCTCTGCCCAAAACCAAGGCCCAATTTTTCAAGGCTCAATTTTCAAAGCCCAATCTGGTCCACATTTCAAGGCCTAACTCACTCAATTTTCCAAGGACCAATTCGGCCCACTCTTCAAGGCTTAATCTGGTCACTTACCCAAATCTGGCCCAATGTCCAAATCAGCCCAATTTCAAATCCAATTTCACATCCACATCAGCCCAATTTTAATTCCAAATTCATTTAATTTAATTCCAATTCAAATTCAATTCCAAATCAATTCCAATTCAAATTCAATTCCAATTCAATTCAATTCAATTGCAGCTTCTAATCCGACTTCAATTCCAATTCCAATAAAAAATCAATGCGATTTCAATTCAATTCAGAATTCGTCTCAATTCCAGTTCAATTCAAAAATCCATTCAATTCTAACATAATTCTAAACTTCATTCACTTCGAAAACCCACTTCAAATTCTGATTCAAGTTAAAAATTCATTTCAATTCCAAATAATTCCAAACCTTAAACTCCTCAAAACCTCCAATATCCCATACTCCAATTATCTCATTGACTCAAATCATCCTCCAAAGTTCTAATTTCCCCACACTCTGAATGTCTCACAGACTCGAGCATCTCACAGACTTTGACATCCCAATGATTCGAGTGTCTCGCAGACCCGAGCGTCTTACAGACTTCGATATCTCAAGGTTTCAAACGTCTCACAGACCCGAGCGTCTCACGGACTTTGACATCTTATGATTTCAAACGTCTCACAGGCCCGAGCGTCTCACAGACTTCGATATCTCTTTCCTTCCACCACCTGAATATCCCAAATGTCTCATAGACCGAGCGTCTCACAGACTAACCTCCCAAAATCTGAAACTTCTTGAAACTCCGAACCCTTCTAAATCTCAAACACCTCAAATATCTTCAAGCTCCACAAACATCAAAACTTCCAAAACCCAAAACCTTGAACTACGTAAGGTCTGATCTCAACAAGGAGTTGAGTACGTAGGCAGCCCATCTGGGGTGCGACCCCATTCTAATAAAAAAAAACCCTTTTCCAGCTCCAAGGCAGTACTCATACCTCTCAAAGCATTAAAATCCTTTATGACTCCCACAAACCGTCGAATTCTTTAACCCGCAAAATTGGACTCCCAATCTTAATCATTTCCTCAACATCAGAATTTTCCCAATCTTTCATTCTATACCCATCCGATTCATCAACTCATCTTCTTGGCGCTAGCTTGGCAGAAAAGCTCGCCTCATCAACTCTCCACACTCTATCCTCTTTCTATCCAATCCCAGTGGCCCTTCATGAATCTCTCAAATAAGGTTTTGAAAGCAGGCAATCCCGACAATTGGAGACCGAGGTTTCCTCGGGCACCAATCTGAAGTCGTGGTCGTTGCCACTTCCAAGGGATTTAACCCAGTACGAACCCACACAGAATCTCTGCAAATGACCAGATAAGTTCTATCCATAGGCAATAATTTTAGAGTCAACCAACGGTTCTTAGAACCCTCCTTCTCTTTCCTTCCTAGTTCATTTAGGTCAAACTAGGTGGCGACTCTAGTCAATTTCTGCCATTAGGGCATAAGTCCGTGTGGAGCCCATTGAGAGCGGGTGTAGTGTTCGCTGACACTCCCCTTAAGCTTTCTGGGAAAGACAGACGATAAAGTAGGTATTTGAGGGCTGCCAGAATAACGGGTTTTTACCCTCCACAGAATGGCTAGTTCTAGGATCTAGGCTTCTTAGTCATACCATATTTAGATAGACCCCCCTCATACCGAAAAAATCACCCTCCACATTTTGTAAGTAATCGTGGTGTGGAAACGTTAATATATAATCGTGAAAACGTTTATATTTAACCGTGGAAACGTTTATATAACCTGGAAACGTTTATATATAATCGTGACATGGAAACATGTATATATAATAATGGCATGGAAACATGTATATATAATCGTGGAGTGGTAATGATTATATATAATCATGGAATGGAAACATTCATATATACTTGTGGAAACATTTTTATATAATCTTGGGGACGTTAATAAGATATCATGGATACGTTAAACATAAGTTAGTGATGTATTTACGGTTAAGAGTGGTGCCAGTATTTAAAGACAATTTCAAACTATAAAAAATGAAAAAACATTTGAATATCATTCCATTGTTTTACAAGTTTTAACTCATGCTGATTAAAGAAAGATAATCCTTGACGAATTAGCTGAAATGTTAAATGAAATTATGCAAACTATACAAATATGTTCCTTAAGGAGAAAAAATGTAAACTATAAGAATTCAGTGAAGTCCTTTCCATGTTGAATTGAATCTTTCTCTTTCATTTTCCTTTTCTTGCTTGGTTTGCTCAAATTCACCTCTAAATTGCTTTTCAATCTTGACCTCGACTTAACAAGGTTTTCTTCCACCTTTAGAGTGTGAGTTGCTACAACAGAGTTGCTAGATGCTGCTGTAAACAACATAAAAGTAAAATTAATATCAGATTGAAGAAGTAAAATTAAGTATAAAAACACTAACAACAAACAAATATAACTTTACCATTAACAGAAGCAGATGAAGAGGTTGCTTCAGTTACACTTCTCTCCATTAAAAGATTATGATACTTTGATGACATGTTCTTGAGATCTTCATGTAGAAACTTGAAAGTGTCATTGTAATCACAAACTGAGTGTGCAATTTTGTAAAATTCCATACAACTGAATGAGACACGATCCTCCAAAGGAATATGAACATCAACGGATGTACGTGGCAATAAGTAATAATCAATAGTCTTTGCCTTCTTAGTATAATGTGACAAGATATGCTGCTCTGGAATGTGCCTCAGAATTGGAAAACCAAAGATACCAAGTAGATGACAACATAAAACTCCAAGAGAATCAAATAGATGACAAGAACATTCAAGGATAGTCTTGTCAGTATCAACGAACACCTCCCACTTATCCAACTTTGCATCATTAAGACCATGTTGAACTTGAAATCGCCTATGAGATGAAGTGAAAGCCCCTTCCAAAGGTTGCAAGACATAAAAAAACTCTTGGAAAATTGTTGTTGGAATATCTTGAACATATTTCGAGTATAGATTTCAGTAGCTTGACAAACAAGTGGGCTGTGTGAGAATTCATTCAAAGGAGCATATCGAAGATTTTCAAACTGACACTTAAGTTCATCACGCCTCTTGGTATTCACTAGCTCATGAAATTGAGCAAAAAATTATCAAGCTTGTATCCTGGCTTCAAATATGCCTTTAAATATGAGTTGAATGATTCAGAAAGCTGAGTATATCTCATACCACCACTAAAGTGCAACCTTGTCCAAGCACTTTGATGCCTCTTGTCATATATTATCTGAAGCCAGCTATGGCCGTAAGGCTCTTTACTTGGAAAGTGAGATTTAATCATTGAAATCCATACTTGTTCAAAATCATCTTCTGAAGAAACATGATACATCAACTTTTTAATATCATCCTTCAATCCTTTATACATAATAGGACCAAGATTCTTCATTCCATTTTGTATCAAATGCCAAGTGCATAACTCATGAAAGCTAGAAGGGAATACAAGTTTTATTGCACCAGCTATAGAAGCATTCTGATCCGTCAATATTGTCAACGAACTCTTATCATTCATGCATGTCAAAAAAGTTTTGAACAACTAAACAAATGACTCAATTGTCTCATCGAATAACAAAGCAGCACTGAATATGCATGACTTTCCGGTGATGATTCAGACCAACAAAAATAGCATAGAAAATATACAATTTGTTCAATATATAATCTATTCGAATATAGTTGCATAGGAAATATACAATCTGTTTACCAAAATCTAAAAAAATGAGTCTATAATGTCTTTCCAAACATTATCCAGATGTGAACAAAGTAAATAATAAGAACAGATTAATAAAGGAAATAAAATAAAAGGTAACACAAAAATGTACAAATGACTAAAGGAACACATACCCAGAGGACAGAAAGATTTTTGGTGTTGAATAGACCTGGCAAAACTGACCCGAATCCGAAAAACCGAGCCAATCCGATCCGAATCTCAACCGAAAACCGTTACTTGAAAAATGACCCGAAATCCGAAACAAACTGACTCGGACCAAACTGAATCGTATTATTGTAAAACCGATAATCCACAACCATCCGAACCAAAGTCATTAAAAATGAAATCAACCGAACCGAAGTCACCCATAACCCGACGATGACCCGAGATCCGAAGTGACCCGAACTGAAACCAACCGAACCTAACCCGCACCGAATCCAGTGTGACCGAAATGAATATATCCATAGTGACCCGAAAGAATATATTACATTAATTATAAAAGATAATGAGGATGTAACAGAATGTTCATACCAAATCTATATTTTGAATACAAATCAGTATTTAGCATTTATATCATACAACACTGAACAATGCCCCACAATACTACCATTATACCAAAAACTCTAATATCATAACATTAAAATACCAAACAATGCTTACAATGAAGTATCATGAGGCTGTGGTTCAATTAAGTTCTTTAAGTTAAGTTAACTCAAGGACTAGTTAATAAATTAAAAGACACTATTTAAAATCTAAAAAATAATATAGATATAATATTCCACATGTCAAGTTGTAGTAGGATTAAGGAAAAAGGGTATGTTACCCTCACAAAATAGGAGGAGTACCGAAGTGGTCACCATTAATAGATTGAAAAAACAAGTTACTATACTTTATACAAATTTAATAACTATCCACAAACATACTTTATTTATACTTCTCTCAAAATAATGAAACTACTAAATAAACTAAAACAACATCAATAATTATGTTAAGTTAAGAGTTTATTGCTAATGTATAACATGATGCAAATTATAATTATTTGTTTAAATTAATCTTTTATATGCATTCATACTTGTTGAGATTAATTGAAGTCAAAATTACATATCATGATTATTAAGTTGCTTGATTTTTTAAAGTAAACTAAATTTAACCTAATAATTGACCCAAATTAGACCCATGACCGAAAAAAAACCGAACAACCCAGAGGCTAACCCGAACCAAAAGTTACCCAACCCAAAGTCACCCTAGCCGAAAGTCAACCAAACCGAAAGTTATCCATACTGATCCAAACTGACCCAAAAATTTAACAAACCAAACTCAACCCGAACAAACCGAACTCACCCGACCCAATCCAACCCGGACCAAATACTGGACAATTTGAAATCAACCTGAACCAAACCGAACCAAACCCAAACCGATTGACCCGAACTACCACCTCTAGTGTTGAAGGTGGTATCAAAGGATACCACGTCTCCAAAATGATAATAATCCATACACATTCTATCACCCGATCATAAAACATTAGCAATCTGCTCTTTGGTATCCAAACTAACATTATAGTAGAACATGAGAGAGCGAAATTGTTAATTTCTAAAATACTCCATTATGAATGTTCCCTCACCATGCTCCATTGTCTTCTGTCTCAGCCTACTTAAATGATTTTTCAAGTCCAACTTCTCAAAGCCAAGAGCATATTTTCCTCCGGCACACATACCCATTATATCATAAGATGAACGGAGTGGAACTCCAGCGTTCTCAAGACATAATGCAAAAAAAACTCTAAGATTCAGTGATATGCCTATTTATCTTCAACAAATGAGAATGACATTGAGGTTGCAGCAAGTGAGAATGTTCATCAGTCTAACGCTCAATATAGTACACATGTTTGTGTGTATTCAACCTAAGATATATATGAGCTTGACAATTAACTCTAGTGTCCGGCCTTGGATTTATGGACATATTAGGCAAAACATCATCAAGTAACACCTCCTGGTATTTAGGATTCGAAGTACTTGTCCTTTTGAATCCATATTCAACATAGCAGAATGCAAAATACTTCAAAATCCCAATTTTCTTGCATTTATTTTAGAAGCGAACTCTAGAATCAAAATCAACCTTGCAAGCATACTTATTGTAAAATTATCTACACTCCTCAATAGAATTGAACCCCAACTTTCCCATGAGTTTCTAATTTTAGGATCATATAAGGAGCCTACAATAGTCATAATAAGAAAGCAATCAATGAATAGAACTACAATAAACTAAAAAACAAATTGTATCCTAAGCAGATATAAAATGAGTCCATCATACACAAAAATATTATCCACATACATTTAAAAACGTGTACATAAGTAGTAGAACAAAATAAGCAATAAAACAGAAGAACTAACCATCATGAACTTCAACAGTGGGTTAGGAGTAGATTTACATGAAGCAGCTTGATTAGGGAGAGATAGTGGATCTTCATTTTCAGCCAAATTCTCACAGAAATCAGATATTCGTCCACCTTCAACAACGTATTTCTAAGAGTTTAAATAAACTTCAACAATGGGGTTATGAGCAAAATTATTTGAAGAAGCTTGATCAAGGAGAGATAGTTGATCATTCTCAGCCAAATGCTCACCAAAATCAAATATTCGTCCCCCTTCAACAACATCTTTCTTAGAATATAAATCAACTTCGGAAGTAGATATGAGCCTTATTAAGATCAACTTGAACTGCTGAACACCTTTCTGATAATTCAAATTCTTCAAAACATTCAACAAACTCTGAAGTATGATCTTTAATCAACATAGCTAAATCCGTAAAATAGATAGAACTAATTAATGCTGTAACCCTAAATTAAAAGTGGTAAGATAAAAATACATTAACAAAACAAAGCTAAGATTAGAAGAAAAGAACTAAAGAACAATCAGTATGTTTAGTGAAGCATTACCATCAATCAAATGCAATCAGATTGAGGAAGAACAACCATTATTATGTTAGTGATGTGTGTAGAAAAATAGAGGGTTGCAAATATTCATGACAATAGAAATATTAGAGAGAATTGGATTTATGCTGATTTACATGGGTATTTATGGGAGAAACTAAAAAACTAGCCGGTAGAGTAAACACTAATTATTACCTAAAATCTAGCAACGACTAATTAATTAGACAAGAACACAACAACAACACAATGGCTAAATAATAGATAAGAAGATAATGACTAATTATTTTACCCTTCATCTAAATTAAAGATGCTATAAAATAGCTAATACTTTTTCTAAAAATTAGGCACTAGAAAATAATAACGTCGGTGTTAATATTTTAACACTCCCCCTCAACACCAAATTTGATCTGTGTTGCCATGCTCAAAAGTCTTCGGAAGCTCTCAAGTTGTTGTCGCTCAAGCCTTTAGTGAATAAATCTGCTACTTGTTCTGTAACACCCCAACTACAAACACCATACTTAACAACATTTAGCAGCGGAATACAACTCAACATCTAACTTAATCCTTGGGTGCTACACGCCGTTAGCCACCCACGTGGCTAACAAGGCTAATACATACATAGTGTACCGGTCTGATGGATAGGACTCCCGAGCATTAACATTACAATCCCACTTCATAACTAAACCGAGTCAATTACAATTACATTACAACTGTACCGAGTCTAATACATTCCATTACCGATATCACACTTCGGTCTTACATCTCTTACAACTACATGAACAACTAATAACTATCCATGTATATACAGCTACCCCGTCCTACTCTCGAACGGCTGCCAGCTCCATTGTACCTGTAAAGTAATAGGGGCCCCCACAGGGGGTCAGCACCTTTGCTGGCATGGTAATGTGCAGCCCGCATGCTACCGGGCCACGCACAACTATTTATCATCTGAGCATGCGGTGAATTATATTTAAAACATGCATGAACACTATACACACATATCATGCTTATAAATCACACATCCAATGAACAGGATACAAGCATAAGATTAACACATCACATTGGTTAGATCACATTATTGTGTTCTTTGACCCTTGAGGGTTCTACCCTAATGGAGTTATTCCTTGTTAGACGACACATACCCTTTTAGTCGGGTTATACTTAATTACCTCTTATATTTGTACGGGGTTGATTTCGGAGATCCACGTACACGTACAACATAACAACATACTTCGCATAATAACATGTATACAACTTAATACCGTTCTTCTTAGAGAACGTACACTTTACTTAGGATGTGTCGGAGGAAATATAAGTCCGAGCACACCGTACACATTTATTTCACTTAGATGTGTCGGCCGTAATATGGGCCCGATCACACCATACACATTTCCCCTAGCTCCAAATAATAGTGAGGTAGGTAAGCCTTGGTTAAGCTTGTGGGTGGTTGTAATCCAAGGAAGGAAAGCAACCATATCATAACAGTATTCCCCCTAGCCCTGAATAATAATCAAGGTAGGTAAGCTTTGGTTAAGCTTGTGGGTGATTGTAATCCAAGAAGGAAAAAACACCATAACATAACAGAGTGGGAGTTAATTCAAATATAGACATCAACTCGCAAACAACACGCGCGACCGGAACGACCGGATTCCTCACCCCCCATATTATATTCATATTAGTTAGAAGTTCCTTTATGGAACTTGTCACATCATGACACCGTATGGTGTTATAAACTTGGTTAATCACACACAAGGGAGGTAACATCCCATTCGACAAACATGGACAACACAACATTCATTAAATAACAATATACTAAACAAAAGCCACACACATCACACACAACCACAATATACAACTAACGCACGGATAGCCGTAGTTAGAACATTCCCGTAGGTTGGGACGTTTAATCCGAATACCGATCTCTTATGTGATCCTACAATCGGTTAGCTACGATTTAACACATAATTAAGGTTAAACGGTATCGGAATTATTTACGCCACATTAATGAATTACTATAAACTTATTTCATGCTTTATCTTGCAAGGTGGAAAACACACAGAAAAACAAGTTGGCATACAAGCTGGTGTAACCCGGTAGGACACAGGTTGCAAGAAAACCATACCTGTCACTGCGGGGAAATACTTTACCGGGTGTTCTCACGTCCCTCGGTTCACCCTTGTTCCTCATGTCTTACTCTTGAACCACTATTTACATGTCAAATGGTTCAATTAATATTAAGGCATTACGGTACGCACATAATTGCTACTCCCGTTCTTACCCCGTTATCCCGTTATTTCGGTTTAACTTAGTGTACTTAATTCTTTAGCTTACTCACTCACTTCCAACACTTGTTTATACTTCTTAGGACCTTTATAAGTCACCAAACAACTCCTAAACATCCTCTAAAACCAATACCATTCAATCCCCTTGTTTAGAAGCCTTAAAACAGTTTTTTTTCTTCTCTGGTCTGGACCGCCCCTCTGTGGCGGTGTAACACCCCAACTCCAAATACAATGATCATCGCCCTAAGTCCATCTCATTCATTAACAACGCAGCAGAAAAGTTCTACTAATTTGGTGTTACCGCCGTTAGTAACCTACGTGACTAACTAGGCTTATTCTCTTACAGTCACGGTCTGACTAACCGGATAATCACTCGAGCATCTAAAACATTACAATTCATAAACCACAATTATATACCGAGTATCTCATATCCTAATACATCATACTAATATCTCATCAATTTACTAAACGAGTGTACATGCACAACTCGTGTAACAAATGTAAAAGCAACCCGAAGTACTCTACCCGCTCCTACTCTCAGGTTGAGTCTTCGTCCGGTACCTACCTGCAAAGTTTAAATCACAGGCCCCAAGGGGCTCAGCACATGGCTGGTACAGAAAACGTGCAGCCCACAAGCTAGCCGGGTTACACACGACTACTTTGTCGTATACATGCAATTGTTTATTCATACAAATAATAATAAGAAGTACGATAATAAACAACACATTTATGTGAAACATTCACAGCTCAAACAAATTGGACGTCGTAATGGACGCCCATTAATGATGTAAGTTAGATTGCTAACTCCTGAGGCCTGAGAATTGTTTAGTTCTCGTGTTTGACCATACCTTATAAGTGTCAACCGTTCTCTTATTAGAACTGGTTGTTCTCTAACTGAATTGTTTATTTTTCGGGTCATGGTAACCCTAGCCAATGAGTTATTAGCTCCATTGGGTTAATAAACAATAATTCTTAAGTTATGAGGGGTGTAGGCTTGACCCTCCTGCGCCTCCTGAATTTGCCTCCCATCTCGAACTGTTCACTCGAGATGGTCGGGTCAGTTTGTCAACCCTAGGCGGAAGACAGATCTGATACAGATGCCGACTCCTAACCTGAACATGCATGACCGGAGTCAGTCCCGGATTCCTCTTCTCCCAAGTTCCCGTTAGCTGAAGTCTCATTGACAATTTGTTAGTTACACCTCTCTCGGTATTAACCAACTAATAACAGGGAGTATTTATAACCTTATACAATTGTTTATTAGACATAGTTAATGAACAAGCTCTGAATCAATTTGTGTTAGTGTGCAATGGACACAAAACAACAATACAATAAATCGGTTTCATGCTTAATCTTACTTGGTCGCATCACAATAACACATAGCACACAAACCGAGGTAGACCTCGTTAGCAAACAAGCTACAAGAATCCCATACCGTACACCGGAGACTGGCTAGCTCTTAATCCCACGTTTGCCTAATCCGCCGAACGCCTCTGACTTATCTAGATCTGTAATCAGAACTAGTATTAGTACCCTGTGTCTTAGAACTAGTTTGGTTCTCTTTTCAACTTAAACCTCTTTCTAGGTTAACCCGGGTATAATAGTATACCGTTAAACGGGTTCGTTCATTTAGGAGCGTTTCGAGCTCAATTCTAATTCATTAACTCACTAACGTCGTTAGTAGTTATTTAGTTGCACAGTTAGCAACTTTAGACTCATACGGACCTTGTATTAGATTTTCGTATTTTTCACTATTCATCCATATTTCACTATTCATTTATACGGTCCCGTATTCTACTATTCATTATACGGCCTCGTATTTTACTATTCACCGTATTTCACTATTCACGTATTTTATTATTCACGTATATGTCTTGTATTTGACTATTCATATATACGTAGTTACTATTCATGTATACGTATTTACTATTCATGTATACGTATTTACTATTCATGTATATGTATTTACTATTCATGTATACGTATACTATTCATGTATACGAGTACTATTCACACGTATACGAGTACTATTCATGTACACTAAAATTTTTCATATCGTATTATTTTTTTTCCAATATAACTAGAATTTTCATTAAAAATACCTTAAGTAATGATTTCTCCTATACTTATTAAATTACGGGTATGCCCCTCGTATGCCTTAAGTTATATACGGGTCTCGTTAACCCCGTCTTAACTCTGTTTCTTTTACAACTTGTTTCTAAATTCTTTATTTAATTTCCTTAACCTTTTAAACACATAAAAATGTGTTATTTACATTACTTACCCATAGTTTTCTCTAAATCTCCATTTTACTCTTAATAAGTTCTAAACTTGTTTTTTTTTTATTTCTAATTTCTTCCAAAGTCTCACTTAATTAATTTCTTTAATACTTTTGGTCAATAACCAAAATATACCCAAGTTTGACCAGTCTTTTATGGTCAAACCCCCTAACTTTCCATAATTTACAATATTACCCCTAAAGTTAATTTAACTTAACTTTTTATTCCTTTATCCTTTTAATATCGAATCTTTGCTACCAATTTTATTCTATCTCCTCTAAACATTTTACAAACTGTCATTGACCAAGTTTGACCATGTTTGACCACGTTTGACCAGGGAAATTACCATTTTACCCTTATGGTCTTTTCTTTTATCCTAACTCGTTTATTAACCAATTTAACTCCAATTAATTTCTAATTTTCGTAACTAATTTTCCTACAGATTTTTGAACACCAAAAATCATTTTAAACATCACTAAACCACCAGATTTAATTATCTAATGTTATAGTATATATATACCATCTTTTATTAACCTTAAATATACCAAAAACCTTATAAATTCCTTATAATATTTATTACTCTTTATAAATTGTAAACTTAATTCTACAATTATTTTCTCATCATCTAAACTCTCAAAAATTCCATATTGACCTCATATATTTTCGGTAATCACCATTAGGTACTAAAGCTTCTTAAATTTTACATATTACTCTTAAGTATACTAATTCCTTTAATTTAACTAAGTTAGATAATTTTTCTAACTCATATAACCTCCTAATTTTCGGCCATATAGAAATTCATAGTATATGAATTTTTCTTGTATATTATGATAGCTTATATTGTAGCTTATATCATAAGGAGTATAAATCTAATTTTAGATTTACAAAATATTAACATTTAATGTGTTAAAATTGAATCTAACACATCAATAATTTTGGTAATCCTTAACAAAATAAATAACATGTTATATCATATTTATATCAATAATTAAACCTTGAAATAGGTAGTTGTAGGATTTACCTTGTATATTAACCATTAGCTTAATATTTAAGCTTGATTTCCTTAGAAATTTTGACAGCAATTGCTAGAGAAATTGGCTCCAAAATTATACAACAAGATGAATAATAAGAAGGGTTAGTAACCCTAGGCATCCGGCCTTGATGAAAATCAAAGAAGGAAGAGTTTCCAAGAAGGCAATGTTTTACCTCGAGAATCAAAGGCACTTATTCATGGTGTTTCCTGAGAATCTGGGGGATCATGAGCTATGGTGTAAAGCTCTTGAAGAGAGTATTCCAACTAGCTATCAAGCTTGTGATTTGGAGCTAGGACGAGAAAGTTATGATTTCTACAAGGAAAGGTGTTCTTTAAGGTTCAAAACTAAGAACATTGCACTTGTTTTGTGTTGTTTCTTCAAAGAGAGGATGAGCTACGAATTTGGGAGCTCTCATTTGACAGGTAAGAGTCTCATTAATCATTCACTAAGGGGACAAGATGATAAGGCAATCCAAGGAAGTCTTGGTGGTTGAAATAGTACATTTTAAAAGCATTTTTGGACATGGTGACTCACCATTGAGGTCGGCCAGCATATGCCTCATTTGACCTGAATTTTTTTGTTTCTCTAATGTGTTTATGTAATATTTGACACATTAAACTCGTTCCTAAGACTTATACCATGTGATAGGTATGTTACAAGGCCAAAAATGCCTTTAAAACACCTTTTATGTGCTTCCCGGTTCACATTGATTATGAAATATGTTTGGATTGTTTTAAATGTGTTCTTAGTACATTTAAAACCTTTAGAAACTTTGTTCGTGAAATAGCATGTTGCTAATTCCAATTTAAACCAAGTCGTTTGTTGGTTTTTCCTTGACTTTCGTCAGTTTAGTACCGGTTTTTGTGTGGACTTGTATA
Organism: Limonium bicolor; assembly: GCA_023374045.1. Taxonomy (NCBI): domain Eukaryota; kingdom Viridiplantae; phylum Streptophyta; class Magnoliopsida; order Caryophyllales; family Plumbaginaceae; genus Limonium; species Limonium bicolor. Next base: position 200,212,297 of record CM041776.1, on the reverse strand, counting down.
CTTAATTTGTGTGTATACGCTATGGCTCCCATGACCATTTTATTGTTGTTCCCTTATTCTTTATTGGTATTTAGGCTCATTAGCCTTTTAATTCCATATATAAATGCTTAAGGCACATTTTTCTTTAAAGCACATTTTCCTTTAAAGCACATTTTCCTTTAAAGCACATTTTTGTGCTCTAAGGTGTGTTCCGGTTTAAACGCTAATTCCGCTTAATGCATTACTAATCTTAGAGGTATTTCGTATTTGAAATCTCTTGGGAATGTATTGGTAGTTCCCTAATTTATTTATACTCTTTAATACACCTTTTGCTCTAATTGTTCCTAAAGCATGTTTTTGGTGTAAATTGTTGTTTAACACTTATTCTAATGTTTATAAGGCACGTTCCAGCCTTAGTATATCATAATTAGATAGTTCATTAATATATTAAGGTTTGGGGTATTTCAATCTACCCCCCTTAATAGAACTTTGTCCCCAAAGTTCCTATGTATCTATATCTCTTAGAAACACAGGTAACTTCACACTAAAAGATCATATAGATCACTCAATATCTGTATAGGCATTCTGACTCATAAGGTCTGCCATATATTTATATTTACCACACTTGTCACACAACATGTCTTTTGCATTTTAGTAATCAAAATACTCTTGTATATTCTTTGATGTATACTCCTCAAGTAACCGGTCCGGAGACAAAGGTTTTCATGTCCTCGAGTTCATGAGCGAGTAATACAGAAAATACATGACAACTCCAATTCCACTTTATGCTACTGCATCTACTCTTAACGTGGTTAATTGTGACCACTTGTAGGGAGTTTCAGGAATCATCCGACCCTGATGTGATCAGCATCAGTGTTGAACTATCCTTCCCCCCAATTGTGTTCAGTTTTCCTTGATCTGGCCAAGATCAAGTTCTACCTCCCACGCCAACTTCAAACAATCAAATAATTATTCATGTATCATTATATCTTTTAGTCCTTCTAGTCATAATCATAAATCAATACATCTCCAAATTATGGAACTCAGTCCATCAATCATTCTTAATTCACCTCTTAGCAATTACTTAGAGAATTTAATTCCTACCAGGTTCTACATCGGTCTCATACCGATTCATACCTCATAAACATTGCCATATTTGGTCTCATAACAATACATATCATAGGGATTTTAATTCCCCTGGAGTTTCTACTCCTCTTTTCCTGAATTCTCGCACCGAAGTAACGAGGTCGTCCTCTAATACATCTGGTATTCGCATTTAATTGTGCGTAATAACCACAACACATAAGAATGAATACATGTGTTTATATAACATACGTATCAAACATCACAACTAATTGAATTGTGCAATGCACACTGTAGGTTACGTACTGAATACGTGAAATATAGGCTAAGCGATTGTACGCTCTACCCCCCTTAAAATGGATTACGCCCACGTAATCAACATTATATCATCCTTGGACATAAGTTCAAGATGCTTATGTATCATGGAGCATTCTAGGTTCCATGTAGTCTATCTCACATTATGATTGGGTCAGAGGGTCTTCACCATGGTAATGGCTTAGTCTCTGCATCAAGGATTCTTATTGGTGTTTATACCAATCTTACAACTGGTTCAAGTGTAGTCTCTAAGGCTCCAAAGTATTTGATAGATGTGTCGTATATTTTATTCGACTGGAAGATGTGAGACATATCCTTCCTTCTCCTCTTTTGTTAGGTATATCAAATCTTTAAGATATGGTCCACAAGCTTCTGCTGCGCGACTCTGATAATCTTGGGGCTTAGTTTGCCCTACCTATCTTCTTTAATAGGTTTTAAAACTCCTTTATACCCTTATAACTTAGGAATAAAGTTCTCTTAATGGACGCGTGGTATGTTTATCTATACACGGTCTCTATGAGTTATAGCTTGTCTATCCAGTTCTCTGGAGGTCTGATGTTCATACTCTTATTACGCCTTCCAACGTCTGATTTGTTTCCTACTAACTGACCCTCAGTCTGAGATTTCTATATTATCTGGTCTTACTGTTTAGTGCTTTATGCTCTTCACAGTTTCCTTGAAAATCTTCAAACATATAAACAGTCGTACTTACTAATTAGTGCTTCTCGCACTTCATAATTCTTAATCGTTTCTCCTGGAATGAGTTCTTCGACTCTTTTAATCTCATTGGTTTAAATGAGTTCTTTCTCCTCCATTGTTCATGGTAACTTGCTGTTCTGGTGTAAGTTTGCATCTCTGACTGCCGTACGGAGTCGACTACTTCTCGTATTCCTTACACTACTCATTTACATATATGGGGTACCTTAATGATACATTGCTACTTACCTGACTAACTTATAAATAAGTCCTTCATGCCCACAAGCTCCTTTGGAGTGCGGTCGTCCCACATCTCATTAAAGTATACTCGTAGTGGTCACACGCTTAGTTATAGCTAATTTGTGAAGTATTCTATTGTCGATCTCCTCTTTCATCATCATTCCATGGTAACACACTTTTCATTCTTCTTGAACTTAATCAAGGAATATCCATCTACTGGGTTCATAATTGCATTATACCTTCTGTATTTAGTACGGACTCGATCCTTTAGTAATTTGAGGTCTCTTTCCTAGAGCCTCTTATTATTTCTCATGTCGATCTACTAGGAATGCATTTCCAACTCCTTACGGAATGGACAGTGTGCTTCATGTGAACCTTTCATCACATGGTCCAGGCTACTGGTATTACTGCACAGTCTATCTCCCTTTCATCACCTTACTTACATTGGTTTTTAATTCATAAATCTGATTGCTTTCGTGTCAATATTTGATGGCTTATATATAGTGGTTGCTTTGCTGTGCACCGTAACTTAATCTACCTGAAAGGTATTATTCTCCCGGCCTCCACTACCGAAGTAGCTTTAGCTTTCTTATATTGCCCATTGATGGCACAATTCTTCAATTGTTGACTTCAACGTCTTGTCTTATTTTCAATCCCTTTCATGTGTAAACACACGGGAGTTCTCTAATTCGATGTTTGGCGGTTGCCGTATCGTGATGTAAAATGGTTATCTCTTAATATGAGGTGTTCTGCTTCATCATCTCAGGTTCGTAAGTAGGCTAATTTCTCTCACATTCTTTCATCCTTTATGATGTTATTTACCTGTAATTTAACCGGTTACTGAAGAAGTCATCCATTGAATCATAAACTCTTTGAGCGTTCGTCACTTGACGTGCCATACCGTGCACTCACAATGTTTATCTCTGACGATTGCTGATTCTTAAATTCTGGGTGTTGGATATGAGGTCTGTCTCTGCAGCCTTCCATATTATTTATGTGTAACTTGAATGTTCTAAGGTAATTTCAAGGTCTACGGTTCCCATTCTCTAATAGAGAGTATTCAATCTCTAAGAAGTGAAAGCCCTTTTTGAGGGGTTTTATTCCCACTCATGGCCTCACAACAAGGAGAGGTATCCCCACCCTAAAAGGAATGGTTCGTTTCTCCACCCCTGTCATAGCACTATCTCAACATTCTCATTGGTGCCCTTTTTGGCAATTCCTCCTCAATTTAGTATAAGTTTCCATAAACACTCGTATGTACGAGTTGTAGTTCATTCATGGCCTAGATAAGCCCTCTTATGCTTTACTGTGCCTCGAGCTCTGATGTATTTGAACATCCTTGGCTTGTAGGCTCTTAATGCTTGATTAGTCTCAAGTATAGCCGGTTTGTATTCGTTCATCTGTTGAATTCTGTATCATTTGTAGGTAATCACGTAATTATCAGTTCTCTGAACTCTGTCAATGTTAGGTCGCATCATTGGATGTAATATTAGGTTTAACAATAAGTTGTTGTAACTCGCTTCCTGCTGTGGAAGTTCGTTTAGGTAATCCGATGTTAATCAGTGTCTGTGACAATACCTTCTCTCTCATAGACTTGCGTCTTTTAGCAATTAAGGATTAGTTCTCATTAGGCCTCTGCCTCCAGGTGTCTAAGTCGGATATTTACCCTGGATATCATGTGCTGCCATGTCAATACTTTGTTCAACTTTTGTTGACTACGCCACCCGTTAATGACTAATCATATTTGGGTGTTAATGAGTTAGGCAAGCAGTACTAACCATCGTTTTATGGCTCCTTTTCTGCTCAACTATACCAACTCTATGGTGTAGTTCTTTTGAGGTTCTCTCTTTTGTGATTGCACGTCTTTGATCCTAGGTAAGTCATTGCTTAAATTTGCTTTCTCTGATTCTGTTTCTAGGGATTTATCAACATCTTCAGTGAAGAGTGCTGTTAATGGTATTATTTTGGGAATTCATCCCATTTTTATTGAAAGTTGTTATGTCCTCCATTTTCATTGTATGTCGTAATACCTTCCTTGCAGGTTATTACTTACATCCGGTCCTCTCACATTGTTGAGTAATCCCTTCGGTTCTTCCATTCAAGGTTAGGCTTGGTTTTGGGTTGATGTTCTTACCTGTAGTGTCAGTTGTCTATTACTGATGCTCATGTCGTTTAGTTTCCTAACCAAGTCCAGCTCCCTGCTGACTGGGGTATTGATTTAGTTGTCATGGTCAGGCCGTCAGGCCCTCCCGATATTTCGCTCTTCAGTATTAAAGATTTGTAATCCAGTGTTAATATGTATTATATCCGTGGTTTTTACCATTTGGTCTTCACGGCTTCCTGTAAAGCTTCATTGCGGCGGCACTTGCCAAGGCAAGTGCGCCATGCAAGATGGGCTATCGGTACTGTGTACGTCGGCAATGGTACATTCTCCTAAATTCCATGTAGGTGGTAGTCCATGGGACTCCTTCTTTGCCCTTTTTGGCTTTGGTTAATTGATTATCTGGGCAGCTTCCTGACTGCTTTTGATTGTATAATTACTTATCAGGGTATTCCTCTTTCTGAGGGAACCCTTTTTCTTTTGCTTTCGCCATGGTTCTCACTCTCATTTCCACACCTTCGTCGAGGTTATCGAGTATTGACTCTCCTTAGGCACTACGTCGTAGTCCTATCTTGGAGTATGACTTGCATATGCATTCGTAGTCGTCTGGGCTATTGCAGTTAGGTCTTTGCAACCCCTTTTTTGTAGGTTCGGAGTTACCCGCTTCATAATTGACTTTTAGGTAGTCCCTATGCTCTTGCGCGGTATGATCCCACTGTTATTGCTCCCTTGGACTGTTGTCCGGTGTTTCTGTCGCTTCTCTTGTCCTCCCATTGCACTCGTAGTGCTTTCCTTCTTACTGGTATGGCGGGGTTATATCGACTGCGTAGCATGTCGACCCATGTTGCCGGTAATTATTATTCTCTCATTGGTAGGATTCCGTTGGTAGCGCCTGTTTCTACGTTGCGCTCCAATTAGGACCTTCAAGTCTTGAAAGACTATTGCATAACGAGGTGCTTCTCGTATTGCATAATACTAAGTATTTGCCAGATCGGGTTTTCCCGAGTAAGAGAAGGCTTGTCATCTCTCTGGCGTTCATTTCTGGTATCTTAGAACCAGGGGCGCGGAGGGCAGGTCAGGTATTATAGATATCCGATATACATCGGGAATCCTAACTAACGCACCTCTCGCACTAATACTCAACCCTTATCCCAAAGTCTAAAGTTCCTAACTCGGTAATTCCTAAGCTCGGTAATTTCCAGTCATTAGAGCGTAACTACGCTCTGATACCACTTTTGTAACACCCCAACTCCAAATACAATGATCATCGCCCTAAGTCCATCTCATTCATTAACAACGCAGCAGAAAAGTTCTACTAATTTGGTGTTACCGCCGTTAGTCACCTACGTGACTAACTAGGCCTATTCTCTTACAAGTCACGGTCTGACTAACCGGATAATCACTCGAGCATCTAAAACATTACAATTCATAAACCACAATTTATACCGAGTATCTCATATCCTAATACATCATACTAACATATCATCAATTTACTAAACGAGTGTACATGCACAACTCGTGTAACAAATGTAAAAGCAACCCGAAGTACTCTACCCGCTCCTACTCTCAGGTTGAGTCTTCGTCCGGTACCTACCTGCAAAGTTTAAATCACAGGCCCCAAGGGGCTCAGCACATGGCTGGTACAGAAAACGTGCAGCCCACAAGCTAGCCGGGTTACACACGACTACTTTGTCGTATACATGCAATTGTTTATTCATACAAATAATAATATTTTATGCTAACTCGTTTATTAACCAATTTAACTCCAATTAATTTCTAATTTTCGTAACTAATTTTCCTACAGATTTTTGAACACCAAAAATCATTTTAAACATCACTAAACCACCAGATTTAATTATCTAATGTTATAGTATATATATACCATCTTTTATTAACCTTAAATATACCAAAAACCTTATAAATTCCTTATAATATTTATTAACTCTTTATAAATTGTAAACTTAATTCTACAATTATTTTCTCATCATCTAAACTCTCAAAAATTCCATATTGACCTCATATATTTTTGGTAATCACCATTAGGTACTAAAGCTTCTTAAATTTTACATATTACTCTTAATTATACTAATTCCTTTAATTTAACTAAGTTAGATAATTTTTCTAACTCATATATAACCTCCTAATTTTCGGCCATATAGAAATTCATAGTATATGAATTTTTCTTGTATATTATGATAGCTTATATTGTAGCTTATATCATAAGGAGTATAAATCTAATTTTAGATTTACAAAATATTAACATTTAATGTGTTAAAAATTGAATCTAACACATCAATAATTTCGGTAATCCTTAACAAAATAAATAACATGTTATATCATATTTAGATCAACAATTAAACCTTGAAATAGGTAGTTGTAGGATTTACCTTGTATATTAACCATTAGCTTAATATTTAAGCTTGATTTCCTTAGAAATTTTGACAGCAATTTGCTAGAGAAATTGGCTCCAAAATTATACAACAAGATGAAGAATAAGAAGGGTTAGTGACCCTAGGCATTCGGCCTTGATGAAAATCAAAGAAGGAAGAGTTTCCAAGAAGGCAATGTTTTACCTCGAGAATCAAAGGCACTTATTCATGGTGTTTCCTGAGAATCTGGGGGATCATGAGCTATGGTTGTAAAGCTCTTGAAGATAGTATTCCAACTAGCTATCAAGCTTGTGATTTGGAGCTAGGACGAGAAAGTTATGATTTCTACAAGGAAAGGTGTTCTTTAAGGTTCAAAACTAAGAACATTGCACTTGTTTTGTGTTGTTTCTTCAAAGAGAGGATGAGCTACGAATTTGGGAGCTCTCATTTGACAGGCAAGAGTATCATTAATCATTCACTAAGGGGACAAGATGATAAGGCAATCCAAGGAAGTCTTGGTGGTTGAAATAGTACATTTTAAAAGCATTTTTGGACATGGTGACTCACCATTGAGGTTGGCCAGCATATGCCTCATTTGACCTGAATTTTTTTGTTTCTCTAATGTTTTTATGTAATATTTGACACATTAAACTCGTTCCTAATGACTTATACTGTTATAACCCGTATAATTCCTACCTTATATTATATCAGTTGCAATGTTGTTCTAAGTTGGATTGTTTAATTCTTTGCTATCAGTTGGACTCCGGCGGTATTGTTTTATTTGTAGGGGGCAAGGAAGTCTTTCCATAAAACAATTAAGGTAATTGTTTTATTAAGTGAATAAGTAAAGGAATTATCTATTTATTCCTTGCCATTTAGCGATCATTATTTCCTCATCAATCTGAATCGTGGGAGCGTCTCTCGTCGTTGGTGCAGAGCGACATTTTCTATTTCTTCACTCTCTCTCAATCTCCTACGTTGTGAATTTGGCTCTACCGCTGCAATCAGATTGGCGATCTTCGTTGTGGTGTGGTTCTCCCTTCGATTCAGGTTTGAATTGCAGAATTGGGACTTCGTTGTGTTCTTCGTCTTATTCTTTTTTCTGATTGAGGGTTCTGAATGTGTTCGAATCAGTTGTCGTTGGCTGCCTTCGGATTGGCTTCGCTGCAGTACTACATCTGGTCTGATTCAGTTTTGTTGCAGAGTGTTACGTTTTTTAATTGCTAGTTTGGGTTCTTCCGTGTTTCTGATTTGGGATTTCGTTGTTGTGAGAATTCAGTGATTGTGTTCGTGTCTGGTTGGAGAGCTGTTCGGGTTGCACTGGTTGATTCAGATCGTTGTTTTCTGCTGCTAATTGAGGTAGGTGGTTACTCGATTCAGTTTGGAAGTTCAGCCATGGGGTGTTGCAAGAGCGTTATCTGATTTTGTGTGTGTTTCTATTCGTTTGTTGTGATTTTGGAATGGCTAAACCCCCATGGTTTCCTGTTTTAATGTCTGATTTGGTGTGTGTGCTTAATTGGCAATTCGTGGTGTTGAATTGCGTTGTTTTTCTGCCTGTTCGTCTTCTGAAATTTGCAGTTTTCGCACTGTCCGAACTTCTGTCCGAGCTTTGAAGTTCGGACAGTGCGTTTGCCTTTCTGATTTTCAAGTTCGGGGTATGTCCGAACATCTGTCCGAACATAGATGTTCGGACACACCCTCAGTTTTTCCTCTGATTTAAGTTCGACCTGTGTCCGAACTTCGACGTCCGGACACAAGGTCGGACCTTCGCGTGTTTTCCGTAAAACTCGTCCGAACATCCGTCCGAACTTGGATGTTCGGACATTCTGAACTTCTCTATCTGATTTCAACTCGACTTGTGTCCGAACATTGATGTCCGGACACAAGTTCGGACATTTGGCATTCTCTGGCTTCTGAGTCTCGACTTGTGTCCGAACTTCACCGTTAGGACACAAGTTCGGACACCCCTCTGTTTTCAGTGTAACTTCTTCGTTTGAACTCCGATTTGAGTGCCGTCTGCGGCATTGGATTCCTTATGTTCTGAACTACTGATTTATGAGTGTTTTGGCATATTTAAATGCAACTTTGCTTCTGTTTAAGCAATCCTTCTGTTTTGGGACATAGCACACTGTTTCTGAGCCGTGAATGGCGGGTCGAGCTATTCCGTGGTATACCATGTAGACGTCATTCTGAGTGTGGGGTCATTCCCTTTCTGTTCTGTGGGGTTGACGAACCCTTTGGCTCTTTCGAGTCATTTCTGCGTTGCCGAGAGACCTGGTATGGTCTATGGGTCTCCGACCCTTCTGAGTGTGTGCATTGTGTTTTGTCCCCTTTCTGTTTAAGTGCTCCGACTGTTTCTGATATGGGAACCCCTTAAGTTCCACTCTGTTTCTGTTCTGGAAGCTTCTGGATATTGCGAATTGTGGATAAATGCTTATCTTCTCCTTCTTCTGTTTTCAATTGTTTTGAGCGACCTTACTGATGACGGTCGCTGCTTACTGGGCATAGTTGTGTGCTCATTCCCCTACTTCTAACATTTTTGCAGATTGATCAGCGAGGATCATCCTAAGTTCTGGAGCTATAGTATTTAGCTTTTATGTTCATTCAGCTTGATACTTTGAGATGTTGTAGCCTTCGGGCCTTATACTTTTGACTTCTATTTCTGACTCAGTTTCGTATTTGGGATTTTGGTATTTGTTCCGCTGTATTTGAGTACATTGGTTTACAATATTTATGTAAACTTTGTTTTGGGCCTTTATTTCGTTTGAGTGTTTTAGAGCCTTGCGTTATTAGGTAGTAATACGCGGCGTGTAGCACCCTTAACTCTTAGGCCGGTTTTTAGGGGTGTTACATTTAGTGGTATCAGAGCCAGGTTTGGCTTTCTTTGGTGTCTGTGGGTGTGTCTGCTTGTGTGAGAGTCAGTTGTGGCAGTGGTTGACAATATGAGTTAGTTCTGACCAGTTTTGGATTTGTTATCTCAGAATGGCTCCTCGTAGGATACCAGTGACCCCTCAGGGAGATGCTGCGGATGTAGTGCAGCAGTTTGTGACGCAGTTGATGCAGACGATGGCTGCAGCTGCTGGGGGAGCTGGTGGAGGAGCTGGTGGTGGGCTGGCCCAGCAGGGGCGAATGCCGTGGGAGGCCGAGTCCGAGCACTCCAGGAGTTCATGAAGCTAAAGCCACCTTCTTTCGACGGCTGTGGCGACCCTCAGGAGGCGAGCCATTGGATTACTGAGGTCGAGGACCTGCTGAGAGTGATGGGGTCGGAGGACGACCAGAAGGTAGACTTTGCCACATTCCTCTTCAAGGGGAGGCGAAGGAGTGGTGGCGCATGGTGATGGGTAGACATCCCCAGCCTTGGACCTGGGATCAGTTCTGCTTGGAGTTCAACAAGCAGTTCTATCCGGATATCTACAAGGACCAGAAGATCAATGAGTACAACCGGCTGCGTCAGGGAAGAGATATGTCTGTAGAAGAGTATGTGAGGAAGTTCGTGACCCTGTCGAAGTATGCTCCAGAGCCAGATGAGCATAGGAAGGCTCGTAAGTTCGAGAGCGGTTTGAGACCAGACATCAGGTCGGCGGTGACACCTCTCTCATCACCGGACTTTCAGAGATGTGGCGGATGTCGCCCTGCTGGTAGAGGCTGACATCAGGGGCAGACAGGCGGGCAAAGACCATAAGGGGAAGAGGCGTGCTGAGGAGCCTCAGAAGAAGGAGGCTGCTCCTCCTCAGAAGAAGTAGACCTATGGAGATCGCCGGGGAGCTTCTTCATCTTCGTCAGCTGGGGCGAAGTGTGGGGCTTGTGGTCGCTCCCATCCTGGTAGGGAGTGCTACAAGAAGACTGGTGCCTGCTTTAAGTGCGGGTCGATGGAGCACCGGATCGCTCAGTGCCCTCAGGCATCCAGTAGAGGTTCAGGAGATAGAGGCACCGGCTCAGATTCAGTCAGGGCGAGGTCCGACCAGAAGAAGCCTCAGACTCAGGCCCGGGTTTATGCTATGGCTGGAGAGCGTGATCGTGCTGGTGATCGCGTCATCTCAGGTATTCTCCAGATCCATTCTCGAGATGTATTTTGTCTGTTTGACTCTGGAGCTACGCATTCTTTGTCTGCTATGATTTGTTGGGTGATCTTGGATTGACTGCTGTGTCTAGTGAGGTAGACCTATGTGTGAGTAGTCCGTTAGGTGGGGTTGCCCCTTGTGTGCTGGATTCTGTGTGTAAGGCTTGTCCCATAGTAGTTCGGGACAAGACCTTTTGTGCTGACCTCATCCCGATGCGGATGACCTGTTTTGATGTGATCCTGGGCATGGATTGGCTAGCAGAGCACCATGCCTATATAGATTGTGCAGCGAGAGAGTAGTGTTCGACTTGCCAGACGGGTCTCGCTTTGCTTTCTCTGGGAATGCAGTTCATGTGCGCCTGTGATTGTGTCGGCGATGCAGGCAGCCAGTTTCTTGAGGAAGGGCTGCCAGGGCTTCTTATGTTATCTGCCAGAGGTGCGTGAGGGATCTAGCTTGGAGAGCATCCCGATCGTCAAGAGATTCCCAGAGGTCTTCCAGGACGACGTGCCCGGACTTCCACCAGTGCGAGAGGTGGAGTTCACCATCGATTTAGCGCCAGAGACTCAGCCCATCTCTAGGGCCCCTTACCGTATGAGTCCGGCGGAGTTGAAGGAGCTGAAGGTCCAGCTTCAGGAGCTGTTAGATAAGGGCTTCATACGCCCTAGTGTTTCGCCTTGGGGAGCGCCAGTGCTGTTTGTGAAGAAGAGGATGGGACCTTCTGTTTGTGCATCGACTATAGAGAGCTGAATAAGGTGACCATCAAGAATCGCTATCCCCCCTTCCGCGCATAGATGATTTGTTTGACCATTGGCGGGCGCCACAGTGTTCTCGAAGATAGATCTTCGTTCAGGCTACCATCAGTTGAGGATTAAGGCCGAGGATGTGCCTAAGTCCGCTTTTAGGACTCGTTATGGTCACTACGAGTTCCTAGTCATGCCTTTGGTCTGACTAATGCTCCATCAGTATTCATGGACATGATGAACCGGGTTTCAAACCCTATCTGGATCAGTTTGTAGTGGTCTTCATAGATGATATCTTGGTGTACTCCAAGAGCACAGAGGAGCATGAGGAGCATCTGAGGATCGTTTTTGCAGACGCTGAAGGATCGTGAGCTTTATGCTAAGTTGAAGAAGTGTGACTTCTGGCTTGATCGCGTAGTTTTCTTGGGACACGTGGTCTCGAAGGACGGTATCTCAGTGGATCCTGAGAAGATTAGAGTTGTGATGGAGTGGGCGAGGCCCACGAATGTTGCTGAGATTCGCAGTTTCCTTGGGTTAGCTGGGTACTACAGGAAGTTCGTTGAGGGGTTTTCTAAGATCGTATCCCCGCTGACCCGTCTGTTGAGGAAGGAGGTCAAGTATGAGTGGAGCGAGGCTTGCGAGCAGAGTTTCCAGGAGATTAAGAAGAGACTGACGACGGCACCGAATTCTGACTTTGCCATCTGGGACCGAGGGATTCGAGGTCTTCTGTGATGCGTCCCATAAGGGACTGGGATGTGTTCTGATGCAGCAGGGTAAGGTGGTAGCTTATGGCTCGCGGCAGCTTAAGCCCTATGAGAAGAACTACCCTACCCACGATCTGGAGTTGGCAGCTGTAGTGTTCGCGCTTAATATTTGGAGGCATTATCTGTATGGAGCGTCGTGTAAGGTTTACACGGACCACAAGAGTCTCAAGTATTTGTTCACTCAGAAGGAGCTGAACTTGAGACAGAGGAGGTGGTTGGAGCTACTTCATGACTACGATTTAGAGATCCTCTACCACCCGGTAGAGCGAATGTGGTTGCAGATGCTTTGAGCCGGAGAGGTGCTTCGGGTGTAGCTTATGCCTTGACAGGAGTTCAGAGGTCCGCCTTAGAGCTGCAGCGTATGGGTGTTTGGGTAGTCAGACCAGCCAGTGCCAGTATGATAGCAGCGCTTCGGGTTCAGTCTTCGTTGGTCGACAGGATCCGGGTTGGTCAGGAGTCAGACTCAGCTTTGTGTCGGATTAGAGAGGGGCTGTCTTCAGAGCAGAATTCAGACTTCAGTGTCTCCAGCGATGGGTGTCTGCGTTTCAGAGGCCGTGTATGTGTGCCAGACGATGCAGTGCTGCGCAGAGAGATCCTTCAGGAAGCCCATGAGCGCCATATTCAGTCCACCCAGGAGGGGTGAAGATGTATCGAGATCTCAGAGAGTCGTTCTGGTGGTCTGGGATGAAGCGCGATATTTCAGAGTTTGTTTCGAAGTGCCAGACCTGTCAGCAGATTAAGGCTGAGCACCAGAGGCCAGCGGGCTTGCTTCAGCCCCTTCCCATTCCTGAGTGGAAGTGGGAGAGTGTGGGGATAGATTTCGTCATGGTTTTGCCCAGGACTCCTTCGGGTTGTGATGCTGTGTTGGGTGATAGTGGATCGTCTGTCGAAGTCTGCTCATTTTCTGCCGGTGAAGAAGACCTTCAGTTTGGAGCGTTTAGCTCGGTTGTATCTCGATGAGATAGTGAGACTTCACGGTGTGCCTACTACTATTGTGTCTGATCGTGACCCACGTTTTGTTTCGAGATTTTGGCGCAGTTTGCATAAGGACTTGGGTACGAATTTAGCGTTCAGTTCAGCTTACCATCCTCAGTCGGATGGCCAGACAGAGAGGACTAATCAGGTTTTGGAGGACATGCTTCGCGCATGTGTCCTGGACTTTGGAGGTAGCTGGGAGCAGCATGTGACTCTGATTGAGTTCGCCTACAACAACAGCTTTCAGGCGAGCATTGGTATGGCTCCGTTTGAAGCGTTGTACGGTAGGAGGTGCAGGTCCCCCATCTGTTGGGATGACCTGAAGGAGAGGTCTTGGTTGGACCCGAGCTGGTGCAGGGAGCAGTAGAGAAGATCAGGGTGATTCGTGAGCGTTTGCTTGTTGCTCAGAGCAGACAGAAGTGCTATGCAGACCAGAGGCGCAGGCCGCTTGAGTTTGATGTTGGTGATCATGTTTATCTGCGAGTGTCGCCGGTCAGAGGCGTGGTCCGGTTTGGGAAGCGTGGGAAGCTTAGCCCGAGGTTCGTCGGACCGTTTGAGATTCTGGAGAGGATTGGCCCTGTGGCCTACCGTCTAGCCTTGCCTCCATCTTTGTCAGCTGTGCATAACGTCTTCCATGTGTCTATGTTGAGGAAGTACCTGCATGATCCGTCTCACGTGATCGACTACAGCCAGCTTCAGTTGAGAGAGGACTGCAGTTTCGAGGCGGTGCCTACTCGTATTTTAGCCAGGGATGTCCGTCGGCTTCGTAGTAAGACCCTGCCTATGGTGAAAGTCCAGTGGTCAGATCAGTTAGAGAGTGAAGCGACTTGGGAACTCGAAGATGAGCTGTGTGCCAAGTATCCCTCCCTGTTCGAGCAGTAAGGTGAGTTAATCTCGAGGACGAGATTCTTTTAAGGGGGAGGTGATGTTATAACCCGTATAATTCCTACCTTATATTATATCAGTTGCAATGTTGTTCTAAGTTGGATTGTTTATTCTTTGCTATCAGTTGACTCCGGCGGTATTGTTTATATTGTAGGGGGCAAGGAAGTCTTTCCATAAAACAATTAAGGTAATTGTTTTTTAAGTGAATAAGTAAAGGAATTATCTATTTATTCCTTTCCATTTAGCGATCATTATTTCCTCATCAATTTGAATCGTGGAGCGTCTCTTCGTCGTGGGTGCAGAGCGACAGTTTTCTCTCTTCTTCTCTCCCTCTCTCTCAATCTCTTCCTACGTTGTGAATTTTGGCTCTACCGCTGCAATCAGATTGGCGATCTTCGTTGTGGTGTGGTTCTCCCTTCGATTCCAGGTTTGAATTGCAGAATTGGGACTTCGTTGTGTTCTTCGTCTTATTCAGTTTTTCTGATTGAGGGTTCTGAATGTGTTCGAATCAGTTGTCGTTGGCTGCCTTCGATTGGGCTTCTGCTGCAGTACTACATCTGGTCTTGATTCAGGTTTGTGTTGCAGAGTGTTACAGTTTTGTAATTGCTAGTTCTGGGTTCTTCCGTGTTTCTGATTTGGGATTATCATTGTTGTGAGAATTCAGTGATTGTGTTCGTGTCTGGTTGGAGAGCTGTTCGGGTTGCACTGGTTGATTCAGATCGTTGTTTTCTGCTGCTAATTGAGGTAGGTGGTTACTCGATTCAGTTTGGAAGTTCAGCCATGGGGTGCTGCAAGAGTGTTATCTGATTTTGTGTGTGTTTCTATTTGCGTTTTGTTGCGATTCTGGAATGGCTAAACCCCCATGGTTTCCTGTTTTAATGTCTGATTTGGTGTGTGTGCTTAATTGGCAATTCGTGGTGTTGAATTGCGTTGTTTTTCTGCCCTGTTCGTCTTTCTGAATTTGCAGTTTTCGCACTGTCCGAACTTCTGTCCGAGCTTTGAAGTTCGGACAGTGCGGTTTGCCTTTCTGATTTTCAAGTTCGGGGGGTATGTCCGAACATCTGTCCGAACATAGATGTTCGGACACACCCTCAAGTTTTTCCTCTGATTTAGGTTTGACCTATGTGTCCGAACTTCGACGTCGGACACAAGGTCGGACTTTCCGCGTGTTTTCCGTAAAACTCGTCCGAACATCCGTCCGAACTTGGATGTTCGGACATTCTGAACTTCTCTATCTGATTTCAACTCGACTTGTGTCCGAACATTGATGTCCGGACACAAGTTCGGACATTTGGCATTCTCTGGCTTCTGAGTCTCGACTTGTGTCCGAAATTCAACGTTAGGACAAACAAGTTCGGACACCCCTCTGTTTTCAGCTTAACTTCTTCGTTTGAACTCCGATTGAGTGCCGTCTGCGTCATTGGATTCCTTATGTTCTGAACTACTGATTTATGAGTGGTTGTGGCATATTTAAATGCAATGCTTGTTTAAGCAATCCTTCTGTTTTGGACATAGCACACTGTTTCTGAGCCGTGAATGGCTGGGTCGAGCTATTCGTGTGGTATACCATGTAGACGTCATTGAGAGTGTGGGTCATTCCCTTTCTGTTCTGTGGGTTGACGAACCTTTGGCTCTTTCGAGTCATTTCTGCGTTGCCGAGAGACCTGGTATGGTCTAGGGGTCTCCGACCCTTCTGAGTGTGTGCATTGGGTTTTGTCCCCTTTCTGTTTAAGTGCTCCGACTGTTTCTGATATGGGAACCCCTTAAGTTCCACTCTGTTTCTGTTTTGGAAGCTTCTGGATATTGCGAATTGTGGATAAATGCTTATCTTCTCCTTCTTTGTTGTTCAATTGTTTTGAGCGACCTTACTGATGACGGTCGATGCTTACTGGGCATAGTTGTGTGCTCATTCCCCTACTTCTAACATTTTTGCAGATTGATCAGCGAGGATCATCCTAAGTTCTGAGCTAAGTATTTAGCTTTTATGTTCATTTCAGCTTGATACTTTGAGATGTTGTAGCCTTCGGGCCTTATACTTGTGACTTCTATTTCTGACTCAGGTTTCGTATTTGGGATTTTGGTATTTGTTCCGCTGTATTGAGTACATTAGTTTACAATATTTATGTAAACTTTGTTTTGGGCCTTTATTTCGTTGAGTGTTTTAGAGCCCTGCGTATTAGGTAGATACGCGGCGTTTGTAGCACCCTTACTATTAGGCCCGTTTTAGGGGTGTTACATATACCATGTGATAGGTATGTTACAAGGCCAAAAATGCCTTAAAACACCTTTTATGTGCTTCCCGGTTCACATTGATTATGAAATTTGTTTTGGCTTGTTTAAATGTGTTCTTAGTACATTTACAACCTTTAGAAACTTTGTTCGTGAAATAGCATGTTGCTAATTCCAATTTAAACCAAGTCGTTTGTTGGTTTTTTCCTTGACTTTCATCAGTTTAGTACCGGTTTTTGTGTGGACTTGTATACTTAATTTGTGTGTATACGCTATGGCTCCCATGACCATTTTATTGTTGTTCCCTTATTCCTTATTGGTATTTAGGCTCATTAGCCTTTTAATTCCATGTATAAATGCTTAAGGCACATTTTTCTTTAAAGCACATTTTTTGTGCTCTAAGGTGGTGCGTTTCCGGTTTAAACGCTAATTCCGCTTAATGCGTATTACTAATCTTAGAGGTATTTCATATTTGAAATCTCTGGGAATTTATTGGTAGTTCCCTAATTTATTTATACTCTTTAATACACCTTTTGCTCTAATTGTTCCTAAAACATGTTTTGGTGTAAATTGTTGTTTAACACTTATTCTAATGTTTCTAAGGCACGTTCCAGCCTTAGTATATCCTAATTAGATAGTTCATTAATATATTAAGGGTTGGGGTATTTCAGGGAGTCCCAGGGGTGGTCCACAACAGAAACTACACTCTCCCTGCAGAATTCGACTGGACCTCCCCACAGGGGCGCTCCCTAGGGGTAGTCCACAACAGACCCCATTTTAAAAGTGTTTTTCTACACATTTTGAACTCCAAATTCACCCCAATCTTTCCCACTTATTCCACAATCTTTCCACATGTTTCCTACATGTTTAAACACCTTAAAACATGCATTAAACCTCTCCAAATCTTTGGTTTAATCCACCACCCAATTCTTGCTCAAATTCAACAAACATCAATTCCCATATTTGCACTTTGCACACTAGTGCGCCACTAACTTCCTCTTGCTAGTTTCTTACCTCCTACCAACCTTACCAAATCTCTATTGACCATTCCAATTCATTCCTAGATGCTTGCACTTCTAAAACCCACATTCACTCCTTGTTTCACAAGTTACAAACACAACTCTTTTCTTGAAATTCCAAGTTACCAAGCATCATTATGCTACAGATTTGCACTCTCTTATCTCCATTCTCCATGTACCATTATAAGTCTATTAAACCACTCTACTCAACACTACAAAACACCTAAGTCCTCCCATTCACCAAGCCATCATCAAAACACTCATTTCCTACCAAAATTTCGCCATAACCTCCCCATAAACCTAACATCCTCAATTCCTCCATTCTCACCAAAGTAAATCCTAAACTAACCACACCCTCAAGCCCACCAACCTCAAGGGGGTCCTCCCAGCACACCATTTTCAATCCAAATCTACCAATATCTCTTCAAACAACAATATAGCTCAAACCTTAAATACAATGGCACTAGGCCTTCAATTCAACAAAATTTTACAATTTCTCTCTCATATCATCCAAACACATCACCAACACAATTTTTTGGTTTCATTCCTTTAATTACCCATCCCAAGCTCTAAAATAATCAAAACATGCATTAAGGTGAGTTTCTTACCTTAAGCTCACAACCCTCCTTCTCTTTTCCAATCTCCTCCTTCTCTTTCCCTTGATCAAAATCGGCCATATAGGAATGGAGTTGCCAAACTCCATCCCAACATTCAAGAAACACAAAAATGGATTCAACTAACCATTTAAATCCTTAGGAAATTCAAATCCAAGGAAAAGAGCTTAATGCACAAGGTTAGGGTTTTACCTTTGAGATTTTTAGAAGGGGTTTTCACCCATGAATCAAAAGGAGAGTTCCACCACCATTGGAGTGTTGAACAAATGCTCCTAAACAAGAAGGAAATGAAGTATCAAAAAGGGGAAAAATCGGTCAAGAAAGGAAGGTGAAGAAAAATGAGTTTTTCTTGAATATTTTTACTTATGAGAGAGAGGGGACTCCAAGCTTCAATTTGATGTCATTTTCTCTTCAAATGGGAAAAACCCATGGAGATGAAGTTCATCCTTTTGAAATTCCGAAAAGAGAGAAGATAGAGGATGATGAGGGGAGTTCAAATATGTAATTTATTTTCAATTTGGAGCTCAAATGGAGCTTGGGCATGTGGTGGAAGTTGGAGTAGCCATGGAAGCTTGGGGAGGAGCTTCAAATCGGCAGCAACAAGGAGGAGGAAGGAGAGAACGGCTGGGAAGGGAAAAGGAGGAAAGAGAAAAGAGAAAAGGAAGAAAGGAAAATGAGAGGAGAGAGAGTGTGGGTGGGGGTATAAGTTACTTTTTCACTTTTGCTTTTGACTTATTTAATTAGCTAACTAGTCATGTGTGAGGGGCTGTCTACATAGTAAAACCGGCCCACTAATATATACACACTGGAGCGTTTTTCGTCTTTTACAGAAACGCTCGTTAATTTTACCCGGTTTTAGCACTATTCACTAACCGGGCCCGTTTTCTGGAATTTTCTCGTTTCTTAATTTTATTGGTTCTTAAGCTTCCATTAATGTTTAATTATAGTTATTTGATGAACTATACTTTTTACGGGGTCATTTGACTGTTTAAAGTCACGTTCTCGGGTTTTTCGAAAAACGCGCTTTAGACTCCGTTAGCGTTTTAACGCACATTATTTGGATCCGTTTTCTTCCGGAATTTTTCCCACATGTTCTTAGTGTGTTAATTGGGGTATAAAAATATATTTATAACCCTAGTGAAGGTTATATACCTCCTAAAATAATTAAATACGCGTTTTCACGTTTTGTGGCTTTTACGCATTTTCTTTTTCTTTTTGGTTTTTATTCCTTCACCAATGATCTTAAGACTTAATTAGCCTTAGGAAATCATAATTACATAATTATTAAAATATTAAGGTTTGGGGTATTTCAATCTACCCCCCTTAAAAGAACTTCGTCCTCGAAGTTCATAATTTCCCTCATATCCTTTTAATCAGAACATTGGGATTATTTGCAAGATACAACTTCATACTAAAGCACACAACCTCGGACTTAACGGTCCGGGAACATATCCACATCCATACATGACACACTTACATAATAACCTCGGACTCAACGGTCCGGGTAACATAACAACATTTGTATTACATAACAACCCTCAGACTCTCAGGTCTGGGTCACATAACAACATTCAGACTTTAAGTTTGGATAGCATATCACTTTCAGGCTCATAGGCCTGAATAAATCTACCCACATATCACACAACATGTCTTAGCATGTATAACAACAGAAATACCTTTTCCATCTCTTCATGGGCTCAAGTCCCATGTCGAGTACATATACACTGTGATCCGCCAGAACCGGTCGCGATGGACACCTTCTGGTCCCCGTTCCTTTGGGAGATCAAAACAATCACATACATTTTTAAAATATACTTCTCATGTCACCGGTCCGAAGACAAAGGCTCATACGTCCTCAGCTCGTGAGCAGGTAATACAAAAATTATTCCTTACGAGGTAAGTATAAGAGAATCCTTTATTCAAATATAAACGAAGGCCCTTTTTACAAGGTCAAGTAAAAGAAATCCTTCATTTGAAAATACCATTTGAGAATCTTGAAAATATTGATTGAAGTCTTGAAAATACCAATTGAAAATTTGAAACACCAATTTAAAATCCATTTTGAAAACACAATACAACTCCAAGTCCAATTTATGCTAACTGCATCTTATTCTTAACGTGATTATTTGTGACCGCTTATAGGGAGTTTCAAGGATGATCCAACCCTGATGTGATCAGCATCAGTGTTGAACTATCTTCCACCCAATTTGTGTTTGGCTTCCCTTGATCGCATGCAAATCAAGTTCCACCTCCCACGTCAATTTCAAACAACAACTAATTCAAGCATTTACCATTTTCTATCTTCCAATCCTTCTAGTCATAATCATTACATCTCCAAGGGATAGAAACTCCGTCCATCAATTATCTCCATTCACTTTTAATCAAGTTACCTAGGGAATTTAATTCTCGCTAGGTTCTATGTCGGTGTCATAACTCTTCATAAATCACAATACTGTATATATATGCTTTTATCGAAATACAATGCACGGTTTTACATTTAGTATTATATGAACATACATGTCGGGGTTAGTTCCCGGGAGTTTCTTACTCCCTTACACTTGTACTCTCACAAATAGTTAACAAGGTAGACACACTTATCACAATGGTATTGCATCTTCTGTGCGCAATTACCACAATTAAAACCATGAATGAATGCGTATGTTCATATTACATACGCACCAATAATCAAAACAAATTATTTTGTGATATGCACACCATAGTTCACGTACACTTGTATGTCAAAACACACTAAGCAGTTTGAGCTCTACCCCCTTAAAGGAATTACGCCCACGTAATCAATCACTGAACATCGGTTTAAAATGTTCTGCCATCGTGAAGTGTTTTAACTTCCACGCGGTCTGTTATACAATGCGTTCTGGTTACAGTATCTTAACCATATTGGTGGTTTAGTCCCCAAACCAAGAATTCTCATTGGAGTTTATTTGACTCCTAATCGGTTTCGGTTCTGGCCTGTGAGGCTTCTAGGCGTTAATAATTAGCCATTTACTCATATTCACTATGCACATTCAACATTTGAATCACGGGTCTACTAGCTTCTACTGCGCGACCCTGATAACTTTGAGCTTAGTTTGCCCCATTCATTATTTTTCATAATGTATGGTACATTTCCCATTTATCACCTTCATCTTGTGAAGAATGGTTTCTCAACCGATGCGTGGTATCTCTTACCGTGAGAGAATTTGGTGAGTTATTAAACTTTTCATCCACATCTCTGACAATTCACTGTGTATACTGCTATGTATTTCACGATTATTCACTTAGCCTCTTTCGACTTACTGTCGTTGAGGTCGAGATTACTACCTAATATGTAGTGCTCTCTCGGTTATTTCCAAACACTTGAGGTATAATGCATACCGGTATTTGGTATTCCGTGTTACTGCAGTCGCTTATGCTATCATGCCTCCACATTTGGTTATGTACAAGTATTCATCCATTGGTACGACCTTGCACTTGGTGCTTATAGCGTCGTACCTCTTTTTCTACTTCTACCACAATTTACATTTCCCCAATTCCTAGCTATCCCACTCCATCATTACTGCGCACGTGCAATACCAAAACACTCAGTCATACAGAGTGCAGAGGCGTAAACCCTTGGTAGTAAATCTCTTATGCGATTGAAATAGGAATGAACATTGTGTCCCAATGAGACCTTTATTACATCGTACTGGCTACTGGCTTACTGCCCGTCTATTTACTATCACTTACCTTGCATTCCCACCGAGTTTAAATCATAACTCCGTTTTCTCCCCACAACACTGTTTACCAATACTCTACAATGGTCGCTCACTGCGCACCATGTTCTTACTCATTGTACAACGCTAACTTACATGGCATCCACTCTTATATTAGCTTCTGCGCTGTACTTTCACCATTCTTATTATGGTTCAGCATTTATTTGGATGACTGCTGAGTACGCTATTCTTCGAGTCCTTATGCTCCTTGAGCGTCTTCACTCTACACTTAGCATCACACACCTATGGTGGTTGCTATTAAACTTATTTCTCCACAATTGGTACAAGCGCTTCTATTCATATTGCTTATTCAAATACCCTTGGGTTTCAAAATCAAACACCCTTGGGTAAAAAAATAGGGTTAGTCCTTACCATCTCTCTTAAACTTGGTTCACATAATTACGCTCCCGCGGTCTCGCAATATCGAGAGGTATCCCCAACTCTTAAAACAGTGGTTCGTTCTCCGCTCTCTTCACTTGTACTACATAAACTTCCATAATCGATTAAATTTACGTAAAACATTAACTTGTGGCTTATGCGCTCTTTTGCCTCGAGCTGTGCTCATTATAAGCTGTTCACACAATTTTACTCCTCCGTACAGCATTACATGGTTTGGAGGTTGTATTGGCTCCCTGACAGGTCGTGGTCACGCTTCCTTATATGGGATGCCTCTTAAGAATGTCCGTTTACCTCCTAACGGCTTATGTTTACACCGGGTATTAGTTTCAACTCTTGTGTTTCCATCATGACATTTCGTTCAACAATTGTTGACCCAAACACCCTTCAGGATTGCTCCTGAGTGTTGCTAAGTTATGCCATTACATCTGGCTTGTACTTATGGGTATGTTTAATTAACTACGCTGCTTTGCGTCCTTGGCTGGGTTTAATATCTCTTCGTTGTAGATCGATATTCCCCGGTAGTCTTGGTGATCATTCAAGGAATTCCATCCCGTTCATTGTACCTTAACGTGTCCATATTAGGCATCTGCCTTACTGCGTTCAAGCCGGGTATTCATCCTGCTACCTTGTGTTCCCTTTACAATCTTGAGACATGTCAACTGTCTGTACTCATCAACTTGTGCTCTTTGCACTTCATAACTCTTATTCCTTCCCTGGAATGAGTTCTCCACTCCTTCAGACTTGTAGCTTCATAGCGTTCTTTACCTTCCGTGTTCACGGTATTTGATTTCTCTAGTCTAATGTTTGCACTGCTGACCGTAGTATGGAGTTGACTACTCCTCGTTTCCGTACTCCACTCGTATACATGTGTGGGGTAGGTACCCTACTGATACATTGCTACCTGCCCGACTAGCCTATAAGTAGGTCTGTTAGGTCCGCAAGCTCCTATCGGAGTGCTGTCATCCCACATTTCATTTTCGTATACTCGTAGTGTCCATCACACGCCTAGGTGAAGTATCTGTTGTCAACTCCCCTTATCTCATCCGATGATAATGCACCTTGGTGTTTTCTGAACTTAATTAAGGGAATTCATCCACTGTCTATATAAGTACGAACTGGATTCCTTCCCTCGGGTTAATACCTCGGGTTGTAGGATTGTTCTGAGGTTGCTCAAATATAATAGGTGTGACTTACCTACTGTGTGGCGCTGAGGCCGGTGTAGGTCTGGTTTTGTTTTTAAAGAAAATATACAATTTGAGAGAATTTTAGGCTTGAAAGAAAGTTTGAAATAGATATGAGTTTGGAAGAAAATTTGGGTGTGAAAGAGGGTTTAAACTAAATCCGAGTTTGAAAGAAAAACTGGGTTTATAAGAAAATTCTTCCCGGTGTTTAAAATGTCTTCACGCTTTGACCAAGTCTAGCTTCTCGCTGACTGGTATATCTTCACATACAATGGTTAGGCCACTAAGCCCTTCCAGGTTTCACTCTCCAACTTCTTGGATTCGTGGTTCTATATATTTCATTCACCAATACGATATTCCACTAAGTACTTCATAGTCATTAAAATTTTCCCGAATAGCTCTATTATAGCTGCACTTGCCATGGCAAGTGCGCCATGCTGGATATGTCGGTTCAACACATACTGGTTTGCGGTACTACTCTATATTACCGTATTCGGTTAGCCTTGTTGGCACTCCTATGACCTTACAGTCTTGATAATAGAACATTTGAGCGACTCTCATCGGCCTTGACATGGTAGCGTTAAACTAGGGTGAGTCTCCACACACTTAACTTTGTGTTCTTCCTTAATGTTCGTCCCCACGCATTTGCCGTGGTTACTGAGACTTGATTCTTGTTTAGGTACTACGTCGTAGTCCTATCGAAGTATGTTTCAGAAATACTCCCATAGTTGTCTAAACCATGATAATCGGGTATTACAGCCTCTTTGCGTTGTAGGTTTGGATTTATCCAACATTGACTAGTTCCTTAGTCGGTTACTATACCATGGTCGGTATTATTTAACAATAGTGGTCCCGTAGACATGTGTCTCGGGTTGTTGCTCCTCCATGTCCGCTTCTGTGCACAGCTAGTCCTGCCTTTCTTGTTGACTGGGTTTCCTCGACTGCTAGGCATGTCGACCCAAGTCGCCGGAAATTTTGGTTCCCTACAGGTATATTCTCAGTCCTCCGCTATTGAGTGCGGGTAAAATTGCTAAAACGGGAACCGTCTCCGGGGTTCCAGTTCTTGGAATCTACTATAAACATGTTTTGGTTCTTACTCAAACAATTCACAACAGCCAGTTCGGGTTCTTCCTGAGTATGAGAGGACTTTCAATCTCTCTGGCGTTCTTTCCCGTGTTATAAAACGGGGGTTGTGGAGGGCGGGGAGGATATTGTAGGTTTCCAGTACCCACTGGAAGTTCCTAACTTGCGTACCTCTCACGCTATAACTCACCCCTAAACCCAAATCTTAAATTCCTAACTGGTACCTCCTAAGCTCGGTATTTCAGTCATCAGAGCGATACTTCGCTCTGATACCACTTTTTGTAACACCCCAACTACAAACACCATACTTAACAACATTTAGCAGCGGAAATACAACTCAACATAACTTAATCCTTGGGTGCTACACGCCGTTAGCCACCCACGTGGCTAACAAGGCTAATACATACATAGTGTACCGGTCTGATGGACAGGACTCCGGCATTAACATTACAATCCCACTTATAACTAAACCAAGTCAATTACAATTACATTACAACTGTACCGAGTCTAATACATTCCATTACCGATATCACACTTCGGTCTTACATCTCTTACAACTACATGAACAACTAATAAATATCCAAGTATATACAGCTACCCCGTCCTACTCTCGAACGACTGCCAGCTCCATTGTACCTGTAAAGCGTAATGGGAGCCCCCAAGGGGTCAGCACCATTGCTGGCATGGTAATCGTGCAGCCCGCATGCTACGGGCCACACACAACTATTTGTCATCTGAGCATGCGTGAATATTATTTTAAAACATGCATGGAACACTATACACACATATCATGCTTATAAATCACACATCCGATGAACAGGATACAAGCATAAGATTAACACATCACATTGGTTAGATCACATTATTGTGTTCTTTGACCCTTGAGGGTTCACCCTAATGGAGTTATTCCTTGTTAGACGACACATACCCTTTTAGTCGGGTTATACTTAATTACCTCTTATATTTGTACGGGGTTGATTTCGGAGATCCACGTACACAACCATAACAACATACTTCACATAATAACATGTATACAACTTATACCGTTCTTCTTAGAGAACGTACACTTTACTTAGGATGTGTCGGAGGAAATATAAGTCCGAGCACACCATACACATTTATTTCACTTAGATGTGTCGGCCGTAATATGGGTCCGATCACACATACACAATTCCCCCTAGCTCCAAAATAATTGTGAGGTAGGTAAGCCTTGGTTAAGCTTGTGGGTGGTTGTAATCCAAGGAAGGAAAGCAACCATAACATACAGTATGTCCCCCTAGCCCCGAATAATAATCAGGTAGGTAAGATTTGGTTAAGCTTGTGGGTGATTGTAATCCAAGAAGGAAAAACAACATAACATAACAGAGTGGGAGTTAATTCAAATATGACATCAACTCGCAAACAAAGTGCGCGACGGAACGACCGGATTCCTCACCCCCCATATTATATTCAATTAGTTAGTAGTTCCTTTATGGAACTTGTCACATCATGACACCGTATGGTGTTATAAACTTGGTTACTCACACATAAGGGAGGTAACATCCCATTCGACAAACATGGACAAAACATCATTAAATAACGATATACTAAACAAAAGCCACACACATCACACACAACCACAATATACAACTAACGCACGGATAGCCGTAGTTAGAATGTTCCCGTAGGTGGGGATGTTAATCCGAATACCGATCTCTTATGTGATCCTACAGTCGGTTAGCTACGATTTAACACATAATTAAGGTTAAACGGTATCGGAATTATTTACGCCACATTAATGATTACTATAAACTCATTTCATGCTTTATCTTGCAAGGTGGAAAACACACAGAAAAACAAGTTGGCATACAAGCCGATGTAACCCGGTAGGACACAGGTTTGCAAGAAAAACCATACTCGTCACCGCGGGGAAATACTTACCGGCTGTTCTCAAGTCCCTCGGTTCACCCTTGTTCCTCATGTCTTACTCTTGAAACCACTATTTACATGTCAAAAAAATTGTTCAATTAATATTAAGCATTGCGGTACGCACATAATTGCTCCGTTCTTTACCCCGTTATCCTTTATTTGGTTAACTTATGTACTTAATCTTAGCTTACTCACTCACTTCCAACACTTGTTTAGACTTCTTAGGACCTTTATAAGTCACCAAACAAATCCTAAAACATCCTCTAAAACCAAGCCATTCAATCCCCCTTGTTAGAAGACTTAAAACAGTTTTTTTCTTCTATGGTCTGGACCGCCCCTCTGGGGCGGTCCCAGGGGCGGTCCACAACAGAAAACTACACTCTCCTGAAATACCCCAAACCTTGGTATGTTGTTTAAACGTTAAATAATAAATTATAAGACTAAAAAGAGTCTTAGTAATATTGGTAAACATTTAAAAGATAAGTAAATACAGTTAAATGCCTTAAAGGCAATAAAGGGCGAAATATGCTCTAAACTTGGGATGGTCTTGATTAAGACTTAATAAACTTACCAAGACCTTACTTATTTATTAATGAGCCTATTAAATCAATTACCAAAGAAAACCGAGCTTGAAAACAAGTTAAAACACAAAATGTGCTTAAAGGAGTCATAAAGCACAGTTTTTGAAAATTGTAAATGAGTTTTGAATGGCTAAATGTCCATCATTACTCTTTATTAATATGTGTACTATTTAGTATCACATTTGGAAGTTTAAATTAATGGGGAAGTAAGAATTGCGTTCCTACGTGTCTTGTTATTATGAATAGTAACTAAAATAACTAGTTTGTAACATATGTTAACATATGTATTTAATTGGTCAATAAAGACTAATTAACCCCTTATATGTGAATGGGGGCCGGTTTGCATGTGAGGAGTCGTCACTTTGCTTGCTGGTTGAACAAACAGATAAGAAGATAAGTGAGTAATTGAAAAAGCACTATTTGCTTTACATAATTAAATATCTTCAAAAAGTAACTACAATCATTCATTCTCTCATTTCTCTTGCTGTTTCACGTAGCCACTCCTTCCTTTCCTTCCTTCACGATCGAACAGCACCAGCACCAGCATACAACTTCAAATCCTTGTAACTTCTTGCTCACTTGTCCAAATCTAAAACCGAGACCACCGATCTCTTAGTTTCATCAAGCTCTTCGACTTAGTCCCTTCAAATCTTCAAGAGCTCCATTTTGGTGCCAAGAGGATCTCCATGGAAGGAGCTTGAGTTCATCTTCTTACGTATTATTTTTCTCCTTTGCTTCAAGGTAAGGAAACTCAAAGAAAAATGGTGTTTCCTCTATGTTTTATGTTAACCAAAGGTAGCTTAAAATTCCTTTGGAAAATGAACGTACGCTGTGTATTGAAACTACCTAAAGAGCCAATGGTAATGACTTAGAAAAATGTTCTCAAAGACTAGTAAAGGACATACGTATTGCTGTTTGTATTTGCAGGTCAAAGGCAATATATACTTGTGGAAATCAGTGTTTAAGGTTTATGTTATTTAAGGGCCTAAGTGCCAAGCAATTTAAGTTATGCACTATATTGTGTTGTGGTGTAATTTGGTGAAGGTTTGTGTGTGATGGTGTTCTTGATGGATTAGGTGATCTTGAATGTTTAAGGGTGAAACTATGAGTTTTGGAATGATGATATGCTAAGAGAACCTATGGCGAAAATTTGTAAAATGAATAAGGAGTCTTAAGTGTTTAAGTGAACTTTGGTGAACTAGGAAATGTAAGGGATGGGTAAATGTTTTGCTAAGGAAGAAAACATGCATTAACGTGTTCTAAGGTGCTACAAGGACTTAGGCATTATCTTGGAAGTTTTAGAAATCTAATGGGTGTTCTTAGGATGTGTTCAAGTCTTGGAGAAGTTGGTTTAAGGTTTAGGTAATGTTGGTGAATATATAAGGAAATTGAGTAACAAGTTGAACATGAAACTAGGGATGTTTAAGATGATATTTTGGCATTAGAATATACCTAAGATCATTTGGTAAGTTTATACAATTAATGGAGGTGGAGAACTAAGGTAACAACCATTGAAAAATGACATTTTAACAATTCTGTAGGTTTGGTCCGGAACTTAGGTTATGGTTCAAGTCCAGGACCATATACCAAAAACAGGTCGAGGGTGGAGTACTGGCTTGGTCCGGGACTTGGGTGAGTACAAGGTCCCGGACCACCCTATGAAATACGCCGAAGATTTTAAGTAAGTGCTGGTCCGGACTTAAGGTAAGGACCAAGTCCCGGACCACTCTAAAATTGTTTGTTTAAGGTTGGAAAATGGTGTCTAATGATGGGGATTGATGGATAATGATGTTGTAAGGTTATTAAGGACATGTTTGGTGAGTTATAATGACAATTTGGTGGGTGGGAAGTTGGAATAAAAATGTGAGAGTAAATCAAGTTAAAAAATGTTAAGTCATTTAACTAGTTAACGGGGATAACTACGGTCATTCGACGTTACACAAACATGTTACCCCAATGTTAATGAAAACAACTTTAATGTACCAGTTGTTCGAGAATTGTTCGAGGAACGTAAGTGGACATGGTGGAGTGGACTCCGGAGACAGGTATGGTTTTCTTGCAACCTGTGTCCTACCGGATTACACCGGCTTGAATGCCAATGTGTTTTTCTGTGTGTTTGCCACCTTGTAAGATAAAACATGAAATGAGTTTATAGTAATTCATTTATGTGGCGAATTGGTCACCAATACCGTTTAACCTCAATAGGTGTTAAACCTTAGCTAACCAAATCTAGGTACACATGAGATATCGGTATTCGGAGTTAACGCCCAAACCTTGGGAACGTTCTAACCACGGCTATGCGTGAGTTAGTTGTGTATGGTTATTGTTTGTAGGTGTGTGAACCTCCCTTACATGCTTAACACGGTTGTGATCCGAATGGTGTGTGGATGTGATAGGTTCCATAATGGAGCCTTAACTACTTAACTATAAGTATATGTGTACTAATGGGGGGTGAGGAGTCCGGTCATGTTCCGGCCACGCGTGTGATGGACGGGAGTCGATGTCATACCGGTTTGACTCTCTTGGTGTATGTTAGGTTGTTTACTCATTGGGTTTCCCAATCTTCCCTTAGCTTAGCCAAAGCTATGTTACTGACTCACGTCGGTTTTCTGGGGCATACAATGGTGTTCGGTGTGCTTGGTTTACTGTACCCGACGCACCTTGGTGTTAAGTTATCTGTTCATTTAAAGAAACGGTAGCAAGGTATGGAACGAGCTTATCATGAGTTTGGCAACATTCTCTAGGCTCTAAAGTGAACTAATTATGGTAGGGTTGGTTCCTTAAGAGAACCGTACCCGTTGTATTATGTGTTATGGATGTATTGCAATTCCTATTCGGTGTGAAGTTATATGTGGTAAATTGTGGATATGTGGATTATGGTTATGAATTCAGGTTTATAATAAGAAGCGTTTAAGATAACCCGATTAATGGGTAAATGTCGTCTGTTAAGGAAGTAACTCCATTAAGAGGAGAGTCACTCTAAGGTTAAAGGAAACAATGTTGATTTGTTATGTGTGGATGTATGGATGTGTTGGTGTTTTGTGAGCCCTATAGCTGGGCGTATGCAATGTGTTGTGTGTTTATGGTTTACATGCAGGATTTAAATATAATCAACAGCATGCTAAGACGACAATTAGTTGTGCGTGGCCCGGTAGCATGCGGGCTGCGGGATTACCATACCAGCAAAGGTGCTGAGCCCCTTGGGGGCCACCCTTTTCTCCTTTTTCTATTTCAGGTACAAGGAGCTGGAAGCCGTTCGAGAGTAGGACGGGGTAGATGTTTGCACATTGGTAGCCCTTTAATGGTGTATGTATTATAGGTGTAGTAAGACCGAATTGTTATCGGCATTGGTTAATGAATACTCGGTACAGTGGGGGATGTATATGTAAATAATGTTGGAAATGGAATCAGGATTGTAGGTGTAGTTGCTCGGGGATCTAGTCCATCAGACCGATATAATATGTATGTATTAGCCTTGTTAGCCACGTGGGTGGTTAACGGCGTGTAACACCAACGGATTAAGTAATGTGATGGTTTATGTTTCCGCTGCAGATGGTTATAAAGTGCGACGTTGTGGATGGGGTGTTACAAAAAGTGGTATCAGAGCGAGTATCGCTCTGATGACTGAATTACCGAGCCTAGGAAGTACCGAGTTAAAATTTTAGTACTTTGGGTTAGGGTTGAGTGATAGCGTGAGTGATACGCTAGTTAGGAACTGCCAGTGAATACTGGAAACCTACTATATCCATCCCGCCCTCCACAACCCCTATTTTATGACTTGGGAAGGAACGCCAGAGAGATGAAAGCCCTCTCTTACCCGGGAAGACCCGGTCTGGCTGTTATTAACTATCTTGTAGGTATGGAGAACCTGTCACACGTCACACGGTAAATCCCGAAAAGTGGGAAATCCCGGAGACGGTTCCCATCTGCATAATGTTACCCGCATTTCATAGCGAAGAATGGAGAATCTTGTGTATAGAGGAATGAAATTTCCGGCAACCTGGGTCGACATGCCGAGCAGTCGAAAACTACCAGCTTGCAACAGGCAAGAAGTGAAATAATGAAACCCGAGACGAGAGTCTACGGGATGGCAAATGTTAGATAATGGCACCAACGGTATACCAACCGACAAAGGAACTACAACGTAGTACCCAGACAAGAGACAAGTCTCAGTAACCACGACAAATGCGTGGAATGGGCTACGAAGAGGATGCAATAATAAGTAAAAAGGGGTCTCCCAGAATGGGAAACACCCTAGTAAATGATATTAGAGGAGGACAATGAGAAGTTGTGCAGGAGATTAGTTACCAATTAGAGTATCCAAGTAAGGACCCATGAGACCACTGAATACGGTGCGGACAAGAACAGTGCCGCAGCCGGTACATGTTGAACCGACAGCCAGTTACAGGGCGCACTTGCCGTGGCAAGTGCAGCTATAACAGGGCTGTTCGAGAAAAAAAAAATTGACAACTACAAACTACTTAGTAAAGTACCCAAAAATTAAATGTGATCATCGTAATCGTGGAAGGCTTAACAGCCTAACCTTTGTAAGGAATATATCAGTCAGCAAGAAGCTAGACTTGGTTAAGGCAAGAAGGTGTTGTGAAACCAGGAGAATTTTTCTTTCAAACTCAGATTATTTCAAACTCTTTTCTTTCAAAACCAAATTCTCTTTTAAACCAATACTTCTTTACCCTTCTTTCAAACCAGTTTACCTTGAATAACCGGACGAAAACCGGTCTAACGGTGGCCGATCACCAGGTGATCCATTGTATGGGTTGATATTAGTCAGAATCGAACCGCAGATGGATCAGACCCTCGATGGTACTTGCAATGAATGTATGAATCAATCGGCAGTTAAGGAGGACACGTTAAGGTTGACTTTGATACATATCTACTGTAGGAATGACAGAATGCACGGGACGTCCGAATGAGTACACATATATCTCAAGGACAATAGGGAGTCAGAATACTCACCTAGTGTGACGGACACTACGAGTGTACCAACTGTTGTGGGACGACCGCACTCCGAGGAGCATGTGGGCCTGACAGACCTACTTATGGGTTAGTCGGGTAAGTAGTAATGTATCAGTATGATACCCCATATATGTATACGAGAAGAGTCCGAAACACGGGAAGTAGTCGACTCCATACTACGGTCAGCAGTAAAAGTCAAGTAAGAGCTAAGGATTACCACGAATGGTTGAAGTAAAGGAACCCAGTTTAGAAGACTAAAGGAATTAGTAAATTCGTCCAAGAGAATGTGTAGAGTTAGGAAGTGCGAAGAGCACGGATGGTTATGTAAAGACATCACATTGTCTTAGGAAGCTGAAGGAATGAGACATGGTAGCTGGAACGAATACCCAGCTAAGAACATAAGAAGGCGAAGTTTACTGAAAGCACCCATGAGTGCAAGCCAAATGTAATGGCAAACCTTAGCAACACCCAGGAGCAATCCTTGAGGGGTGTTTGGATCAAACATGGTCGAATGAGACAATGTAACAGAAACTCAAGAGTTGAAATAATTACTCGGGTTAAACACCGAAGAGAACCCACTTAACAGTAGGACCCTAAGTTGCCAAAGAGACAACTTGGAAGGAATCGAGATGTGACGACCTTGTTAAACCATGTAATGTCGTGCAGAAAAGTAAATGTGTGGAAGTAGCCTTTAGTGAGCAGAGCTCGAGGCAGTGGCTTATAAGCCACAAGCAAGACATGTTATGTCAAATTGAATCAATTGTGGAAGTTTGTGTTACACAAGAAAATAAGCGGAGAACGAACCACTGCTTAAGAGTGGGGATACCTCTCAATATTGTGAAACCGCAGGAGCGGTAGCTGTGTGAACCAAGTTTAAGAAATATATTAAGGATGGACCATGTTATTATTGTGGAAGAACAGCTAGTTTACTAGCATGTAGGTATAACGTGAGCACCGAGCTGAGTAACGCCGGTTTATAACTCAAAGTGAGCAACGCTCAAGGAGCATTCAGTAGTCATCCATGAGGATGATGCAAGTATATGTGTGGAAACTAATATGACAGTGAATACCATGTAAGTTAGTGTTGTGCAAGAAAAAGAACACGGTACGCAGAAAGCGACCGTTGTATAAGTATGGATTAGGTGATGGTATGACAAATAAGCGGAGTGATGCGTTAAATCCAGTAAAGATACAATGGGAAGTGATAACAAATAAACTGGACAGTAAGCCAGTAGCCGGTATTATGAGATAAGAATCTCAGTGAAGCACAGTGTGAATTCCTATGGCAATTGCATGAGAGATTTACTGCCAAGAGTTTACGCCTCTGCACTCTGTATGACTGAGTGTTTTGGTATTGCGTTTGCACAGTAATGATCGAGTGGGATAGCTAGGATTTGGAAGATGATAATGGTGGAAGGCGAACAAAGAGAATTATAACACTATAAGACTGAAGCATATGAAATGCAAGGTCATATCAATGAAATGATACAGGTGCAGAATTAAATGTGGAAGTAGGAGAATTGGAGGTGTACAATACAGTATGGATAACGAATGGACAGGTCAGAATCGAAACTGGTTAGGAGTTAAGAAAACTCCAATGAGAATTCTTGGTAAAGGAACTAAACCGCTAATATGGTCAAGATCCTTTAACAGACCGCGTGGTAGTTAAAAACACTTCACGACGGCAGAACATTTGAAGCCAATGTTCAGTGATTGATTACGTGGGCGTAATCCCTTTAAAGGGGGTAGAGCGCAAAGCCGCTTAGTGTGTTTTACCGTACAAGTGTACGTGAACTATGTTGTGCATAGCACAAAATAATTGGTTATGATGGTTGGCATGGTTAATAATTGGTTATGATGGTTGGTTTGGTTAAATGGTGGTAATTGCGCACAGAAGATGCGAAATACCATTGTGGTAGGTGCGACTACCTTGGTAATGGTTGTGGGTAAGTACAGGTGTTAGGGAGTAAATAAACCCCTGGGGGAACTAAAACCCCAATGGTGTGTGTTTGCATAATACCAAATGTGACACGATGTATTGTATTTGATTAAAAATATGTATATATATATACAGTGTGGTGATTTATGAAGGGTATGAAACTGACATGGAACCTAGTAAGAATTAGATTCCCTAGGTAACTTGATTAAAAGAAAATGGATATAATTGATGGACTGAGTTCTATCCCTTGGAGATGTGATGATTATGATTAGAATGATTGAAAAGATAGAAAAGGGAAATGTGTGTATAATTTGATCCTTGAAAATGAAGTGGGAGGTGGAACTTGATTTGCATGTGATCAAGGGAAGCCGAACACAAATTGGGGTGGAAGAATAGTTCAACACTGATGCTGATCACATCAGGGTTGGATGACTCTTGAAGCTCCCTATAAGTGGTCACAAGTAACACCACTAAGAAAGGATGCAAAGAGCATAAGTTGGACTTGGAGTTGTATTGAACTTTCAAAAGGGTTTTCAATTGGTATTTCCAGAACAGTGGATTGATATTTTGAATAAAGGATTCTCTTGTTTACTTAACCTGGTAAAGAATATTTTTTTTGTAGTACTTGCTCACGAGCTGAGGACGTATGAGCCTTTGTCTTCGGACCGTGACATGAGAAGTACATATGTTAAAACTTAAGTGAATGTTTTGATCTCCCAAAGAACGGGGACCAGAAGGTGTCCATCGCGACCGGGTTCTGCGGGGATCACAGTGTATATGTACTCAACGTGGGACTCGAGCCCATGAAGAGATGGAAAAGGTATTTCTATTTGTTATACGTTCTAAGGCTTGTTGTGTGGTATGTGTAATAAATGTTACTTTGACCATGAGTCTTGATGTGGTTCAGTTCTGAATTGATTATGTTACTTGGGCCTATGAGTCCAAAGGTGGTCATGTTACCCAGACCTGAGAGTCTGAGGGTTGTTATGTGAGTACAATACTATTAAGGTACCCGGACCATTGAGTCCGAGGTAATCATGTGAGAATGATACGTTATGGATGGATGTGTATGTGAACCCGGACCTTCAAGTCCGAGGTTGTGGTGTAAGGTGTGTTGGTTATGGAAGTGTTTTATTATATAAGAAATTCCCGTATTCTAAACCGATGATATGTGGGAAGTGTGAACTTCGGGGACGAAGTTCTTTTAAGGGGGGTAGACTGAAATACCCCAAACCTTGGTATGTTGTTTAAACGTTAATATAAATTATTAAGACTAAAAAGAGTCTTAGTAATATTGGTAAACAATTTAAAAGATAAGTAAATACAGTTAAATGCCTTAAAGGCAATAAAGGGCGAAATATGCTCTAAACTTGGGATGGTCTTGATTAAGACTTAATAAACTTACCAAGACCTTACTTATTTATTAATGAGCCTATTAAATCAATTACCAAAGAAAACCGAGCTTGAAAACAAGTTAAAACACAAAATGTGCTTAAAGGAGTCATAAAGCACGTTTTTGAAAAATTGTCTTGTAAATGAGTTTTGAATGGCTAAATGTCCATCATTACTCTTTAATTAATATGTGTACTATTTAGTATCACATTTGGAAGTTTAAATTAATGGGGAAGTAAGAATTGCGTTCCTACGTGTCTTGTTATTATGAATAGTAACTAAAATAAGCTAGTTTGTAACATATGTTAACATATGTAATTTAATTGGTCAATAAAGACTAATTAACCCCTTATATGTGAATGGGGGCCGGTTTGCATGTGAGGAGTCGTCACTTTGCTTGCTGGTTGAACAAATAGATAAGAAGATAAGTGAGTAATTGAAAAAGCACTATTTGCTTTACATAATTAAATATCTTCAAAAAGTAACTACAATCATTCATTCTCTCATTTCTCTTGCTGTTTCACGTAGCCACTCCCTTCCTTTCCTTCCTTCACGATCGAACAGCACCAGCACCAGCATACAACTTCAAATCCTTGTAACTTCTTGCTCACTTGTCCAAATCTAAAACCGAGACCACCGATCTCTTAGTTTCATCAAGCTCTTCGACTTAGTCCCTTCAAATCTTCAAGAGCTCCATTTTGGTGCCAAGAGGAATCTCCATGGAAGGAGCTTGAGTTCATCTTCTTACGTATTATTTTTCTCCTTTGCTTCAAGGTAAGGAAACTCAAAGAAAAATGGTGTTTCCTCTATGTTTTATGTTAACCAAAGGTAGCTTAAAATTCCTTTGGAAAAATGAACGTACGCTGTGTATTGAAACTACCTAAAGAGCCAATGGTAGTAAGACTTAGAAAAATGTTCTCAAAAGACTAGTAAGGACATACGTATTGCTGTTTTGTATTTGCAGGTCATAGCAATATATACTTGTGGAAATTCAGTGTTTAAGGTTTATGTTATTTAAGGGCCTAAGTGCCAAGCAATTTAAGTTATGCACTATATTGTGTTGTGGTGTAATTTGGTAAGGTTTGTGTGTGATGGTGTTTCTTGATGGATTTAGGTGATCTTGAATGTTTAAGGTGAAACTATGAGTTTTGGAATGATGATATGCTAAGAGAACCTATGGCGAAAATTTGTAAATGAATAAGGATCTTAAGTGTTTAAGTGAACTTTGGTGAACTAGGAAATGTTAGGGATGGGTAAATGTTTTTGCTAAGGAAGAAAACATGCATTAACTGTTTCTAAGGTGCTACAAGACTTAGGCATTATCTTGAAGTTTTAGAAATCTAATGGGTGTTCTTAGGATGTGTTCAAGTCTTGGAGAAGTTGGTTTAAGGTTTAGGTAATGTTGGTGAATATATAAGGAAATTGAGTACACAAGTTGAACATGAAACTAGGGATGTTTAAGATGATATTTTGGGCATTAGAATATACCTAGATCATTTGGTAAGTTTATACAATTAATGGAGGTGGAGAACTAAGGTAACAACCATTGAAAAATGACATTTTAACAATTCTGTAGGTTTGGTCCCGAACTTAGGTTATGTTTCAAGTCCAGACCATATACCAAAAACAGGTCGAGGGTGGAGTACTGGCTTGGTCCGGGACTTGGGGTGAGTACAAGGTCCCGGACCACCCTATGAATACGCCGAAGATTTTAAGTAAGTGCTGGTCCGGGACTTAAGGTAAGGACCAAGTCCCGGACCACTCTAAAATTGTTGTTTAAGGTTGGAAATGGTGTCTAATGATGGGGATTGATGGATAATGATGTTGTAAGGTTATTAGGACATGTTTGGTGAGTTATAATGACAATTTGGTGGTGGGAAGTTGGAATAAAATGTGAGAGTAAATCAAGTTAAAAATGTTAAGTCATTTAACTAGTTAACGGGATAACTACGGTCATTCGACTTTACACAAACATGTTACCCCCATGTTAATGAAAACAACTTTAAATGTATCAGTTGTTCGAGAATTGTTCGAGGAACGTAAGTGGACATGGTGAGTGGACTCCGGAGACAGGTATGGTTTTCTTGCAACCTGTGTCCTACCGGATTACACCGGCTTGAATGCCAATGTGTTTTTTTCTGTGTGTTTGCCACCTTGTAAGATAAAACATGAAATGATTTGATAGTAATTCATTTATGTGGCGAATCTGGGTCACCAATACCGTTTAACCTCAAATAGTGTTAAACCTTAGCTAACCAAATCTAGGTACACATGAGATATCGTGTTTCGGAGTTAACGGCCCAAACCTTGGGAACGTTCTACACCACGGCTATGCGTGAGTTAGTTGTGTATGGTTTATTGTTTTCGGTGTGTGACCTCCCTTACATGCTTAACACGGTTGTGATACCGATGGTGTGTGGATGTGATAGGTTCCATAATGGAGCCTTAACTACTTAACTATAAGTATATGTGTACTAATGGGGGGTGAGGAGTCCGGTCATGTTCCGGCCACGCGTGTGATGGACGGGAGTCGATGTCCATACCCGGTTTGACTCTCTTGGTGTAATGTTAGGTTGTTTACTCATTGTTTTCCAATCTTCCCTTTAGCTTAGCCAAAGCTATGTTACTGACTCCGTTTCGGTTTTCTGGGGCATACAATGGTGTGTTCGTGTGTGCTTGGTTTACTGTACCCGACGCACCTTGTGTTAAGTTTATCTGTTCATTTAAAGAAACGGTAGCAAGTTATGGAACGAGCTTATCATGAGTTTGGCAACATTCTCTAGGCTCTAAAGTGAACTAATTATGGTTGGGTTGGTTTCCTTAAGAGAACCGTACCCGTTGTATTATGTTTTTATGGATGTTATTGGCAATTCCTATTCGGTGTGAAGTTATATGTGGTAAATTGTGGATATGTGGATTATGGTTATGAATTCAGGTTTATAATAAAAGCGTTTAAGGATAACCCGATTAATGGGTAAAATGTCGTCTGTTAAGGAAGTACCTCCATTAAGAGGAGGGTCACTCTAGGGTTAAAGGAAACAATGTTGATTTGTTATGTGTGGATGTATGGATGTGTTTTGGGTGTTTGTTGAGCCCTATAGCTGGCGTATGCAATGTTGTTGTGTGTTTATGGTTTACATGCAGGATTTAAATAAATCAACAGCATGCTAAGACGACAATTAGTTGTGCGTGGCCCGGTAGCATGCGGGCTGCGGGATTACCATACCAGCAAAGGTGCTGAGCCCCTTGGGGGCCACCCTTTTCCTCCTTTTTCTATTTCAGGTACAAAGGAGCTGGAAGCCGTTCGAGAGTAGGACGGGGTAGATGTTTGCACATTGGTAGCCCTTTAATGGTGTATGTATTATAGGTGTAGTAAGACCGAATTTGTTATCGGCATTGGTTAATGAATACTCGGTACAGTGGGGGGATGTATATGTAAATAATTGTTTGGAAATGGAATCAGATTGTATGTGTATTTGCTCGGGGATCTAGTCCATCAGACCGATATAATATTTATGTATTAGCCTGTTAGCCACTTGGGTGGTTAACGGCGTGTAACACCAACGGACTAAGTAATGTGATGGTTTATGTTTCCGCTGCAGATGGTTATAAAGTGCGACGTTGGGATGGGTGTTACACATCTCCCTGCAGAATTTCGACTGGACCCTTCCCACAGGGGCGGTCCACAACAGACCCCATTTTTAAAAGTGTTTTTCTACACATTTTGAACTCCAAATTCACCCCAATCTTTTCCCACTTATTCCACAATCTTTCCACATGTTTCCTACATGTTTAAACACCTTAAAACATGCACTAAACCTCTCCAAATCTTTGGTTTAATTCCATCACCCAATTCTTGCTCAAATTCAACAAACATCAATTCCCATATTTTGTACTTTGCACACTAGTGCACCACTAACTTCCTCTTGCTAGTTTCTTACCTCCTACCAACCTTACCAAATCTCTTATTGAACATTCCAATTCATTCCTAGATGCTTGCACTTCTAAAAACACATTCACTCCTTGTTTCACAAGTTACAAACACCAACTCTTTTTCTTGAAATTCCAAGTTACCAAGCATCATTATGCTACAGATTTGCACTCTCTTATCTCCATTCTCCATGTACCATTATAAGGCTATTAAACCACTATACTCAACACTACAAACACCTAAGTACTCCCATTCACCAAGCCATCATCAAAACACTCATTTCCTACCAAAATTTCGCCATAACCTCCCCATAAACCTAACATCCTCAATTTCCTCCATTCTCACCAAAGTAAATCCTAAAACTAGCCACACCCTCAAGGGGTCCTACCATCACACCATTTCAATCCAAAACCTACCAATATCTCTTCAAACAACAATATGGCTCAAACCTTAAATACAATGGCACTTAGGCCTTCAATTCAACAAAATTTTACAATTCTCTCTCATATCATCCAAACACATCACCAACACAAGTTTTTGGTTTCATTCCTTTAATTACCCATCCCAAGCTCTAAAATAATCAAAACATGCATTAAGGTGAGTTTCTTACCTTAAGCTCACAAACCCTCTTTCTCTTTTCAATCTCCTCCTTCTCTTTCCCTTGATCAAAATCGGCCATATGGGAATGGAGTTGCCAAACTCCATCCCAACATTCAATAAACACAAAAATGGATTCAACTAACCATTTAAATCCTTAGGAAATTCAAATCCAAGGAAAGGAGCTTAAAGCACAAGGTTAGGGTTTTACCTTTGAGATTTTTAGAAGGGGTTTTCACCCATGAATCAAAAGGAGAGTTCCACCACCATTGGAGTGTTGAACCAATGCTCCAAAACAAGAAGGAAATGAAGTATCAAAAAGGGGAAAATCGGTCAAGAAAGGAAGGTGAAGAAAAATGAGTTTTTCTTGAATATTTTTACCTTAGGAGAGAGAGAGGACTCCAAGCTTCAATTTGATGTAATTTCTCTTCAAATGGAAAAAACCCATGGAGAGGAAGTTCATCCTTTTGAAATTCCGAAAAGAGAGGAAGATAGAGGATGATGAGGGGAGTTCAAATATGTAATTTATTTTCGATTTGGAGCTCAAATGGAGCTTGGGCATGTGGTGGAAGTTGGAGTAGCCATGGAAGCTTGGGGGAGGAGCTTCAAATCGGCAGCACCAAGGAGGAGGAAAGAGAGAACGGCTGGGAAGGGGAAAAGGAGGAAAGAGAAAGGAAGAAAGGAAAATGAGAGGAGAGAGAGAGTGTGGGTGGGGGTATAAGTTACTTTTTCACTTTTTGCTTTTTGACTTATTTAATTAGCTAACTAGTCATGTGTGAGGGGGCTGTCTACATTAGTAAAACCGGCCCACTAATATATACACACTGGAGCGTTTTCGTCTTTTACAGAAAACGCTCGTTAATTTACCCGGTTTTAGCACTATTCACTAACCGGGCCCGTTTTCCAGAATTTTCTCGTTTCTTTAATTTTATTGGTTATTAAGCTTCCATTAATTTTAATTATAGTTATTTGATTAACTATAATTTTTACGGGGTCATTTGACTGTTAAAGTCACGTTCTCGGGTTTTCTCGAAAAACACGCTTTAAGACTCCGTTAGCGTTTTAACGCATTATTTGGATCCGTTTTCTTCCGAAATTTTTCCCACATGTTCTTAGTGTGTAATTAGGGTATAAAAATATATTTATAACCCTAGTGAAGGTTATATACCTCCTAAAATAATTAAATACGCGTTTTCACGTTTTGTGGCTTTTACGCATTTCTTTTTCTTTTTGGTTTTTATTCCTTCACCAATGATCTTAAGGACTTAATTAGCCTTAGGAAATCATAATTACATAATTAATTAACATATTAAGGTTTGGGGTATTTCATGTTCTTCGGTTCCGATGTGCTTTAATTGGATTTCTTCTTGCAAAACTTTCTCTCTAACAAAGTGATAGTGCACTTCTACGTGCTTGGTCCTTGCATGGAAGACTGGATTTTCTGCAAGCCGAATTGCTGATAAATTATCACAATATAAAACAACGCTGTGCTAGACTGATTGATGTAAATCCTTCAACAGTTGTCTAAGCCAAGTACTTTCTTGAGCTGCCATTGTTGCTTCTCGATATTCTGCTTCAGTAGTTGATAAAGACACGGTTGG
Source organism: Limonium bicolor (assembly GCA_023374045.1). NCBI lineage: Eukaryota > Viridiplantae > Streptophyta > Magnoliopsida > Caryophyllales > Plumbaginaceae > Limonium > Limonium bicolor. The sequence goes on along the minus strand of CM041776.1, from coordinate 200,170,886 downwards.
TTGTCTTTTGCTGTATCACGACACTGCTCCTAATCCAAGCATAAAGACATAGCCACTAATTGAACATCTTATTTCTGGATCACCCCATAGTCTACATCACATTACCCTTCTAACTTGCAATCTTCACCCTTTTTGCAAAGAATGCCATGACCAAGAGTACCCTTTATATATCTTAGAACATGTCGAGCTACTTCCAAATGAGGTTTCTTTGGATTTTGCATGTACCTGCTTAAGACACCAACTCCAAACAAAATATCAAGTCTTGTTAAAGTTAGATAGATAAGACTACCCACCAATTGTCGATACATAGTAGGGTCTTTCAAGTCTTCCCATCATGAGCACACATTCTCATGTTTGGCTCTATTGGTGTCAAGATAGGCTTGCATTTGAGCATTCCAAACTTCTTTAGCAAATCTTTTGAATACTTTAGTTGATGAAGATGAAGCCCTTCCTCGACATGATGAATCTTTTGACCAAGAAAATGATTTAGTTGTCCTAGTTCTTTCATCTGAAATCTGACTGATAAATGTTTCCTTGTTTGGAGGATTTCTCTCTCTCGTCATTGCCTATGATAATTAAATCATCCACATAGACTAACACGACAACAAGCTTACCGCCATGAGCCTTAACAAACAAGCTGGAGTCAACGTTAGTCATTGAATAACCACTATAAGAAAGAAATTCTACAATTTTACCATACCATGCCCTTGGTGCTTGCTTTAAGCCATATAGTGCCTTTCCGAGTTTACCCACGTACCCGAGATGATATTCACTTTGAAATCCTGCTGGCTGGTTCATGTAAATTGCACGATCCAACTCTCCATGCAAAAATGCATTTTTCACATCCATTTGCCACAAAGTTCAATTTTTACTAGTTGCAAGTGCTAACAATACTCTTATCGTTGTTAATTTTGCAACTGGACTAAAGGTTTCATCATAGTCTAGTCCATATTGCTGAGAGAACCCTCGAGCTACCAGACGACCCTTGTACCTGCCAGTTGACCCATCAGTACCTCGCTTTATCTTGTATACCCACTTGCAAGAGATCGGCTTCACATCTTTTGGCTTTGGTACAAGTTCCCAGGTTTGATTTTGCTCAAGTGCAGCTACTTCCTCTTACATAGCCTTAATCCACTCAGGGTTTTTGGATGCATCTTGAAAAGTATCTGGTTCTCGTGCATCAGTTTCTTCTTCAATTGCTACATTTGTGTATTTCAGGTTTAGTTCTTGGTTCTAGTTGATCTTTTGGTGTGAATACTTCATCAGGATCTTCTTGTTGTGGTTGTGGGTGGACACCAGTTCTCCAAGGCCTTAGACCTTGGATTGATTCTATATCTTCATTTGTGTTCGTTGACTCATCCGACGCCACTCGGACTTGAGAGATTTGTGGTTCTCCTATGAATGTATATGGAGGTGATATTGATTCCTTATTTGACGGCCACCATAAGGAAGCTTCATCAAACACAACATCTCGAGATGTGTAGCACTTCCCACTTGTTGGATCACAACATCTCCACCCCTTCCTTGACTGTCATATCCTATAAAAATACACTTGATGGCTTTCTCTTCCATCTTGCTACGTAAGTGGTCAGGCACAAAAACAAAACATACACATCCAAATGCTCGAAAATGACTAACAACAGGCTTAGTGTTCCATAACTTTTCAAATGGTGAAAGAAAACATAACCTTTTTGGGGAAGCCTATTAATCACAAAGTTGCAGTATTCATCGCTTCAGCCCAAAAACGCCCTGGAACATTCTTTACATGGATCATGCTTCAACATATCTCTGTTAGGGGCCTGTTCTTTCTTTCTGCTATGCCATTTTGCCGTGGGGTGTTAGGACAAGTAAATTGTTGTATTATCTTGCATACCTTGAGGAAGTCTAAGAACTCTTTTGAGGTGTACTCTCCCTTGTTGTCTGTGCGTAGGTAACGAACTCTTCTACCAAGCTCCGACTCTACGGTCTTCTTAAATTCTTTAAAACTTTATGAAATACCCCGAACTTAAATATGGTGATTAGAATATTCTAATATAGTATTTAAGGGCCTAATAGTGCCTAAGTAATTTTTGGTAAGGAAAATAAATCCAAAAGTAATGAGAAAACGCTTAGAAAGCGGAAAACGCTAAAATAAGCGTTAAATAACCATAGGAGGTACGAGACCTCGGTTAGAGTATTATGAGGATTCCTAAGGCTTATTCATGCCTAAGTAGTATACGGGGATGATTCCCGAAGAAAACGGATCCAAGAAATGCATTAAAACGCTAAAAGAGCTTTAGCGCACGTTTTTCGAGGAAACCCAAAAACGTGACTTTAAGTGGTCAAATGGACCCGTAAAAATTATAAATCATTAAATAGTAATTATTAAGCATTTATGGAAGCTTAATAACCAATAAAAATAAAGAAAACGAGAAAATTCCGGAAACGGGCCCGGTTAGTGAATAGTACCTAAACCGGGTAAAATAACGAGAATTTTCTGTAACAGACGAAAAACGCTCCAACTAGCAGTAATGTGTGGGGCCGATTTTTAAGGGGTCAAATAACCCTCTCGCACACATGTAACTAGCTAATAAGTAAAGGGGACCAAAAAACAAATAGAAAAAGTAGAAAAGGTACTTTCTTTTTCTCTCTCCTCATTTCTCTCTTCTCTCTCTCCCTTCCTTCTCTTCCCCACCGATCTGCTCCCTCTCTCTGCTGGGTGGCGATTTTGAAGCCCCCAAAGGAAGCAACAATGGCTTCCCTTATTCTTCTTCATGCTCTACCTCCATGTGAGCTCCAAATGTAAAAATAATTACATATTTGTAATCCCCTCATCCTCCTCTACATTTCTATCTTTTCAAAATCCGAAAATGAGCAACTTCATCTCCATGGGTTTTCCCCATTTGAAGAGAAAAGCACACCATTGTGAAGCTTGGAGTCTCCTCTTTCCAACAAGGTAAAAATCTCCATAAAAGATTCAAGTTTCCTCCACCTTCCTTGGAAACCGATTTTTGGCCCTTTTTAATGCCTTGTTTTTCTCTCTCTTTTGAGCATCAATTTCACCTAGCAATGGTGGTGGATTCTCCTTCTTGAACCAAGGGCTAAAACCCCTCATAAAAGGAATTGTATGTGTAATGTATTATGAATTTGGAAGTCTAAACTGTATCGGTAGTGTAAGGATTGTAGTGTACTCGGTATAGTAATGAATTGAAGTTGTAATTGAATTATGGATGAGTAAGCAATGGGAAGTATTGTATTGTGTAGAGTACTCGGTATGTTCATGTTCATCAGATCGATAGTATGTAGTATTGTAACTCGCCTTGTTAGTCACGTGGGTGACTAACGGCATTGTACACCCGCCGTTGGGTAAGGAGTATCCGCTACGAAGGTAAGTATTTGTACAGTAATGACGGTATTAACGGTAGGGGTGTTACACTTTAAGAAAGTTTGAGACTTTCTTTCATAAAATCAATCCACACATACCTTGAGAAATCATCTATGAAGGTCTCCATATACTTCATTCCATTAACAGATGCCTGCTTGACCGGTCCAAACACATCCGAGTGCACCAACTCTAATGGCTCTGTAGCTCTAAAGTTGGACTCTTTGTATGGCAACTGGTGTGCTTTTCCATACTGACACCCTCCACATATTGTGTCTGTTTTTACTTCAAGTTGAGGGAGTCCTTTTAGCATCACCTTCTTCATACCACAATGTAGAAAATGGAGGGTTGCAAATATTCACGACAATAGAAATATTAGAGAGAATTGGATGAAGTGATTTTATTATGTATTTATAGGAGAAACTAAAAAACTAGCCAGTAGAGTAACAATAATTGTTACCACGACTAATTAATTAGATAAGACTACAACGGCTAAATAATTAGATGGAAGAGAATGACTAATTATTTTACCCTTCATCTAAATAAAAGATGCTAGAAAATAGCTAATACTTTTTCTAAAAATTAGGCACTAGAAAATAATAACGTTGATGTTGATATTTTAACAATATGGGGTATAAATTTAGGGGAAAAGAAGATGTTAAGTGTTTGAGATGTTATTGAGTATTATAGAGATTATGAGGAAGAATAGTTATGAGAGACGTGGGTGGGCGTCATGGTGGATTGAGCTGCTGCCATCGTACATGAGAAAAAAGAAATGGGGGAGGAAGACGGTGAGCTGAACAAAATGAAAAAAAAAAACACAGTGCAAGAAATAGACGCCTTCCGTCACAAAATCCGCGGGGATAAACTCCTCAATCCAATAATTATTCGCCTGTTTGCATTAGATAATCGCTTGCATAAGAAAAAAAATTAAATTATCTTATAAATAAAAACTGAAACTATGCCATCAAATAAAAAAGGAAGGAAATTAAAAAAAATGAAGGCAATTAATATAAGTTGCATGCTAATTATATTGCTATTTAACGAGCCTGAGAGAATCATTCTCTCGGTGGATCTATCCTCAGGCTGTGGACAACTCTGTTACCCAATTCTATCGTCTCCAACAAAAACCTCAAAAAGTCGATCATTATACCAGGTTTGAACATCAAAAGTACAAAATCTCTGAATCCTTATTGAAAAACCCAGGATGCTATTTGTAAAGAGGATCCCATGGCAAAAAAAAAAAAAAAAATAACAATAGAACATGACCTCCCACATTGGCCTTGACTGCTGGTAGCACAGGCAGTTCAGCCGCAGCTCCTTGCTCCACATAGTACCGAGCCCGATAAGCAGCCAGATGAGCATAGTGTACCGGAGGAACTGTGAAGTCAAAGCCATTGAAGTCAGAGTTGTACATATATTTGAATTATAAACACTAGATCATAAAAAAAGCAGGTGATGAAGCAAAGGCGAGGAGGTCAAAAAATGGCTACTTACCCACAACACAGAAATAGATTTGGTGCACCGAGCAAATCTGAGAAACAAAAGAAACATGAGAAGAAGGAATTAGAACATCACAAGATTCAAAGAAAGAAAAAAGATGACCAATGAAATATATTTTAGCAGTTAAAGTCTTCTCCCGGTGATCTTACGTGTAGCAGAGGCTGTTGGTGAGAAGCTATATAAAGTCAGTCGAGAAATAGTTCTCATCAAAGAGAACAAAGGAATGAGCGGGCCGACTAGTTCCCTGCACAAAATATGACTGGAATGTCAGGAGCTAACCCAAAACAGTTATGATAATTTATATAAATCTCTGTTTTACCTGGTTGTTAGCGTGGCTGCATAAGAAAAAATCGTATCTTGATGGATGACAGATTTTTGAATCCACACAATCGTGCCTAAAGAACAAATAGTTAAAAATAATATTGTCAAAACTCATGCAAATCACAAGCATTATCGTACTACAATTTTTTATAACAGATACGATATAAGTTTTTAAGCCACAACTGGAAGGACATTTAACTAGGTTGTGACAGGATAGAGACGTGTATTGTGTAACAATAAATGTCAGTGGAGGTGAATATGTATCGCTTACAGATTTGCATGTCTAGATATATAGAAGGAAACACCACAGTCGGATATGTCAAATTATTAAAAAAACTAAAGCAAAAGTAGCAAATAGACACTCTTATTTCTAAGAACCAAATCACAATAAGGGTTTAATACCGATTTTATTGCATTCACTTCATGCAATAGAACGTTAGAAAATCGTGTTTCACTCACACCATCCCTGTAGAAGATGATAACTTTAGGAAACTCTCCATTTGCTTTCTTGAATGCTAGAAGCAACTTCCTGCAGGTAAAAAAAACCAGAAACGAGACAGAAATGTTAATAAAATTCACATGAAAAGAAAACTAATTTGTGAAAATGCGTTAGAGATAGAAGACTACGTACTTTACCATACTATGAAGATCACGAATAACCACGGGGTTGAGAACAAACTTCTGATTTGTACTTAGACATTTGGGGCCAGTCCATAGAAGCCACCACCTATTTAGCACCACCACCAGTAGGCTCTTTTAGCGACACAAAAGGGTTTGATTGTACAATATGAAACCCAAATTAGAGGTGCTTACCGCAGCAATTGACCCAATCCAATAGCCAGGTCGACAGAGACTTTCGGCAGACTGCATCATCCACGACAGTGTTTTTAATTACCCCGCCAGCCTAGAGGTTCATATGGAATAGATTAGTATTTACTTGGATACAAACATATGACAATATGTAAAACACTGCAACTAATCAAACCTATCTTGACATTGATTTTCAAAGCAAAAGTGTCAAGACATCGATAATCGCTGGATGCACTCCAAACAAGCTTGGGTTTGCAACATTGTGCGACAATCCCAAGATTTGTTTCACAGATTCTTTTGATATTGCCTGTTCCAAGAAAGCATTCATCTTATGTAATCAAAAAGACTGATTATCGTAGTCTGTACATAAAAATCTTCAATGGGGATGAAGACTAACCATATAGCGAGTGGTGAGGCTGATCTGGTAGAACAATCAACAGCAGTTGCAGATGCACTCCCGCACTATTGGTGGAGTTATAGACGTCACGAAGGACTTGACAAATGACATTGACTCTGTTTGCTTCCATCTTATTGTAATCGATCGCAGAACTATCAGCAAACTCCTTGCAACAGTAATTATAGAATAATTAGAATAACATATACACCCACTACTAAAAATCGATAGACTATGACGCTAGAAAAGAGCAGAGCTAATATTTGCGAAGGGCAAAGAACATAACACAAACACAAACACAGATATACCATTCCAATCTCCAGGCACATGAGTACCAATTGTTTGGAGAATTCATTTAATTGACCCCGCTCCACTTTATCTAAGAGGTTAATAATCAGCCATTGTTTCACTGAGGCTCCTGTATACACTTTCTGCAAACAAATAATTAAAAATGAAGTTGATCCACCATTGTCACAAGTATGAATTTTAAAGGCAATTTTTTTTTTTTTTCACAGTGGACTGCCATGTCTATCAGATCCCAAGTACCTAACTGAGGCGCAACAGTCGCTCGCTTCTTATTCTGTTTATATATCAACTGCAAGAGGATGCGAACTTTGAATTGAGTTTTTCTCAGCTAAGAAAAGGGAAGATGGAAACATTTCACAGTACATGGATTTTGACAAAATACCCCGAGGAAAATGACATATGCTGGAAACTAGTTAATAAAGTCTGAAGGAGAGTCAAAAGTTTGTTTTAATAGTTAGTAACAATTAAATCAAGGACAGATACTAAATATACTGTCCAGAAAAACCATTTATGGCACAAGACACAAAGAAAGTAGAAATTCGACAACAACAGTTTAATAGCATTCCCTATAATGAGTCTAGCACTCCCGTTTCACGTACCATAGGTGGGGCAGAACTCGTGCCTCAACAGATGTCATCTCAGCAACAACTGTAATTCCGAACTCACCACCCACCAGCTTATCATCATTGTAGTTTATACTGTTCATAGTCAACAAAAGAAGTAGTTTATTTTGTAAGACACAAAAATTACTTAGTAGATGCACAGGATAAACTACATAGTAGGATTCAAACAGAATACCTTCATGATCCGATTGAGTTATACCAATATTCAATGAAAGATCCGACTGACTTGGCTGGAGACTTTGTTAACATTTTGTTGATATTCGTGATAATCACCAGTCGACCCAGGGGCAGAAAAAGAACTTCCCAATTCGAATGCAACTAAGCATAACAATTATAAAAAAGAAAATTATTAACCAAACAAACTTACTTGTTCCATAAGCTAGCTGATCTAACAGCCATTTCCAGGCCCTCTAATGTGATTCATGAAGTATTCGGCTTTACTCCGGTCATAATCTCATCCAGGCTATCTTTACCCCATGTGGCTAAAAGTTTAATTGTCAACCACAAATCTGGACTCCTTGGTATTACCACACAGAAAATTTAATCTAGTTACAATAGAATTTTGACCGATATAATTACGAGTAGTTGAACCAAGGTGAATTAATTATCTTCCAGCTTCTCCACAGTGATCAATAACAAAGTCTTCTAATTCCATGGGCAAAGCTTTAGCAGTGAAGAGGGTTCCAGATCCATCATAGGCAGGAATCCGGCCCTCAAAATTACTAGAGCTAAAAAGCTTGGTAATGATATCTCTGCGGAGTTTCTTAGATTTAACATATAGGGTGATGGAACCTACAGGTTTAAGTGATGGAGATTAGTTCAATGAAAGACCCGATTGAGTTTATGGTAATCTTCATCACTTAAACCTGTAGGTTTTCATTATCCTTATGTTAAATCTAAGAAACTCCGCAGATATATCATTACCAAGCTTTTTAGCTCTAGTAATTTTGAGGGCCGGATTCCTGCCTATGATGGATCTGGAACCCTTTTCACTGCTAAAGCTTTGCCCATGGAATTAGAAGACTTTGTTATTGATCACTGTGAAGAAACTGGAAGATAATTAATTCGCCTTGGTTCAACTACTCGTAATTATATCGGTCAAAATTCTATTATAATTGGATTAACTTTTCTGTGTGGCAATAACAGGAAGTCTAGATTTGTGGTGATAATTAAACTTTTAGCCACATGGGTAAAGATATCCTGGATGAGATTATGACCGGAGTAAAGCCGAATACTTCGCGAATCGCATTAGAAGGCCTAGAAATGGTTGTTAAATCAACTAGCTTCTGGAACAAATAAGTTCTTTTGGTTAATAGTTTTTTTTTATAATTGTTATGCTCACCATTTTCTTTTTGTATTTAGTTGCATTCGAATTGGGAAGTTCTTTTTTCTGCCTCCTGACCCTGGGACTGGGTCGACTGGTGATTATCATGAATATCGGACAAAATGTTGGCGAAGTCTCCAACCAACTCAATCGGGTCTTTTGTACCGATGAGCTCTCTCCTTTCTCCCCTTGCCAGAACCTCCCTCAATGACGCCACCAGGAAACCACCATGCGACCGCTACTAAGCACCACCTCCCCGCCCCAAATCCACCACATACAGCCCCTCCACAAACAACCTTTCCACATACAACCTCTCTAATCCTTCACCGTTACCACCCTTCACCTCATATTCCTGCCTAACGCAAGAAACAACTTTCAAATCACTGCCTGCCAAATCACTGCCCTAAACCATTGCTTAAGATCCCCAAATCATCAAATTGAACCACTAGTAGCAGCCAAGACCGACGTAATCCATGGGGAGGAGCGGGAAAACGCGACTGCGTTCGTGGACAACCTATCAGAAGCAACTTCGCTAGGAACTTTATGGAGAGTTTTTCAACCGTATGGGAGAATAACAGAGGTGCACAAACCTACCAAGAGAAGAATAGTTACGAATACAAGGCATGCATTTGTGGGTTTTGAGAAGCAACAAGTGCTGGAGGCAATCGAAAAGACTAATGGTGTTTGGGTGGATGGAAGGAGGTTATCCACATAAATGGCTAGACCTCTCAGGAGGGTAAGAAAGGCGTGGAACGCTCCTAAGTCTAATCACCAACCACAAGCCTCTTACTCATCTCGGGATGAGTCCCCTCGAGAACCAAGACGTCATGGAGGGGAAAAGTAGACTGGGCACACGATGCCTGCTGTCACGGTAGAAGGGATGATCAAATCGCGCCGTCGAACCTTCTTCCTTTCTTAGAGGCAAGTCTAACTATGATGACGACGCAGAAAACGTCCTGGAAGCAACTCATGGAATCTTTAAGTTTAATGGGTGAAGTTAGACATATTGTTGCAAAAACTCCATACTCCTTCATCGTCATCTTCCATGACGTGAGAGCTAGAGATCGATTCATACAGGGAGGAAAGTGGAAATCGGATGAATGGGAAGTGGATTCGTGGATGGAGGATAAGATAGAAGATAAACGTATAGCAAATGTAGCAATACGAGGGTTGTAACCCTTAGAATGGGAAAAGGGTTTTTTTATTGGAATGGGGTCGCACCCTAGATGGGATGCCTACATACTCAACTCCCTGTTGAGATCAGACCTTACGTAGTTCACGGTTTTTGAATTTTTGGAGATTTTGATATTTGTGGGGTTTAAAGATATTTGAGGTGTTTGAGATTTAGAAGGGTTCGGAGTTTTGAGAAGTTTCGGGTTTGGGATGCTAGTCTATGAGACGCTCGGGTCTGTGAGACGTTTGAAACCTTGAGATGTCGAAGTCTGTGAGACACATGGGTCTGTGAGACGCTCGGGTCTGTGAGACGTTCAAGTCTGTGAGACATTCGAATCAATGGAATGACAAAGTCTATGAGACGCTCGAGTCTATAAGACATTTAGAGTGTAGAAGAAATTGGAATGGAATTAAAATTGAATTGAAATTGAAGTTGAATCGAGGTTGAATGAATATTGATTTGAATTGGAATGGAAATGAATTTGGATTTGAATGAGTTTGGAATTGAATTGAATTTGGATTTGAATGAGTTTGGAATTGAATTGAATTTGAATTGAATGAGTTTGGAATTGAATTGAGTTTGGATGGGTTTGGAATTGAATTGAATTGGAATTGAGATGAATTTGAATCAGATTGGATTTGAGTGAAATTTTATCGAATTGGGATTGAAAGAATTTATATCGAATTGGAATGAATGAATTTTTATCGAATTGGAATTGAATGAATTATTATCGAATTTGAGTGAATGAATTATTATCGAATTTGAATGAATGAATTTGAATCGAATCGGAATGAATGGATTTTTATCGAATTGGAATTGAATGAATTTGAATTGAATTGGAATTGATGAATTTGAATCGAATTAGAGTTGAATGAATTTTTTTGTGGACCTTAAAAGAGATGTTGATTTGAGAATAAACAAGAATTCAGAAGGAGATGTCTCTCATTTTTGGAATTGGATTTGGTTTTTCAAATTTTTTTAATCTTAATTAAGGGGTTGTTTGGAAATTTTGATGGAAAGTGAACCCCACTTAACAAATCAGAGATATGCGCCATAGGGAAACACCTTCTAAAGTTTTTCTATATTGAGCTCATGGGCCCAGAAATAATTGGGTAACCTAGAGGCTATCTAAGGTCACCTGTGATATCGATTTAACAATTGAAGCAAAAGCAAAACAAATGGAGCAGAAACCAAGTAGAATAGACTAGAAAACTGTAAATAGAAATGTTAAAGCATCGATGAGGGTCATCCAGGGTTCAACAATTAAACAAGTTGGCCATATGTAAAGACTGAACTAAAGTTGCGTTGAAAACAACTTCCAAACCCAATTTATATGCAAGAGGCAAACGACAATATTGAACATAGATAAGATTGTCGATCAATGTCCAGAGGAATTGTAGGTTATAGAAACTAACCGACGGGGTGGCCTGCCCCCGGTTTATCGTTCAATCATATAAAGAAGAAATCCCAGCCGAATCAAGAGAGAAGATATCCGATCATAATCCGCAAGCATAGATAACCCATGAAGCCCAAAGTCCGCAAGTTCAGCCAACTCTTTCTGATGTGTGAAGACTTGGGTCGTACAAACCACTGCCTAGCTTTCTTTAGTCCCGTAGGATAACGAACCCGATCACAAGCTCGTCAATAATCCGGTGTACATGTCACAAAAGGGAATTTGAAGAAGTGAGTACCACAATCATAAATGAATCAAATTGAGTTCATATAAAATCTAGTCTTATAGTCTTAAATTAATTAGAACCCTTAGTGATAAACTTAGAGAAAGAGAAGTACAGCTTACGGACTCATTGTAGTGATCGGTAAAGCCACAAGTGTAAAATTTATCACCACAGTCGAGCACCAAGGCAAATTCTTAGTCATTAACTAATAGAGTGGAGGATTTAATCATCAAATGCAACAAAGTAGTTTCAAAGGTTTTGGACTATTGGCAACAGTAAACGCCACCAAGTGATCCCATTCAGGATTTGTATAATAGAAGACCAATTGGCAACAATACGGCTAATTTATTAGCTTAATTCAACATGTTAATAAATGCACAAATGGTCACCGTCAGTGTGTAGCTTTAAGAGAAATCCTCTACTGCTCAAATGCATGGACCGGATCAAAACCAACATGCTGCGCCCAGCACATTCACGCAGCCATAAAGGAGAAACCAAACACCGAGATAGCAGAGTAGTAAGGTTAGCAAAATACCGAATACAATGAATGAAGATTCCCTGCAATAATAAAGGAACAGGAACAAAACAAAGTAATATTACAGGTTAGACTAAACAGATCACAAAAGGGGACTAATCAACAAGAGAGAAAACAATGAACGTGAACGCATTCGTCTTGTTCTCTTTAGCTGGTTCCATTTGTCATTGATCGGATCCAAATAGTGGGTATTGAGGAACCATTAGAAATACATTAGAGAAATCTTTGCCCTTCCACAGAGGAAACCAGCCAAAGGTCATAACCAGAAACAAGAGAAGTCGAGACGAAATTTCCTCGCCATCCAAGATCAGAAGACTAGATTTCAACGGGAGAAGAAACGAAAAGAGATCAAACCTGGTGTAACATTGATAACCGGTGAACTCACTAATATGTTCGGATGCGGCCGAAATACATGCAAGCTATAGGGCTGAAGAGAGACTCAATCTTACCAAAATCACAGGAAATGCACGCGACTGGAAAGAATACAGCGCAGAACAACAGGGAGGAAGAGAAAGAGAAGGAAAAAGCATGGTCTAAACCAGTGAAGAAAAGCTCCCTGTAATACGATGAACTCAGAGTAGTAGTACTTAGACTCATACGCAAACTTACAGACCCTAGAAACCCATGATAGGCTAGGCATCTCTCACGTTCCCCCCTTTTTTTTCTACCATGAGCACAACGCAAATGGTACTTAATTTAAAATGAACTCTCTTCTCTAACAGCTCTCAATCAAGCTACGAAAGGTAAGCGCCTGAGTTTAATCACAACCTCTATTTACATAATTACTCGCAACTCGCACACGGAATCCATTGAAACGAATTTAATTACGAACGGTTGCATCAAATAGAACAAGAAAACTCATCTGGGAACAAGCAAGTAAAGTGTGCACAAAATATCATGGATGTCAAGCAGAACACTGAATCAATCGAAGAGAAAAATAGCTTACATGGAGATGGGGATAAATACCGGTGTGGAGCAATCGAGGTCCCCGATAAAAAATCAAAAGGAAAGATGCGAATGAAACAACGAAACCCATTAATCTCGGATCATTTGTCTTCAAGTTACACGAGTTGCCGATGTGAGATTTGGCGCCAGGTCTCTGGAGACGGGATCGATGGTGATGATGCTGGAGACGGTCACAAGAGACAATGGAAGACGACATTGTTGGTTTCTGCTCTCGGTTGCGATGAACGGTAGTATGTGAACCAATGGTTCCGACGAAACGAAGGTTCAGGAATCAGGAGAACCAAAGCAACACAAATAGTAGAAACTGAGGCTAAGATGTAACCAGGTCAGTTTTCAAATGCATTCGAGAGAGATATAAGGGGTGTTAGTGTCGCTTTTTGTTTTTACTCTGATTGGAACATTTTGCCGGGGAGATTAGTTACGATTGAGAGATAAGAATATCGGTAGATGGGAGGAGAGGAAGAAGGGGTACTTTGATGATTTTTTTAGCAGTAGAAGAGGTTGGAGTACCGAAAATGGCGGGAGAGTAGAGGCATTCTTTTTTGTTTTTCAATTGACAGAAATGAAAGCGCCAAACATGTATGTTTGCGTTCGCCAGTTATGTTGCAAAAAATCCCCAGAATGAAGGGAATGGAGAAGTGCATACCATGTATGTTCCTTGCTGCCCGTTGAAGTAAATGAAGGCGCAGAGCATATGCGCTCCTAATTCACCAGTTGAAGAAAGAAAAAAAACTGAAGGATGCGCAGATTTTGTACGCAGGTTGAGTTGCAAACTTGCCTTAGAGTGTAGGGAATGGAGAAGACGATGGAGCATGTGTATTCCCCGTTTTCCAGCTATAATGACAAGAATGGAAGAGTGAGCAAGTTTCTTTGTATGCAGGTAAGTTGCAAAATTACCGTATGTGCTCGGGAAGCAGAGGAGCAAAACATGGGGATTTTTTTTTTGTGAATTGATTGCTAGTCTGCTGCTGATTTTGAGGAAGAGCATTGTAGTCCCCTCGGTTCCTTTTGTTTTTTCAATTAATAAAGACCACGCTAGTGTGACTTAGGGTTGGGATGGTGTTTTGGATAAAAATAAGACAAAGTTGGTTAATTGAGACATGGGCTTGATCGAGTGGGTTGTGGAAGAATTGGGTCTGAGAGCAAATTGGGTCTTTTCAAATGTGGGAAAGAATATTGGGCTCTACTTCAAACTAAATAGATTATTCGACAATGCTATCGTTCTAAACAGGGATATACAGTTAGACGGATATTGGGCTTGATCCGATTTTTGGCCAGCCCGTTCGCGTTCGTTTTTTTTTTTTGAAAAGAAGCCCGTTCGTCTTTGTTGGTTGTTACGCAAATTAGACGCCGCGGGCTGTCCGTGCCCACAATGGTGTAGTCTTGTCTATTTGTCAGCCCAGTCAGCTGTTGATTGGACTGTTTTTTGCTGACTGGACTGTCTTTTTATTATATTAACTTTAAATAGTTGTAACTTTTAATATATAAGTCCAAAATGAAAAAAATTATATCATTGTTCATCTAAATTCAAGCTCTTCAAAACAAGACTAGTCATGAATATGTTTTGACAACTTTAAAAAAATTATTTTTACATATATATGATGATACACTAAAATGATAATATGATTCATTAATTTTGTATTATGATTTATTAAAATTGATATTATGATTCATTAAGTAATAAATGGTGAAATAGATTACAAACTTCGGAACCGATAAAAAATCATTATTGTTTTGTAGTGTATTATTATTGTTGTATGGTGTATTTTAAACCTTATATGATGAATCATGTATTTTCATACATACCAAACATTGTTTTCTATTACATTTTGTTTGAAATTTTTATTTTTATATGTTTACATGATACATTAAAATGAAGATATGATTCACTAATTTTAATATTATGATTCATTAAAATTGATATTATGATTCATTAACTAATAAGTGGTGAATTAGATAGCAAACTTCGAACCGATAAAAATCATTATTGTTTTGTAGTGTATTATTATTATTATATGGTGTATTTTAAACCTTATATGGCGAATATTGTATTTTTCATACATACCAAATATCATTTTGTGTTGTATTATTGTGTAATTTTTTTTATTCTTATATATTTGCTATGATACACTAAAATGAAGATATGATTCATTAATTTTGATGTTATGATTCATTAAAAGTGATATTATGATACACTAAAAAGATGTTATGAATCATAAGTCTCATTGATATATTGATATATACATGTAATTAATATAAAATTTTAAAGTTCTCAAAACATATCCATGTTTGGTCTTGTTTTGAAGAGCTTGTAACACCCAACCGTTAATCCTCGTCATTACTCTAAACTGTTACTGATTACTCCTACTCACGCAGCGGAACTCTAAATTACATATGAAAAAGGATGGTGATGAAAACAACGCCGTTAGCCACCCATGTGGCTAACCAGGCCTTTTTACATACCGTAACGGTCTGATGAACTGGAACAACCGAGTACTTCATACAAATAATACTCAATCATATCTATACTCTACCGAGTCTACAATATACGGATGCCGATAACATACTCGGACTACACCTCATTCAAACGCATAAGTAATTACAATCTAACTACCCATGCTCACAGCAGTCCCCGTCCTACTCTCTCGAACGGTGGTCAACTTCAAGTACCTGCACACTAAAAACGTTCCCCCTAGGGGGTCAGCTTACGCTGCGCATGAAATTCGCATATACCGCGTGCTAACCGCGGTACGCCGACTACCTTGGGTCGGATATACATGGAGTTCATTTTAATCAAACAACATGCATCATGGCAATACAATGTATATGTATATCACACAAGGAATCTACATCCAATCACGGAACACGATTCCTAACTAACATAACAACGTTGTTAGTGGTAACTGGTTACTCTTAGGCATTGAGGGTTATTCCTCACTATGCCTTGTTTACTTATTCAATTCCTCACCCGCTCTCTCGGGTTACTTATTCGTATACACACCCATTCTCTTGGGCTACTCATTCTTATGCTTACCCATTCTCTCGGTTACTCATACATATACTCCCCTTACTCTCGGGTTATTTATACTCATTATCTCACCCACACTCTTGGGTTATTCATACTCAAGCTCTCGTAGATTCTCGAGACACTACAGGTTCCTACGTCACGCTTGTTACTCTTATTACATATTAAGCCAAAACTCATGGCTCTCTAGATAGTCTTACTTCCCCGGTTTCGACCCTACTCTGGGTCTAGCATGGTGGGAAGGTTCAACTAGCTCACGGAACTCTCTTAGTTCCTACCTCTTTTACTTAGGTCCGACTACTCTCGGACTACTCTCGTTCCCGTACACTCCTCTCTCGGAGTTATAATAATATCATGTGTATTAGTCTAGAAGCATCATTCTCGATGTTTCTAATGACTTTGGGAGCTTTACTTAAATTCGGGTAATCTTAGGTTTAAGGGTTACCCTCACAATCATATGTTTATACATTCGAATATTTTCTTATACCGGGTAAATCCTCATAAGAGGTCGACCGTATCTCAAGGGAGTCACATAGTCCCTTAGGTCTCTTTTACCTTTCTTATATGTTTACATTATTGGACTAACTTCAATCCTCTCGATGGAGGTTCATTTATCTCTCCACTCATATTTATTTCGTGGATTGTTTCAATAAGGTTTTCTAACCGTTATCGGGTATTTACTCAACCCGTACATCTCCTCACATTCTAGGGAGTTCATATGTTTACGATATCGTTATACTTTAATCGATAGTTTATGTGTGTTTGCATATTTCCATTACTTATGAGACTACCCGTACTACGGGTTATTAGTCAATCAATACTCACTATGAGTCGGTCTAGGCACTCTGTTAGACCACTCCGGCATACAAGTATGTTAGCTCATACAACATACATCAAGGCATACATAATCAAACAAGGGATTATTTTCATGCTTTAATCTCGATTAAGCCGGCACACAAACACACAAATCAGAGTAACTCGGTTAGCATACGGGGCATGAGAAAATCATACCTTTCACCATGGATACACTTTACCGGGTCACCACTCGTTCCTCGGATCTCACTCCCGAAACACTAATCACATATCAAGTGATTCTATTAACAACAATGCTTCCGGTAGATAAACAAATATTACTCCGTTACACTTAGTTTTACTCTTGTAAATTTAGGCTCTTAATTCTCACTCACTTCTAACACTTGTTTACACTTCTTAAGACCTTAATTATTCACCAAACAAGGCCTTAACATCATCTAACATCATTACCATCCACTTCCCCATCATTAGGACACTTTAAAACACATTCTGTTACATTTTTTGCATGGTCCGGGTTTGTGTCCGGGTTTACAAACCCGGACCACCCCCTTGGATGGGTTTCTGCCTATTTTTTGCTATGTTCCGGGTTTGCATTCCGATTGCAAACCCGGACAACCCCTAGAACTGTCAAAACTTACAGTTTTTCACCAGTTTTCAACCCCTAAATCACCTCTAATCATTTCCTAATCATTCCACATGTAATCCAACATATTTTAGCACCTTAAACATGCTCAAAACCTCCTTAAATCATGGATCAAACTATCACTTATTTCATGCTCAATACACCATTTTCTCTGTCAATTTCTTTCCTCTGTTACAGGTTACTTACTAAACTGATGCTACAGATTTACAATACCTTCATTCCTACCATTCCAACTCCACACATTAATACACTCAAGCCCTTTATTTCCTACACAAATTTTGACAGAACTTGCCTACTTCCCCAAGCATTCTCACAACACTAATCAGTTCACCACAAATCTGTTTCTTCATCCCTGTTATATAAGCATTAATATCATGACAGTAGCACACTACTTCCACCTTGTTATCACTTATGCGCCAGTTTAATCCCAAGACTTATTTCCCACACTAAAACCACATTAAAACAGCTTTATTCATCATCCAATTGTAGCATCTTAACTACCCTAAAACAAGGTCTATATTCAACAATAAAAATCTGTTTGCAAGATAACAAACCAACTCAAGGTAGCTCGTTTACCTTGTTAGTTTTTCTGTTTTCTCTTCTTTTCTTCTTCCTTCTATTGTTCTTTCTTTCTCTTCTTGTTTTCACACCACACAAGGAGTCTAGATTGCAAGCTACAATCATTTTCCCCACACCACACACAACAAATAAATCAATTCAACTTTCCTCACAAAACTAGTATTTTAAAAGCTAGTTTTAAAGGCTCTAGCTTAGATATTACCTTAGAAAGTCCAAGAGGTTAGCTTGGCAATCAATTGAAGGAGTTTCCAACAGCCCACAAGAGCAAGGTGCCATCGGCTGAAATGGGGAAAATTTTCAACGTGGAGGATTTTTCCCAAAATGTAAGAACAAGCTTGAAATGGTCCAAACACTTACTTATTAATACCTTAAGGCATTAAGGAAGAGAAGAAGGGTTGAAACCAACTCTTCAAACTTCAAAAGCTCCAACGTCAATGGAGATGAAGGTGGAGGAATCAAGACTTTGCTGGGTGGAAATCGAAGCTCTCGCCGATACGAATCTAGCGGTATAATTTTTGTGTGATTTGGTGGAGAAATGAGTGAATGAGAGGAGGAAGAAGATGGCTGTTGCTTGCTCTTTGAAATCGCCATTTACAGAGGCAAAGAAGGAGGAGCTCGATTTGGAAGGAGGGAGATCGTGAGTGAGGAGAAAAGAAGAGGTGAGAGAGTAAGTAAATTACTTTTTACTATTCCCCTTTATTACTTTCACTTTTCTTTTCTTCCTTTATTTCCTAACTAATTAACAAGAGAGGGGGGGGGAGGCTTCTTATTTAATAAAACCGGCCCCCACTATATTAGTAAACTGGAGCGTTTTTCGTTTTCTTACAGAAAACGCTCGTTATTTTACCCGGTTTGGCACTATTCATCAACCGGGCCCGTTTTTCGGTTTTTCTCGTTTCTTTATTTTAATGGCTATTAAGCTTCCATTAATACTTAATTATAGTTATATAATCAACTATAATTTTTACGGGTCCATTTGACCACTTAAAGTCACGTTTTCGGGTTTTCTCGAAAAACGTGCTTTTAAACTCCGTTAGCGTTTTAATCCATGATTTGGATTCGTTTTCTTCGGGAATTATTCCCGTATACTAATTAGGCCTAACTAAGCCTTAGGAATCCATCTCGGACCCTCTCGAGATCATATATCTCTTATACTCATTTAACGCGCATTTTAGCGTTTTTCGCTTTTCAAGCGTTTTCTCTTTTCTTTTGGTTTTATTTCCTTTACCAATACTCTTTAGGCACCATTAGGCCTTTTATAATCATATTAGAGTAATTTAATTGCCATTTTTAGATCCGGGGTATTTCAATCTACCCCCCTTAGGAACTTTGTCCTCAAAGTTGATGAATCTAAGTGGTTACTCTCATGGCATTCAATGCCAAGGTTATAATACATGTATAACCTTACAGACTCCACAAGTCAGTCACATTACATACTACACATACTACACACAAATCACAGCATGTATAGCAATCAAAAATACTCTTTTACTCTCTCCATGGATTCGGTCCAAAGACAAGAAGGCACTACAGTCCTCGGATCCATATCGAGTAATCTACTACTGATCCCTCAGGTACCGGTCACGTTGAACACTTACTCTTTCTGGTTCACGGCCGTTTCATGACAAATGGGCACTTACTCTCTCTGGCCCACGGTCCCTTCGGTTCTGATCAAAACGTTACACATATACATATCCTCAGGCACTCTGGTTGACTCACTCAACACAGGAACATCTCAGGGTACTCTCCCCGTCCCGCTGCCTTTGGAAAAATCACACACTGTCACCGCCCCAACCGGTCACTTAGGACCGCCGCACGTACGGTGAAATGGTTTCAAAACTAATACACGCCCACCGTTCTACCGGTCATCAAGACTTAGGCCACAGCCATCGGCGGGTGATAGCGGTTTCAAAACCAATTTTCATTTCCATCTTCATACTTGAAGAAAATTCTTTTTCCAAAATCTGTTTGAAAATTCTTTTTAAAACATCAACAACTCCAAATCCGGTTCATGGTAGTTGTATCTTTTCTTAGCGTGATTACTTGTGACCACTATAGGGAGCTTCAGGAATCATCTAACCCTGATGTGATCAGCATCAGTGTTGAACTATCCTTCCACCCCAATTTGTGTTCGGTTTCCCTTGATCGCTAGCAGATCAAGTTCCACCTCCCACGTCAGTTTCAAACAGACAGATAGTCAAACATTTTCGTTTTCTATCTTTTACTCTTTCTAGTTATATTCACGAAACAATTCGTTTCAATTAACCTCTAGTTCCTAGTACTTAGGTCATTTGTCATTCTCATTGCTTCACTACTTACCTAGGTATTCCATACTTATGGCTTCTTTTACTCAAATTGTTGCTCAATTTAAAACACATAGCATACAACTCCAAAGGATGGAACTCACTCCATCTATCATTCTCAAATAAAATCACCTAGGGAACTCACTCCCTCTTAGGTTACACATCGGTTTCATACCGATTCATACTCATCATAACTCATGTCTAATCTCACTAGACATATACCATAGGGATTCTCATTCCCTAGGAGTCTCTCTACTCCTCTTTTCATATTTATTACATACACATTACTCGCATCTCTCATGCACAATACTCATTATTACACAATGAATGGGTACCTATGTTTATGTAACATAAGTTCCAATCATCAAAACAATTTCTTTTTGTGCTATGCACATAAATTTCTTTTTGTGCTATGCACATAGTAGTTTACGCACCAATACGTAAAACATACTCTAAGCGGTTTCTCGCCCTACCCCCCTTAAAAGGGGTTACGCCCACGTAACCAACCATATGTTATCACTGAACATTGGTTCATTAGTTCGAGTATTATGAAGTGTTTTAACTTCAGTGCGGTTAATTAACTCATAACCGGGTTCAGTTCTAGCCTCTAAGGCTTCAAGGGGTTTATGATATAGATATACTTAACCCTGAATCATGGTCTACAAGCTTCTGCTGCGTGACCTGATAACTAGAGCTTAATTCGCTCTCTGGTATTCTCCATGTATTTCAATCGTCGCTTGGTATCTCTTACCGTATGCGAATTCGATGAATTTTAGACTTTCTCTCCAATTCTCTGGAAATCTATTTCGTATAACACTGTATACGTTTGTGATTATTCACTTACTTTTCCCGACTTATTGTCGGTTGAGGTCAAGCTACTACTTAGCATGTAGTGCTTCCTCGTTTAATAATGGCTCATGGATTATGTTTGTTTCTTGGTTCTGTACCAGAGTTCTTCATTCATACTACTCTACATTTTTCCACATATCGATCCTGGGCCCTGTGGGTTACTGCCCACGTTCTTTGTGCATCTTTAGCCAATGGCCGCACGGTTATCTCTCTAGATTGTCACTCAACAGGTTTTGTTGACATTTCTCAATTCCTGGCTCTCCCACTCGATCATTACCGCACAAGTGCAATACCAAAACACTCAGTCATACAGAGTGCAGAAGCGTAACCCTTGACAGTAAATCTCTCATGGGATAGGAATGATTATGTCTCCTTACCACATTTTCTCATCAGTTTCACATCATTAACTAGTTATACTCTTTCAACGGTCGCTTGCTGCGTACCATGTTCTACTCGTTACAACATTCGCTTATATGGCATCCGCTACTACTTTAGCTTCCGCTCATGTACTCCCGCCATTTACACTATGGCTTGCCATTCACTTGGCTCAATAATATACGCTATTCTGTAAATCTCTCTGCGCGCTTGCGCACTGCTTACTCCGCAGTTCATACTGTACACATACAGTGTTCACTACTCATCCGATTACTCTATCGGTTTCCTTTTACTGCTATCAAGCCTTCCTACAGACTATTTGATTTCAAATACTCCTTGGCAATATACACATGCTCAAGTTTTACTACACCGCTCTAGTGGTTTCACATTTCATGCCAATGTGGTAGCCTTTCTCTGGAGGATTCACGCATTTGCCGCTCCGTAGGCTCCACAATAACAAGTGGTATACCCACTCTAAAGTAATGGTTCGTGTTCCACAATAACTCTTATGCCTTAATGCATATGTTTTGCAACGTTTGAATCTACAAATTGTAGTTGGTTTTATCGGCTTACAAACCACCTTGCCTCGAGTCATGCTCCATGCGGCTGTTTATATAGGTTTCTTCTTCTCCATATGCCATTAAATGGTTAGGAGGTATTTCTGGGCTCTTTGATATGGTTGTCTCATCACACTTCCGAACATGGAAGGCCCTTTTTGTATTTTAATATTAACTCATGCCCTCTGGCAATTTAGGGTATCCCGTGTTACGAGGGATCCCTTCGGGTTCTACCCGAGTGTTTGCTTAAACACTTGTGTTCTCAACACGATGTTTCGTTCAACTGCTGTTGACTCCGGCACCCTTCTCGGATTGCTCCTGGGTGTTACTGAGTAATGCCATTACATCTGGCTTGTACTTATGGTTATGTTCAGTTGTGACTTCGCCTTGCGGCTATGTCCTTGACTATCCCGTTTAGGGTTGTAATGTCTCCCATTATTGGGTAGATCCTTGGTACCTTCAAATACCTTCTAGGTCTGGTCATTATTCTCTTCCGTGAGGTATAAAGTGGGAATTCTATCCCGTTTATCGTACATTAATAAGTTCATTTAGGCATTCGCCGTATTATTTACACTGGTATTCACCCAGTTATTAAGTATTTTCCTGAGACATATCCAATGTCTGTGCTTAATACTCTGTGCTTCTCGCGCTTATTAACGCTATATCCTTAGGTCCGTCACCTTACTGGATTCTAGACTCCTTAATCTTGGTAAGCTTCCTTATGTTCTTCGATCATTCGAGGTGTCCAACTGTCTTGGTTTGAATTGGCTCTTTCGTCCGTAGTATGGAGTGGGCTACTTCCCGTGTACCGTACTCTACTTGTATACATACATGGAGTATCTTATTGATACGTTACCACTTACCCGACTAACTCATAACTGGTCTGTCAGGCCCGCAAGCTCCTTTGGAGTGCGGTCGTTCCATGTCTCGTTTTTTTGTTATTTCTCATGGGTCCGCCTTGTTGCACGTTTGGTGCCTTGTTTCTTGCTGCTGCTCAGCCAGCTAGGTTCTCGCGACTGCTAAGCATGTCGCCCAGGCTGCCACAGATTCAGGTCTCCTGGAATTAGGATGTCTCGACCTTCCGTCATTAAATGCGGTTATTGTCGTTACAGCAGGATCCGTCTCCGGGAATTCCGGTTCTCGGGATTTACCACATGATAGGTTTTGATTCATATTGAAGTATTTAATAACTGCCAGATTGGGTTTCCCCGTCTCTCTGGCGTTCTTTCCCAAGCTTTTAATGCGGGGGTTGTGGAGGGCGGGTCTGGTATTGTAGGTATCCAGATCATACTGGAAGTTCCTAACTAGCATCTCTCACGCTACCACTCAACCCATAGCCCTAAGTCTCTAATTCCTAACTCGGTATTTCCTAAGCTCGGTATTTCCAGTCATCAGAGCGATACTTCGCTCTGATACCATTTTTGTAACACCCCAACCGTTAATCTCGTCATTACCTCTTAAACTGTTACTGATTACTCCTACTCACGCAGCGGAACTCTAATTAAACGAGGGGTGAAACAACGCCGTTAGCCACCCATGTGGCTAACCAGGCCTTTCTTACATACCGTAACGGTCTGATGAACTGGAACAACCGAGTACTTCATACAAATACAATACTCAATTATATCTCTACTATACCGAGTCTACAATATACGGATGCCGATAACATACTGGACTTACATCATTCAAACGCATAAGTAATTACAATCTAACTACCCATGCTCACAGCAGTCCCCGTCTACTCTCTCGAACGGTGGTCAACTTCAAGTACCTGCACACTAAAAACGTTCCCCCTAGGGGGTCAGCTTACGCTGCGCATGAAATTCGCATATACCGCGTGCTAACCGCGGTACGCCGACTACCTTGGGTCGGATATACATGGAGTTCATTTTAATCAAACAACATGCATCATGGCAATACAATGTATATGTATATCACACAAGGAATCTACATCCAATCACGGAACACGATTCCTAACTAACATAACAACGTTGTTAGTGGTAACTGGTTACTCTTAGGCATTGAGGGTTATTCCTCACTATGCCTTGTTTACTTATTCAATTCCTCACCCGCTCTCTCGGGTTACTTATTCGTATACACACCCATTCTCTTGGGCTACTCATTCTTATGCTTACCCATTCTCTCGGGTTACTCATACATATACTCACCCCTTACTCGCGGGTTATTTATACTCATTATCTCACCCACACTCTTGGGTTATTCATACTCAAGCTCTCGTAGATTCTCGAGACACTACAGGTCTCCTACGTCACGCTTGTTACTCTTATTACATACTTAAGCCAAAACTCATGGCTCTCTAGCATAGTCTTACTTCCCCGGTTTCGACCCTACTCTGGGTCTAGCATGGTGGGAAGGTTCAACTAGCTCACGGAACTCTCTCTTAGTTCCTACCTCTTTTACTTAGGTCCGACTACTCTCGGAATACTCTCGTTCCCGTACACTCCTCTCTCGGAGTTATAATAATATCATGTGTATTAGTCTAGAAGCATCATTCTCGATGTTTCTAATGACTTTGGGAGCTTTACTTAAATTCGGGTAATCTTAGGTTTAAGGGTTACCCTCACAATCATATGTTTATACATTCGAATATTTTCTTATACCGGGTAAATCCTCATATAAGAGGTCGACCGTATCTCAAGGGAGTCACATAGTCCCTTAGGTCTCTTTTACCTTTCTTATATGTTTACATTATTGGACTAACTTCAATCCTCTCGATGGAGGTTCATTTATCTCTCCACTCATATTTATTTCGTGGATTGTTTCAATAAGGTTTTCTAACCGTTATCGGGTATTTACTCAACCCGTACATCTCCTCACATTCTAGGGAGTTCATATGTTTACGATATCGTTATACTTTAATCGATAGTTTATGTGTGTTTGCATATTTCCATTACTTATGAGACTACCCGTACTACGGGTTATTAGTCAATCAATACTCACTATGAGTCGGTCTAGGCACTCTGTTAGACCACTCCGGCATACAAGTATGTTAGCTCATACAACATACATCAAGGCATACATAATCAAACAATGGATTATTTTCATGCTTTAATCTCGATTAAGCCGGCACACAAACACAAATCAGAGTAACTCGGTTAGCATACGGGCATGAGAAAATCATACCTTTCACCATGGATACACTTTACCGGGTCACCACTCGTTCCTCGGATCTCACTCCCGAAACACTAATCACATATCAAGTGATTCTATTAACAACAATGCTTCCGGTAGATAAACAAATATTACTCCCGTTACACTTAGTTTTACTCTTGTAAATTTAGGCTCTTAATTCTCACTCACTTCTAACACTTGTTTACACTTCTTAAGACCTTAATTATTCACCAAACAAGGCCTTAACATCATCTAACATCATTACCATCCACTTCCCCATCATTAGGACACTTTAAAACACATTCTGTTACATTTTTTGCATGGTCCGGGTTTGTGTCCGGGTTTACAAACCCGGACCACCCCCTGGGATGGGTTTCTGCCTATTTTTTGCTATGTTCCGGGTTTGCATTCCGATTGCAAACCCGGACAACCCCTAGAACTGTCAAAACTTACAGTTTTTCACCAGTTTTCAACCCCTAAATCACCTCTAATCATTTCCTAATCATTCCACATGTAATCCAACATATTTTAGCACCTTAAACATGCTCAAAACCTCCTTAAATCATGGATCAAACTATCACTTATTTCATGCTCAATACACCATTTTCTCTGTCAATTTCTTTCCTCTGTTACAGGTTACTTACTAAACTGATGCTACAGATTTACAATACCTTCATTCCTACCATTCCAACTCCACACATTAATACACTCAAGCCCTTTATTTCCTACACAAATTTTGACAGAACTTGCCTACTTCTCCAAGCATTCTCACAACACTAATCAGTTCACCACAAATCTGTTTCTTCATCCCTGTTATATAAGCATTAATATCATGACAGTAGCACACTACTTCCACCTTGTTATCACTTATGCGCCAGTTTAATCCCAAGACTTATTTCCCACACTAAAACCACATTAAAACAGCTTATTCGTCATCCAATTGTAGCATCTTAACTACCCTAAAACAAGGTCTTATTCAACAATAAAAATCTGTTTGCAAGATAACAAACCAACTCAAGGTAGCTCGTTTACCTTGTTAGTTTTTCGTTTTCTCTTCTTTCTCTTCTTTTCTATTGTTCTTTCTTTCTCTTCTTGTTTTCACACCACAAGGAGTCTAGATTGCAAGCTACAATCATTTTCCCCACCACACACAACAAATAAATCAATTCAACTTTCCTCACAAAACTAGTATTTTAAAAGCTAGTTTTAAAGGCTCTAGCTTAGATATTACCTTAGAAAGTCCAAGAGGTTAGCTTGGCAATCAATTGAAGGAGTTTCCAACAGCCCACAAGAGCAAGGTGCCATCGGCTGAATGGGGAAAATTTCAACGTGGAGGATTTTTCCCAAAATGTAAGAACAAGCTTGAAATGGTCCAAACACTTACTTATTAATACCTTAAGGCATTAGGAAGAGAAGAGAAGGTGTTGATGAAACCAACTCTTCAAACTTCAAAAGCTCCAACGTCAATGGAGATGAAGGTGGAGGAATCAAGACTTTGCTGGGTGGAAATCGAAGCTCTCGCCGATACGAATCTAGCGGTATAATTTTTGTGTGATTTGGTGGAGAAATGAGTGAATGAGAGGAGGAAGAAGATGGCTGTTGCTTGCTCTTTGAAATCGCCATTTACAGAGGCAAAGAAGGAGGAGCTCGATTTGGAAGGAGGGAGATCGTGAGTGAGGAGAAAAGAAGAGGTGAGAGAGTAAGTAAATTACTTTTTACTATTCCCCTTTATTACTTTCACTTTTCTTTTCTTCCTTTATTTCCTAACTAATTAACAAGAGGGGGGGGGGGGGGTCTTCTTATTTAATAAAACCGGCCCCCACTATATTAGTAAGCTGGAGCGTTTTTCGTTTTCTTACAGAAAACGCTCGTTATTTTACCCGGTTTGGCACTATTCATCAACCGGGCCCGTTTTTCGGATTTTTCTCGTTTCTTTATTTTTAATGGCTATTAAGCTTCCATTAATACTTAATTATAGTTATATAATCAACTATAATTTTTACGGGTCCATTTGACCACTTAAAGTCACGTTTTCGGGTTTTCTCGAAAAACGTGCTTTTAAACTCCGTTAGCGTTTTAATCCATGATTTGGATTCGTTTTCTTCGGGAATTATTCCCGTATACTAATTAGGCCTAACTAAGCCTTAGGAATCCATCTCGGACCCTCTCGAGATCATATATCTCTTATACTCATTTAACGCGCATTTTAGCGTTTTTCGCTTTTCAAGCGTTTTCTCTTTTCTTTTGGTTTTATTTCCTTTACCAATACTCTTTAGGCACCATTAGGCCTTTTATAATCATATTAGAGTAATTTAATTGCCATTTTTAGATCCGGGGTATTTCAAGCTTGAATTTAGATTAACAATGATATAATATTTTTTTCATTTTGGACTTATATTTCAAAAGATACAATAATTTAAAGTTAATATAATAAAAAACAACTCAGCCAGCAGCTGACTGGACTACTGACTGGATGCCAACTCACTCAGCCGTGTACAACTTTGGTGTGGACTGACTGCACCATCTACCGTCCCTGGTTGTTAAAAATTTTGAATTTAACTTTATAGGAATTACTCCGCTTAAACCGAGAAGACAACATCTGGCCAATATATATGCCAGAATAGTGGAAATTAGACTCCGAGAGCTAATTAGTACCGTGACAAAGAGTGCGTAATTTTAATATTTAGATAAAAGATAGTATAGTTGAAAAACCAACAACATATTTTTTTGGTCGAAAAACCAACCAAACTACTACTACTACTCCCTCCGTCCCGGTCAAAGCGTCACTATACTATTTGGATGTGTCGTTTGACTTCAATATTTAACCTATAAGATAATATACTTTTGTAAATCTATGTTTTATAATAGAATCCTTATGTAAAAACTATATATTATACAACTAAATTTTTAAAAATTATTTTATCTTATATGGTTAATATTGAAGTGGAAAAACGTGCCAAAAAACAAACAGGACACTTATGACGGGAGGGAGGTAGTACTATTTTACCTCTTCACCGCTTAACCGACACACAATCGTGATTATCACATGTTTTACTTTAGTACACTATTTACCCAAACTGATGTGCCCTAATATATATAATTGGAACATACGGCTTACTAAACTGATTGAGCAAAAAGGTATCGAAAAAGCGTTTACCAATACAGTCATGATCATGATCATACTTTAATCTTATCGAATCAAATCAATTATAAAACACATAATTAACTTACCTAGCTATGTCTCATCAGAAACAAATTCAATTTTATTAAATTCTACTACATATGTAAGAGGGTTCCATAAACAGGAAAATTTAATGTTTATATATAGAGCCCGCCACACACACATGAAACAATGTAGAAATAAACACGATTCTAAGGTGCATACTCTAAAGATAAGGCTGATCCATAATTAAAGTGAACGACATACACGAAATGGCCAGGGTATGGTTTTTATAATTCGGTAATGATAGTAGCATTAGCTAGCTAGCCCATCATCATCATCATCATCATCATCTTAATCATGTTTGATCCTGTTTGAAAGAAGAAAAGTGCGTCCCTCAAATTCTGTTTTGGTGTACCCTAAATATGAGGCTCTGCTTTCTACAACTCACACAACATAAACCCATGACAAAGTCCCATTCTTTTGCCTAGCTGAATTGAGAGCTGATATCACTTATCAGTTGAAATTAGAAAAAATAAAAAGAAAAATGATTGATATGACAATTAATATATGTGACATACAAAAAGAATAAACTAACTAATCAAATAAAATGACTTATAATATTGACAAAAGAATGAGACCATACTATTAACTGTCATACAAGTCTTAGTTTGAATCAATGAGCGAGAAGACAAGTATAAGTCTTGTTTTGAAACAATTATACATAGCTTCTAGATTATGATCACTTAAAAAAAAGGTTTTCGCCATGGTATAAATGTGGTAGTTTTGTGGTTGTTTTGTGGTAGTTTTGCTGGTTGTTGTGTGATGGTTGTTTTGTAGTTGTTTTGAAAACTAGTGTTCGGCAGGCGACGGTTTCGTCTGGTTGTTTTGAATAAGTTAGTTTTGTGCAGTGCGTTTACCGTTTTCGGTGTTACAATTAAAAATTTTATATTATATTTTAAAACAATTTTTTATTAATAAAGTTAAAATATATGTAGATATTCAATTATATGCATTAATTATTATTATTCTTTATTAACATTTTAGTGACAATTAATTTATAATATGTATACATATTAATTTATAAATATTTTTTTTACATATATTAGAAAAAATAAAGAAATAAACCATTGTGTTTAGAACAAATATATTAGATGTTACATATAAAAATAAAATTTTATGGATTATATATTAGTATTTAATATAACATTTCAAATGTATTAATACTTAAGATTATTTTAATTTTTAATGGAATAAATAATATCATTGAAATGAAAAAACAATTCTTTCTAATAATAAAATAATTGACTGTAACCGAATATATATATGTACAGCTATCACTTATTATTTTATTATTATATATTGTTTAATTGTTGATAAAATATTTATTTTAAACATATATTTGTAGTTAAAACAATATATTCTATTCAATTAAATATTACTTAATGAAATTCAAAAACATAAATTTAAATTTAATATTGGATATGCCAAGAAATGAAAAATAACGTATATTAGCATATAAAATTATTCTTTAATTATTAAGCACGGTATAAAACATATAATAACTTTGATATAGTGACAAATATATAATAAATTTTATTTAATTTTGTGTCAAATTTAATATATAATATCATTTTTAAAATATAATTATAAGTATTGAAAATTTAAATTAATTTATTAAAAATTAATTAATATTATTAAAATAAATATTCTCGCCCCCTTACTTACAGTTTTCTGGCTCCGCTTCTGTTTACGGTATTCATTCTCTTTACAGCATAAATTGCTGGTTGTTTTGTGGTATAAATGTGGTAGTTTTGTGCTGGTATATTTGTGGTTTTTTTAAAAATTGTTGTTCGGTGATGGCGGTTTGGCATTTTTTGTCAAAAATGTCAAAATAAAAAATGCCACATTTATACCATGAAACTACCAAGTCCGAACGAAGCCAATAATATATATGTATACTATGAATTTTAATATTCCTAAATTTGGACTTATATATATATATATATATATCTATAAATTATACAATAATATTATAAAATCTACTATACTTTTTACTCAATATAAATTATACTGTTAATAAATATAATAAAAAAATAACACACCACTCGCATCCCACTCAAACGAACAACAATAAAATAGCGAAATTCGACACTAAAATGTCTTCGAGTCGTTGCTCTGCGTTCACACCAAGAAGCATACATTTATCCGCAATTTAACTCACAAGATGCGGCGCTCCCTCCTCTCTCCAAACGTTCCGAATTCTCATAAGCCCAGACCACCGTAACTCATCCCCCGTCCTGAAATCCACCGCTAACCCACCCAAAAATCTTGGAATTTCCGACCAACAAACCTTTTCCCTCACTTAAAAAACCACCATAAAAGTCTACTCCTCCAAAAGCGCCGCAGTCACAAAAACCCAGAAACACCGCAACCACAGAACACCCAAAAACCTTGCAACCAAACTTTTCCGACAAAAACCTCAATTCATCAGTAACACCACCAGGAATCAGGACGATGAGGAGGGACCGCAGGGCATACCCAACCTCTAGTATAGCTGGAGAGAAAAAAACGTGGAGACGAAGAGAAAGTAGAAATAGGCAGTTTCCAAAATATATCTCTCAGGAAAACTAAAGAAGATACTAAGGTACCCTCTCTCACGCGGACAACGGTACGACAGCAGGAAAAGAAAAGAGTCCAGAGACAGAGGAGGAAGAGATTCCCAGACTCGCTGCGTGTCCACAGTTTTCATCGATAATATTAATCGACAGGTCTCAGAGTATCAACTAGGTAGACTGGTTTGCACCCTGGTCCCCTCTGTACGTAAGCAGGAAAATGACAAGTCACAATAAAAATGTCGACCTGACAGATATAGAGGATGCCAGGAACGTAATAACAGGCCTCCAAGGATGTAACATCAATGGAAACAGTCTGAGAACTAGGATGGAACACCAGGCGGACAGATGCTGGACCCCAAAGCAACATGACAAGGACTATGATGCACTATGATGCACTGGGACGACAAAAAATCTGCCTTGCAGAATATGTCACGCTTGAGAAGTATCTGTCGTGCAGAATATATCGCTGCAGAGAAGTGGATAGAATACTACATATGTGTTGTAGAGGAATCAGGGATTAGAATTTTTTTTTATGTTTTTGTAAACTAAAGCCTATTTTTTTGTAAACTAAAGCCTATTAATAACATTAGTTATGTATTTTTTAATTTGTTTTGTAAACTAAAGCCTATATATAAGGGGAGTTACTATTATCTTATAAATATGTAAAGATCTTATCAATAAAGAGAGTTACTATTATTTAATAAATATGTAAACTAAACTCAATAAAGAAGAGAGTTATTATCATTACACCGTAAAAATAAGAAGAGTTAATATAACCGAATGAATAATGAGAGTTATTATTTAAACAATCATTATTTAATATGGGGTTACAAAACTAAAATCAGGATTAAACGTAACATTTAAAATTTAACAGTGAATTTTTTTAACTTTCAAATCAAATTCTATATAAACTCAGTACACGAAACATTAATATCATACGCAATTAACAAAAGTGCTCATTCAACATCAAAATCTTCCTTCTATTTTACTCAATTGTTTCTTGTTTCTTCGATTTTTTTAGTGTTTTCCAGTTCTTCAAGAACAAGACTGCATGAGATATTTCTATAATTGTATTTGCTTTTCATTCTCTTTGGTTTTTGTAATATCTAATGCTTAATCTTTTGTAATCTCAACATGGCTTCTTCTAGTGGGAGTGCAGAAATCACCGTTGTGGAATTTTGTCACAATTATTGAAAAACTCAATGGGGGAACAGTTGAATTTCAGTGCAACTTCTTACAAAGCAAGGGAGTTTTTCCAGAGTAAAAGCCCACCTACTTCAAATCCCATGCAAAAGAATCACGGTATGTAAAAAGGTAAAACCTTCATAATTGTCTGAATTGAGAAGAATGGAGGATGATTTTGAGAAAAATGGAGGATGATTTTGAGAAAAACAAAAGCAACTCTCAACCTAAAGATGTACCTTTACCGGGTGGTTCACTAATTATCTCGGAGAAAAAAAGAAAAGTTGAACAATCTCCTTTAGCAAAAGCGTTTGATGGTGAACACAGAAATCAACTGATTGTGAGAATTTTTTACACAGCTGGGTTACCTTTCAATGTAGCTAGAAATCCTTATTTCATTGAGTCGTATAAATTTGCTACTAACCATGCTTTTGGTGGATATGTGCCTCCCAACTACAACAAATTGAGAACCTCTCTACTTCAACAAGAGAAACAAAATGTGCAGAGATTATTGGAACCAATCAAACATACTTGGTCTGAGAAGGGGGTGACTATTGTGTCTGATGGATGGAGTGACCTGCAAAGGAGACCACTTATCAATTTCATGGCTACTTATGGTAATGGTCCAATATTTCTCAAGGCGGTTGATTATTCTAGAGTTGTGAAAGATAAGCAATTTATTGTAGATTTGATGAATGATGTGATAGACGAGGTTGGAGTTCAAAACGTGGTCCAGGTAATTACTGACAATGCTTCTATACGCAGAGGAGCAGGGGAGATTATTGAAAATATTTATCCTCACATATATTGGACGCCTTGTGTGGTGCACACTTTGAATCTAGATTTGAAAAATATATGTGATACGAAAAATGTGGAGCAAAATATGGACACATATCTTGAGTGTCATTAGATTACTAAGATCCATGATGATGCATTGTTCTTCAAAAACTTTATAATGATGCATTCTATGCGGTTGTCTATGTTCAACAAGTTCTCATCTCTCAGATTCCTTTCTGTAGCCGACACTCATTTTGCTTCAGTTGTTGTTATGTTGAAAAGATTTAAGCTAATTCGTTGATCACTTGAGGCTATGGTAATGAGTGGAATTCTTATCGAGATGATAATCAAGAAAGAGCTAGAACTGTCAGAGAGAAGGTGCTAAATCAATTTTGGTGGGATCAAATCACATACATCATCGATTTCACGTCACCTATCTATGAGATGATTAAAGTTTGTGATACTGATAAACCTTGCCTACACTTAGTTTATGAATTATGGGACTTAATGATTGAGAAGGTGAAGTTGGAAATCTATAAGCATGAGAGAAAAACAGAATATAAAGATAGTTCATATTACAGTGTTGTGTATGAAATTCTTATTGCTTGATGGACCAAAAGTTATACACCACTCCACTGTGTTGCACATGCATTGAATCCAAGGCACGTATTATTTTTATAACATATATATACATATTTGTACATAATGTGTGTGTGTGTGTGTTTTTTTTATAATTCAAACATGATTACTAAATTTTTTTAATATACTTTTTAGATTTTACAGTGATGACTTGCTAAGCGAGGTCTCAACCAGAGTGGCTCCCCACAGAGATTCAGAAATTTCAAGAGAGAGAATAAAATGCTTCCAAAGACTTTTTCAGAACAATGATAAGTTCATAGCAATTACGACAGAGTATCGTTTTTTTTCAACAAATGCTAGACCATTTGGAGATATTGGTTCTCTTTCAACGAGAAACACTTTGGATCCTTTGACACGGTGGGCTAATTTTGGTGCTCAAGTATCGTCTCTCCAAGCGTTGGCTTTCAATCTTCTTGGACAACCTGCATCATCTTCTTGTTGTGAACGTAACTAGAGCACCTATTCATTATGTTAAAAGGAATAAACTAATGTCACATCATGTTGAATCATTGGTTTTCGTTCTCAACAACCTTCATCTTCTATCAAGGAATAATGCTGAATACAAAGAAGAAAAGACAAAGATGTGGGATGTAGCTAGAGATAACTTTGGAACTCTTGAAGAGGAAGAATTATTAGAATTTTATGAGTTATCGCTTGATGACCCAGAATTAGAAAGCGTGTATTTTGGTCAGAACAACATTACTCGTTTAGATTGATAATTTATTCTATTTTTCTTTTAGGTTAGTACTATTGTATTCGTTCTTCTTTAAATAATTTTGTTATCCATAATGTTAACATTTAATTAAATAACTTATTTTGTTATATTTAATATACCTATATATTTCTCTTGTCGTCCCCGCGTTTTAAATTTTTTAATAATTATCGTTTTCCCGTCCCTATACACGTTCCCGTCCCCCCCGTCCCCATACCTGTGCAACCTAGACAAGGAGAAGCAAGGTGAAGAAAATATGCAAAGGAGGGACAAGGAAAAACCTGATACAGAAACCAAAAGTCATGCTTTGGCTAGATTGTCAATCAAGGTTAATGCTGATGAAGAGATGAAAAATTGCCTGCGACGATGTGTTGCGGCGACACTGCCTGAGGATAAAGGGGCGAAAGAGGCCATGAAAATCTCTGAAAATATGAAGATATTGTATTAAACTCAGTAAGTACAATCATCAGTCTTTTCTGTATACCAATTTTATATAACAGATTGATTAATTTACCACTTATAGTAATCTTTGAAAATATGCGCATGCTACATATGTGTAACACCCCTACCACTGAACAAGTCATTACCTCATAATCCGTCTCGTTCACCAATACCAAAGTAGCGGAAATTCAATACAAACGGTGGGTGATACAATGCCGAGTACCCTATACCAAACAATACATTTCAACCCTTATTTCAATTCACAATACAAATTCAAACCTCAAATCAATTTTATACCAAGTCTACTACAATCCTCACGTTTGCCGATAACATTTTGGGCTTACAATACAAACTTACAAAACAAATACAATTTCCTTAATCAACTACCCATGCTTAAGTAGCAACCCCGTCCTACTCTCGAACGGTGATCGGCTCCAAAGTACCTGTAAGTAAAAACGGTGCCCCAAGGGGCTCAGCGAATTGCTGGCATGAAATTCACATACCCCGCGTGCTAACGGGGTACGCCGACTACTTGGTTGAGAACATGGGATTCGTTTTATTTCAATAATCATGCAGGACAGCAATACATTAAACATGTATAATAGCACAATCAGTATTCAACATAGAATACAAACGCCAACTCACACATCATGGTAGTTAGTTTATTTTATCCTACTCTTTGGCCTTGAGGGTTTCTACCTCACTAATGCCTTAATTACTTCATTCGTTAACTTATCCATTCTCTTTGGGTACTCATACTCAATTCCTCTTATACTCTTCTCTCGGATACTTGCTAAGTCATTACACATGACCTCCGGGCAGAGTCATACACGGGACTCACCACTGTGCTTTCAAGTACTAGTCTTACTTCCCCAGTTTCGACCCTACTTCAGGTCTAGCATAGTGGGAAGGTTCGACTATCAAACAGAACTATACTCTTAGTTCCTCAAATTCACAAACGTCCGTATCTCTCCGGACTACTCAATTTCCCAAATACTCCTCTCTCGGAGTTATATTGTAATCATGTAGATTACCCTAGAAGTATCTCTCTCGATATCATCTAATAGCTTAGGGAATTTTCTCAACTTCTAGTATTCTCAGATTTAAGGGCTTCCCCAACGTTTCGAATACTTATATGTTCGGGACATTTTCTCATAGTAGGTCGGATCCTCATGTAGGAGGTCGACTATCTTCTGAAGGGAGTTTGTTGGTCCCTTGTATTTCTTTTTACCTCTTTCTTGGGTTCATACCTTTGAACTACCTTTGACTTCTCAATAGAGGTTTCTTTATACCTTTCTACTATTAATTATTTCTTGGATTGTTCCTTTCGGTTCTCTAACCGTTAACGGGAGTTACTAATCTAGTGCATCTCTCTCACGTTCTAGTGAGTTCATAAGTTGTATTATCGTTATTCTGGAATCTATAGTTTTTCGTGTGTTTTCACGTTTTCGTTATTTTGTGAAACGACTCTTTCAACGAGTCACTAACCAATCGGTACTCAATTATGAGTCGGTCTATAACACTAAGTTAGACGGCATAATCATACAAGGATGGTTAGTACACACAGCATGCATCAAGATATACAATCGAAGCAATAGAATATTTTCATGCTTTTATCTTGATTAGGTTGGCACACAAGCAAACAACACACAAATCAGTGTAATCCCGGTAGCATACAGGGCATGAGAAAATCATACCTTTCACCATGGATTAACTTTACCGTGTCATCTTACGTTCCTCGGGTCTTACTCGATCCACTGATCATATTTCAAATGTTTCTATTAACATTAAGGTACTACGATATGTAAACAACTAATACTCCCATGGTTAACCCCGTTAACCTCAATTTTACTCAAGCGTTCTTATGTGCA
This sequence comes from Limonium bicolor, assembly GCA_023374045.1. Classification (NCBI taxonomy): domain Eukaryota; kingdom Viridiplantae; phylum Streptophyta; class Magnoliopsida; order Caryophyllales; family Plumbaginaceae; genus Limonium; species Limonium bicolor. The sequence goes on along the minus strand of CM041776.1, from coordinate 200,134,217 downwards.
TATGTTCTCACCACCATTACTCTCTCAATGGTTTACTACTAATGCCACATATATACATGTGTATATATTATTATTATTATTTTATTATTTTTTATTTTTTTGTTTGACCCGACCGACCCAATAACTTGACCCGACCGACCCAACCCCCTGGGTCGGTCCCTTGGGTCGGTCGAAGTCAGAAAGCACTTGGGTTTGGAAATTTTAACTCGACCGACCCAGCCATGGGACGGTCCCTTGGGTCGGTCGAAGTCAGACCCATTTTCCAAGTGTTTAGTTTACTCAAATCTTCTCCACAAGTATTCTAGCATGTTTTAGTCACCTTAAAACACTCTTAATCATGCTCTAACCTCCTTAAACCATTAGTCAAATCCCTTACCTAATTCTTGTTCAATTCCACCAATTTCAATTCTCACATTTTGCACTTTGCACACTTGTGCATTTTTAAACTTCCCTTGACAATTTACACTTTGTTCTCTCAACCACTTTACCATGCCAATTGATCTTAGGCATTTCCTTTCTAGTACCCAAGTCCGCACTTCATTTTCAAGGTCATGCACTATAGTTCTTTTCTAGCTTCTCCCAAGGCACTAAACATCAAGTTGCTACAGATTTTTGCACCTTTCTAATCAATTCTTTCTCAAGTCTTATAACGACACTCAAAAACTCTTTAGGTTTCTACACAAATTTTGCCATAGCTCACCTACAATTCTAACATTGCCCAAAGCTCATATCACCACCTAATTCCATTCAAAACTAGCCACACCCATAGAGGGTCCTACCAGCACACAATGTTCCATCAAACTCATCAATTTCACCAAATACATTCTAATGCAATATTCATAAACCACTTGCACCCAAGGCCCTCAATTCAAACAACAATTCACAAATTCCTCATAATCACAATCCACACAATTTTGGTCCATATTTTGTTTCATCTTTTATTTCCCCATCCTAAAATTTCTAAAGCATTAAGATAGTAGTTAAGGTAAGCTTTTTACCTTAATCTTCCAAGTCTCCTTTTCAATTCCCCTCTTCTCCTCTTCTCCTCTTCTTCCCATTTTCGGTCAAATAGGCAATGTAATTGCCAATACTCCAGCCCAACACCAAAAAGGATACAATGAACAACAATTAATCCCCTAAACCCCTTGGAATAACTCTAATTCAATGAAAGGGCTTAAAGCACAAAAGTTAGGGTTTTACCTTTAGAGTTCTAGAAGTGGTTTTAAACCTTGAGTCAAAAGGAGGGTTACACCACCATTGGAGAGTTGAACCAATGCCCAAACATGGTAGGAAAACAAGGTATTAAAAGGGGCAAAAATCGGTTACACCAAGGCATGGAGAAAAGTGAGTTTTCCCTTGAATCTTTTTACCTTAAGTGAAAGAGGAGACTCCAAGCTCCAAGAAACTCTAGCTTTCTCTTCAAATGGGGTTATACCCATGGAGGTCAAAGTCATATTTTGAAGATTTTGGAAAGAGAGGAAGATAGCCCTTGAGGAGAGGAAGAAGAATATGTAATTTTTTCTTGATTTGGAGCATGGAGCTAGCTTGTACAAGGGAGAGAAGATGAGGAAGCCATGGATGGGGCTTGCTTGCGTGAGGTAGAAGAAGAAGGGAGGTTCAGAAGAAAGAAGAGAAAAACGAGAGGGAGGGAGGAAAAGTGAGGAAAGAGAGAAACGTGAGAGGAGAGAGAGAGGAGGAAAGTGTTTTTATTCACTTTTTGCTTTTTGCTTTTTGACCACTCTTAATTAAGCTAGTATAGTGTGTGTGAGAGGGCTGATTTTTCCCTCTTAAAACCTTCCCCCTATGTACATATAATCTGGGGGCGTTTTTCGTCTTTTACAAGAAACGCTCGTTAATTTACCCGGATTGGCACTATTCACTAGCCGGGCCCATTTTCCGGATTTTTCTCGTTTCTTTAATTTTAATGGTTCTTAAGCTTCCATTAATGTTCAATTATAGTTATTTGATTGACTATAATTTTTACGGGTCCATTTGACCACTCAAAGTCACGTTCTCGGGTTTTCTCGAAAAACGTGCTCTAAAGCTTCACTAGCGTTTTTAATCCATTTTATGGATCCGTTTTCTTCGGGAATTGTTTCCACATATCAATTAGGCATAAATAAGCCTTAGGAATCCATCTAGGACCCTAACCGAGGTCATATACCTCCTATGGTTGTGTAACGCTCATTTTTGTCTTTTTCGCTTTTTAAGCGTTTTCTCTTTTCTTTTGGCTTTAGTTTCTTCACCAATATTATTTACGCACTATTAGGCCCTTAAATATCATATTAGAATAATTAAATCACCATTTTTAGGTTTGGGGTATTTCAATCTATCCCCCTTAAAGAACTTTGCCCACAAAGTTGGTGAATTCTAATATTGTTAGTCCCATAGGTATTCTATGTTAAGGTCATAATCTCTATATGACCTTACAGACTCAACAGGTCTGTCTCTATATACGCTACACATACCACACACATATCACATCATGAATAGAAATCAAAAATACTCTTTTGTATTCTCTCCGTGGGGTCAGTCCGAAGACAAGAAGACACTACAGTCCTCGAATCCCATATCGAGTAATACACTGCTGATCCCTTAGTTACCGGTCACATTGAGCACTTACACTTTCTGGTTCACGGCCGTTTCATGAAAAATGGGCACTTACTCTCTCTAGCCCATGGTTCCTTTGGTTCTGATCAAAACATTTGCATCACTAGATATCCTTAGGCACTCTAGGTCATCCGCACTGACATAGGACTTCTCTACATCCCGCTGCCCTTGGAAAAATACACACGCTGCCACCGTCCTACCGGTCAACCTAGGACTGTTGCTCGTCCGGTGCAATGGTTTCAAAACTAATCCTCACTCCCACCGTCCTACCGGTCAACTTAGGACCGTTGCTCGTCCGGTGTAGTGGTTTCGAAACCGTTACTCATTCTCAAGTTTGAAGGAAAAATCTCTTCTTTTTTTTCAAAATATGTTGGAAATTCTTTTTTTTTTTGAAAACTCAATACAACTCCAAATACCAATTTATGATAATTACTAGCGTTATTACTTGTGACCACTTATAGGGAGCTTCAGGAGTCATTCGACCCCGATGTGATCAGCATTGGTGTTGAACTATCCTTCCACCTCAATTTGTGTTCGGTTTCCCTTGATCACTAGCAAATCAAGTTCCACCTCCCACCTCAATTCAAACAATCAAATACTCAATCATTTTTCCATTTTCTATCTTTTTATCTTTCGAGTCATAATCACAAAGTAATACATTCCCAATTCTTGGAATTCATTTCTCCAATTATTACTCAACTCATCAATTACTACTCGTTCTAACTCACGGAACCTAGGTCATCAATCATTCTCAATCATACATACCTTAACACAAATCCAAGGATCGAACTCTCTCCATCCATCGTTCTCAAGTTTAATCACCTAGGGAACTCATTTCCTACTAGGTTCTACATCGGTTTCATACCGATTCATACTCATCGTATCTCATGTCTAATCTCAAATAGACAATATCATAAGGATTTTAGTTCTCTCGGAGTACATACGTTTATGTAACATAGGTACCAATCATCAAAACAGATTCTTTTGTGCTATACATGCCGTAGTTTACGCACCTAATACGTAAATCATAAGCTAAGCAGTTTTTCGCTCTACCCTCTTAAATGGGATTACGCCCACGTAATATACCATATGTAAATGAACATTGGTTCATCTAATTCGGGCGTCATGGAGTGTCCTAACTTCCATGCAGTCTATTATACAATGTATTCTGGTCAAAGGTCTTAACCATATTGACGGTTTAGTCCCTGCACCAAGAATTCTCATTGAAGTTTGTTTTACTCATAACCAATTTTGGTTATAGCCTCTCACCCTTTAAGGCATTGATAATTAGCCATTTACTCATACTTACTAGGTATATTTAACCTAAAAATTACGACCCACTAGCTTCTGCTGCGCGACCTGATAACTTAGAGCTTGATTTGCCCTTTTGTTATTCCCAATGTACTATACATCTCTCTTTTATCCCTTTTTATCTTGGGACTAAAGTCTCTCAATCGACGCGTGGTATTTCTTACCGTATGCAAATTTGATGAGTTATAGATTCTCTATCCAGTTCTCTGGAAATCTATTTCGTTTACCGCTGAATACCTTCGTGATTATTCACTTGGTTCCTCCGACTTATTTGTCGGTGCGGCTGAGCTACTACCTAATGTGTAGTGCTTCCTCTGTTGTCAGTGGCTTCTAAATTATGTTCACTTTACTGATTTTGTACAAGAATTTTTTTCCTTATTCGTACGACCTTGCATTTCTTGTGCATCGGTTCTTATGACATTCGTAAGTTTCTCTCCACTCCCATTATGGTGGAGTTCGTTTACTGCGATTGTTGGTATGTCCAACGTTCTTCGTGCTTCCTTGGCCACGGCCGCACGGTTTCGTTTCTAGCTTTCACTTGATTGGCTTGCGCCATGTTCATTGGTATGTTTACAATTCCTCCGTATTTAGTACGGGTTGGTTATTTAGCAACTGGGTACTCTTGTCCCAAGGCTTATTATTTCGTTATCAACTGGTCCTCTAGGGATACTCTTCCCGTTCCTTATGCACTGCAATAGGAATGAACAATGCCTTCTTTGTGAGCTCTTTCATCACATGGTACAGGCTACGGGCTTAACTGCCCAGTGTTGCTTCCATCTCTTGCTTTTCATTTCCATTGAGTCTACTTCATAATTCCTCTTTATTCTCCATTTCATTGTCTGACTATACTCTTAAAATGGTCGCTTGCTGCGTACCATGTTCTTACTGATTCTACAGTATTGTCTCACATGGCATCCGTTATTATGTTAGCTTCCGCTCATGTATCTCTACCATTTATACAATGGTTCGCCATTTACTTGGCTTACTACCACATATGCCATTCTTTAAATCTCTATGCTCCTTGAGCGTTATTCACTTACAATTCGAATTGTACACATACTGTGTTTACTTTTCAACCGATTACTCTTTCGGTTCCCAACAATTGCTACAAAATCTTCTTCCTTTATACTTATCCTTGGAATTCTCTATTTCTTCTTCACATTGTTCCTTGGCAATAACACATGCCCAAACTTTAATATCCTACTAGGTGGAATCCTCTTTCTAAAGGGTCCACATATTCGCCGCTCTAGCGGTATCACAATAACGAGGGGTATCCCCACTCCTAGATTGAGTGCTTCGTTCTCCGCTCTATTCATTTGTTATCAAGCAATATCTCTTGCTTACTGCTGCCATTCTCGGCAATTCTTCTTATCATTCAATGGGGGTTTTGCAACCGTCTAAATCTACATCACGTAGCTGGTTCATGGCTTATTAGCCATATTGCCTTGAGCTATGCTCTTTGTAGGCTGTTTATACAAGTTAAATTTCTCCGTACACCATCGGTGGTTTGGAGGTAATACTGGGCTCCTTGATACGGTTGTTGCATCACGCTTCCGTTCGCGGGAGGCCCCTTAGGCAATATGATATTATTCAGTGCCTTTTACGATTTCGGGTACCTTCTGTTAGGTGGATTTACTTCGGTGTTTAGAACCGAGTATTCGTTTAGCTCTCGTGCATCTATCACGATATTTCGTTCAACTGTTGTTGACTCCAGCACCCTTCAAGGATTTCTCCTGGGTGTTGTTAAGTTGTGCCATTACATCTGGTTAATATTTATGGTATGCCCAGTTAACTAACCGCATTGCAGTACCGTATTCATGCTATCCCTTTTAGGGTTATAATGTCTCCCGTTCTTAGGGTTGACCATTGATGTTTTCTCCTTGTTCTTGGTTAGCTTTACTATCCTCTTCAGTGCAAATAATGCTTCCCATTAGTTTTGGTGATTGTTTTGGGAATTTTATCCCGTTTGTTGGACATTGGCGTGTCCACGCTAGGCATCTGCCTTACTATGTTTAGGCTTGGTATTCATTCCAGCTATTATGCATTTGCTCCGGAATTCTGGAGACATATTCAATGTCTATACTTAATAATCTGTGCTCCTTGCACTTCCTAATTTTTAATCATTTCCTTAGATGAATTCTTTGGCTCCTCTATATTCGTTAGCTTATTGTGTTCTTCCTCTTATCGGTTCGGGTATCCAGTTGTTCTGGTTTAAACTTACTTTGCTGTCCGTAGAACGAAGTTGACTACTTCCCGTGTTTCATACACTACTTGTATACATACGTGGGGTACCTTATTGATACATTGCTACTTACCTAACTAACTCATAAATAGGTCTGTCAGGCTCGTAGGCTCCTTCGGAGTGCGGTCGTCCCACATCTCGTTTTTGTACACTCGTAGTGCTCGTCACACGCCTAGGTGAAGCATTCTGCTGTCAACTCCTCTTATATCGTCTTATGATATCTTGTCGTGATTCTTCTGGTTTGGTTTTAAAAATTTGAGGTTTAAGAGAAAGGTTGAGTTAAAAGAATTTTTTTTTTAAGTTTAAAAGAAAATTTCTCATGGCATTTCAGTGCCGAGTAATTTTAACTCTTGGCCCAAATCTAGTTTTACTTCAGGCCTAGTCCATGACCAGCCAAACGGGCCAGAGCAGGTGGCCCTAGATAGCCCATAGTTCACCCCTTTGTAGAAAAGATTAGATCAAGGTATCCTCCATGAATGACAGATCCTGGACACGTCCATGTAAGGAATACCTATAATCTCTAAAATTTTCCAAACCATCCTTAATGTTAGAATAAAAAGCAGAATCAACATTACAATTCAAAATCAAGTCTAAAAAAAATCAAATTATGTTCCAAAAACCATGTGGGCTTCACACCCATAGTTACAATCTAAAATTTGGCCCTTCTCAATCCAACATTCAAGCCCACACAGCCCACCCAACCCACAAGCCCCCCACAAATAGTCGCCCAACCCAACCAAGCCCAATATTCAGAACATCTCAGCCAAATTCAATTCAATCTCAGCCCAAATTCAATTCAAATCTCTGCCAAAAACAAGGCCCAATTTTTCAAGGCTCAATTTTCAAAGCCCAATCTGTCCACATTTCAAGGCCTAACTCACTCAATTTTCCAAGGACCAATTCGGCCCACTCTTCAAGGCTTAATCTGGTCACTTACCCAAATCTGGCCCAATGTCCAAATCAGCCCAATTTCAAATCCAATTTCACATCCACATCAGCCCAATTTTAATTCCAAATTCATTTATTTAATTCCAATTCAAATTCAAATTCAAATTCAATTCCAAATCACTTCCAATTCAAATTCAATTCCAATTCAATTGCAGCTTCAATTCTAATCCGACTTCAATTCCAATTCCAATAAAAAATCAATGCGATTTCAATTCAATTCAGAATTCGTCTCAATTCCAGTTCAATTCAAAATCCATTCAATTCTAACATAATTCTAAACTTCATTCACTTCGAAAACCACTTCAAATTCTGATTCAAGTTAAAAATTCATTTCAATTCCAAATAATTCCAAACCTTAAACTCCTCAAAACCTCCAATATCCCATACTCCAATTATCTCATTGACTCAAATCATCCTCCAAAGTTCTAATTTCCCCACACTCTGAATGTCTCACAGACTCGAGCATCTCACAGACTTTGACATCCCAATGATTCGAGTGTCTCGCAGACCCGAGCGTCTTACAGACTTCGATATCTCAAGGTTTCAAACGTCTCACAGACCCGAGCGTCTCACGGACTTTGACATCTTATGATTTCAAACGTCTCACAGGCCCGAGCGTCTCACAGACTTCGATATCTCTTTCCTTCCACCACCTGAATATCCCAAATGTCTCATAGACCGAGCGTCTCACAGACTAACCTCCCAAAATCTGAAACTTCTTGAAACTCCGAACCCTTCTAAATCTCAAACACCTCAAATATCTTCAAGCTCCACAAACATCAAAACTTCCAAAACCCAAACCTTGAACTACGTAAGGTCTGATCTCAACAAGGAGTTGAGTACGTAGGCAGCCCATCTGGGGTGCGACCCCATTGTAATAAAAAAACCCCTTTTCCAGCTCCAAGGCAGTACTCATACCTCTCAAAGCATTAAAATCCTTTATGACTCCCACAAACCGTCGAATTCTTTAACCCGCAAAATTGGACTCCCAATCTTAATCATTTCCTCAACATCAGAATTTTCCCAATCTTTCATTCTATACCCATCCGATTCATCAACTCATCTTCTTGGCGCTAGCTTGGCAGAAAAGCTCGCCTCATCAACTCTCCACACTCTATCCTCTTTCTATCCAATCCCAGTGGCCCTTCATGAATCTCTCAAATAAGGTTTTGAAAGCAGGCAATCCCGACAATTGGAGACCGAGGTTTCCTCGGGCACCAATCTGAAGTCGTGGTCGTTGCCACTTCCAAGGGATTTAACCCAGTACGAACCCACACAGAATCTCTGCAAATGACCAGATAAGTTCTATCCATAGGCAATAATTTTAGAGTCAACCAACGGTTCTTAGAACCCTCCTTCTCTTTCCTTCCTAGTTCATTTAGGTCAAACTAGGTGGCGACTCTAGTCAATTTCTGCCATTAGGGCATAAGTCCGTGTGGAGCCCATTGAGAGCGGGTGTAGTGTTCGCTGACACTCCCCTTAAGCTTTCTGGGAAAGACAGACGATAAAGTAGGTATTTGAGGGCTGCCAGAATAACGGGTTTTTACCCTCCACAGAATGGCTAGTTCTAGGATCTAGGCTTCTTAGTCATACCATATTTAGATAGACCCCCCTCATACCGAAAAAATCACCCTCCACATTTTGTAAGTAATCGTGGTGTGGAAACGTTAATATATAATCGTGAAAACGTTTATATTTAACCGTGGAAACGTTTATATAACCTGGAAACGTTTATATATAATCGTGACATGGAAACATGTATATATAATAATGGCATGGAAACATGTATATATAATCGTGGAGTGGTAATGATATATATAATCATGGAATGGAAACATTCATATATACTTGTGGAAACATTTTTATATAATCTTGGGGACGTTAATAAGATATCATGGATACGTTAAACATAAGTTAGTGATGTATTTACGGTTAAGAGTGGTGCCAGTATTTAAAGACAATTTCAAACTATAAAAAATGAAAAAACATTTGAATATCAATTCCATTGTTTTACAAGTTTTAACTCATGCTGATTAAAGAAAGATAATCCTTGACGAATTAGCTGAAATGTTAAATGAAATTATGCAAACTATACAAATATGTTCCTTAAGGAGAAAAAATGTAAACTATAAGAATTCAGTGAAGTCCTTTCCATGTTGAATTGAATCTTTCTCTTTCATTTTCCTTTTCTTGCTTGGTTTGCTCAAATTCACCTCTAAATTGCTTTTCAATCTTGACCTCGACTTAACAAGGTTTTCTTCCACCTTTAGAGTGTGAGTTGCTACAACAGAGTTGCTAGATGCTGCTGTAAACAACATAAAAGTAAAATTAATATCAGATTGAAGAAGTAAAATTAAGTATAAAACACTAACAACAAACAAATATAACTTTACCATTAACAGAAGCAGATGAAGAGGTTGCTTCAGTTACACTTCTCTCCATTAAAAGATTATGATACTTTGATGACATGTTCTTGAGATCTTCATGTAGAAACTTGAAAGTGTCATTGTAATCACAAACTGAGTGTGCAATTTTGTAAAATTCCATACAACTGAATGAGACACGATCCTCCAAAGGAATATGAACATCAACGGATGTACGTGGCAATAAGTAATAATCAATAGTCTTTGCCTTCTTAGTATAATGTGACAAGATATGCTGCTCTGGAATGTGCCTCAGAATTGGAAAACCAAAGATACCAAGTAGATGACAACATAAAACTCCAAGAGAATCAAATAGATGACAAGAACATTCAAGGATAGTCTTGTCAGTATCAACGAACACCTCCCACTTATCCAACTTTGCATCATTAAGACCATGTTGAACTTGAAATCGCCTATGAGATGAAGTGAAAGCCCCTTCCAAAGGTTGCAAGACATAAGAAAAACTCTTGGAAAATTGTTGTTGGAATATCTTGAACATATTTCGAGTATAGATTTCAGTAGCTTGACAAACAAGTGGGCTGTGTGAGAATTCATTCAAAGGAGCATATCGAAGATTTTCAAACTGACACTTAAGTTCATCACCTCTTGGTATTCACTAGCTCATGAAATTGAGCAAAAAATTTATCAAGCTTGTATCCTGGCTTCAAATATGCCTTTAAATATGAGTTGAATGATTCAGAAAGCTGAGTATATCTCATACCACCACTAAAGTGCAACCTTGTCCAAGCACTTTGATGCCTCTTGTCATATATTATCTGAAGCCAGCTATGGCCGTAAGGCTCTTTACTTGGAAAGTGAGATTTAATCATTGAAATCCATACTTGTTCAAAATCATCTTCTGAAGAAACATGATACATCAACTTTTTAATATCATCCTTCAATCCTTTATACATAATAGGACCAAGATTCTTCATTCCATTTTGTATCAAATGCCAAGTGCATAACTCATGAAAGCTAGAAGGGAATACAAGTTTTATTGCACCAGCTATAGAAGCATTCTGATCCGTCAATATTGTCAACGAACTCTTATCATTCATGCATGTCAAAAAAGTTTTGAACAACTAAACAAATGACTCAATTGTCTCATCGAATAACAAAGCAGCACTGAATATGCATGACTTTCCGGTGATGATTCAGACCAACAAAAATAGCTGCATAGAAAATATACAATTTGTTCAATATATAATCTATTCGAATATAGTTGCATAGGAAATATACAATCTGTTTACCAAAATCTAAAAAAATGAGTCTATAATGTCTTTCCAAACATTATCCAGATGTGAACAAAGTAAATAATAAGAACAGATTAATAAAGGAAATAAAATAAAAGGTAACACAAAAATGTACAAATGACTAAAGGAACACATACCCAGAGGACAGAAAGATTTTTTGGTGTTGAATAGACCTGGCAAAACTGACCCGAATCCGAAAAACCGAGCCAATCCGATCCGAATCTCACCGAAAACCGTTACTTGAAAAATGACCCAAATCCGAAACAAACTGACTCGGACCAAACTGAATCGTATTATTGTAAAACCGATAATCCACAACCATCCGAACCAAAGTCATTAAAATGAAATCAACCGAACCGAAGTCACCCATAACCCGACGATGACCCGAGATCCGAAGTGACCCGAACTGAAACCAACCGAACCTAACCCGCACCGAATCCAGTGTGACCGAAATGAATATATCCATAGTGACCCGAAAGAATATATTACATTAATTATAAAAGATAATGAGGATGTAACAGAATGTTCATACCAAATCTATATTTTGAATACAAATCAGTATTTAGCATTTATATCATACAACACTGAACAATGCCCCACAATACTACCATTATACCAAAAACTCTAATATCATAACATTAAAATACCAAACAATGCTTACAATGAAGTATCATGAGGCTGTGGTTCAATTAAGTTCTTTAAGTTAAGTTAACTCAAGGACTAGTTAATAAATTAAAAGACACTATTTAAAATCTAAAAAATAATATATATATATATTCCACATGTCAAGTTGTAGTAGGATTAAGGAAAAAGGTATGTTACCCTCACAAAATAGGAGGAGTACCGAAGTGGTCACCATTAATAGATTGAAAAAACAAGTTACTATACTTTATACAAATTTAATAACTATCCACAAACATACTTTATTTATACTTCTCTCAAAATAATGAAACTACTAAATAAACTAAAACAACATCAATAATTATGTTAAGTTAAGAGTTTATTGCTAATGTATAACATGATGCAAATTATAATTATTTGTTTAAATTAATCTTTTATATGCATTCATACTTGTTGAGATTAATTGAAGTCAAAATTACATATCATGATTATTAAGTTGCTTGATTTTTTAAAGTAAACTAAATTTAACCTAATAATTGACCCAAATTAGACCCATGACCCAAAAAACCGAACAACCCAGAGGCTAACCCGAACCAAAAGTTACCCAACCCAAAGTCACCCTAGCCGAAAGTCAACCAAACCGAAAGTTATCCATACTGATCCAAACTGACCCAAAAATTTAACAAACCAAACTCAACCCGAACAAACCGAACTCACCCGACCCAATCCAACCCGGACCAAATACTGGACAATTTGAAATCAACCTGAACCAAACCGAACCAAACCCAAACCGATTGACCCGAACTACCACCTCTAGTGTTGAAGGTGGTATCAAAGGATACCACGTCTCCAAAATGATATAATCCATACACATTCTATCACCCGATCATAAAACATTAGCAATCTGCTCTTTGGTATCTAAACTAACATTATAGTAGAACATGGGAGAGCGAAATTGTTAATTTCTAAAATACTCCATTATGAATGTTCCCTCACCATGCTCCATTGTCTTCTGTCTCAGCCTACTTAAATGATTTTTCAAGTCCAACTTCTCAAAGCCAAGAGCATATTTTCCTCCGGCACACATACCCATTATATCATAAGATGAACGGAGTGGAACTCCAGCGTTCTCAAGACATAATGCAAAAAAAACTCTAAGATTCAGTGATATGCCTATTTATCTTCAACAAATGAGAATGACATTGAGGTTGCAGCAAGTGAGAATGTTCATCAGTCTAACGCTCAATAGTACACATGTTTGTGTGTATTCAACCTAAGATATATATGAGCTTGACAATTAACTCTAGTGTCCGGCCTTGGATTTATGGACATATTAGGCAAAACATCATCAAGTAACACCTCCTGGTATTTAGGATTCGAAGTACTTGTCCTTTTGAATCCATATTCAACATAGCAGAATGCAAAATACTTCAAAATCCCAATTTTCTTGCATTTATTTTAGAAGCGAACTCTAGAATCAAAATCAACCTTGCAAGCATACTTATTGTAAAATTATCTACACTCCTCAATAGAATTGAACCCCAACTTTTCCCATGAGTTTCTAATTTTAGGATCATATAAGGAGCCTACAATAGTCATAATAAGAAAGCAATCAATGAATAGAACTACAATAAACTAAAAAACAAATTGTATCCTAAGCAGATATAAAATGAGTCCATCATACACAAAAATATTATCCACATACATTTAAAAACGTGTACATAAGTAGTAGAACAGAATAAGCAATAAAACAGAAGAACTAACCATCATGAACTTCAACAGTGGGTTAGGAGTAGATTTACATGAAGCAGCTTGATTAGGGAGAGATAGTGGATCTTCATTTTCAGCCAAATTCTCACAGAAATCAGATATTCGTCCACCTTCAACAACGTATTTCTAAGAGTTTAAATAAACTTCAACAATGGGGTTATGAGCAAAATTATTTGAAGAAGCTTGATCAAGGAGAGATAGTTGATCATTCTCAGCCAAATGCTCACCAAAATCAAATATTCGTCCCCCTTCAACAACATCTTTCTTAGAATATAAATCAACTTCGGAAGTAGATATGAGCCTTATTAAGATCAACTTGAACTGCTGAACACCTTTCTGATAATTCAAATTCTTCAAAACATTCAACAAACTCTGAAGTATGATCTTTAATCAACATAGCTAAATCCGTAAAATAGATAGAACTAATTAATGCTGTAACCCTAAATTAAAAGTGGTAAGATAAAATACATTAACAAAACAAAGCTAAGATTAGAAGAAAAGAACTAAAGAACAATCAGTATGTTTAGTGAAGCATTACCATCAATCAAATGCAATCAGATTGAGGAAGAACAACCATTATTATGTTAGTGATGTGTGTAGAAAAATAGAGGGTTGCAAATATTCATGACAATAGAAATATTAGAGAGAATTGGATTTATGCTGATTTACATGGGTATTTATGGGAGAAACTAAAAAACTAGCCGGTAGAGTAACACTAATTATTACCTAAAATCTAGCAACGACTAATTAATTAGACAAGAACACAACAACAACACAATGGCTAAATAATTAGATAAGAAGATAATGACTAATTATTTTACCCTTCATCTAAATTAAAGATGCTATAAAATAGCTAATACTTTTTCTAAAAATTAGGCACTAGAAAATAATAACGTCGGTGTTAATATTTTAACACTCCCCCTCAACACCAAATTTGATCTGTGTTGCCATGCTCAAAAGTCTTCGGAAGCTCTCAAGTTTGTTGCCGCTCAAGCCTTTAGTGAATAAATCTGCTACTTGTTCTGTAACACCCCAACTACAAACACCATACTTAACAACATTTAGCAGCGGAAATACAACTCAACATCTAACTTAATCCTTGGGTGCTACACGCCGTTAGCCACCCACGTGGCTAACAAGGCTAATACATACATAGTGTACCGGTCTGATGGATAGGACTCCCGAGCATTAACATTACAATCCCACTTCATAACTAAACCGAGTCAATTACAATTACATTACAACTGTACCGAGTCTAATACATTCCATTACCGATATCACACTTCGGTCTTACATCTCTTACAACTACATGAACAACTAATAACTATCCATGTATATACAGCTACCCCGTCCTACTCTCGAACGGCTGCCAGCTCCATTGTACCTGTAAAGTAATGGGGGCCCCCAGGGGGTCAGCACCTTTGCTGGCATGGTAATCGTGCAGCCCGCATGCTACCGGGCCACGCACAACTATTTATCATCTGAGCATGCGGTGAATTATATTTAAAACATGCATGAACACTATACACACATATCATGCTTATAAATCACACATCCAATGAACAGGATACAAGCATAAGATTAACACATCACATTGGTTAGATCACATTATTGTGTTCTTTGACCCTTGAGGGTTCTACCCTAATGGAGTTATTCCTTGTTAGACGACACATACCCTTTTAGTCGGGTTATACTTAATTACCTCTTATATTTGTACGGGGTTGATTTCGGAGATCCACGTACACGTACAACATAACAACATACTTCGCATAATAACATGTATACAACTTAATACCGTTCTTCTTAGAGAACGTACACTTTACTTAGGATGTGTCGGAGGAAATATAAGTCCGAGCACACCGTACACATTTATTTCACTTAGATGTGTCCCGTAATATGGGCCCGATCACACCATACACAATTTCCCCTAGCTCCAAATAATAGTGAGGTAGGTAAGCCTTGGTTAAGCTTGTGGGTGGTTGTAATCCAAGGAAGGAAAGCAACCATATCATAACAGTATTCCCCCTAGCCCTGAATAATAATCAAGGTAGGTAAGCTTTGGTTAAGCTTGTGGGTGATTGTAATCCAAGAAGGAAAAACAACCATAACATAACAGAGTGGGAGTTAATTCAAATATAGACATCAACTCGCAAACAACGCGCGCGACCGGAACGACCGGATTCCTCACCCCCCATATATATTCATATTAGTTAGAAGTTCCTTTATGGAACTTGTCACATCATGACACCGTATGGTGTTATAAACTTGGTTAATCACACACAAGGGAGGTAACATCCCATTCGACAAACATGGACAACAACATTCATTAAATAACAATATACTAAACAAAAGCCACACACATCACACACAACCACAATATACAACTAACGCACGGATAGCCGTAGTTAGAACATTCCCGTAGGTTGGGACGTTTAATCCGAATACCGATCTCTTATGTGATCCTACAATCGGTTAGCTACGATTTAACACATAATTAAGGTTAAACGGTATCGGAATTATTTACGCCACATTAATGAATTACTATAAACTTATTTCATGCTTTATCTTGCAAGGTGGAAAACACACAGAAAAACAAGTTGGCATACAAGCTGGTGTAACCCGGTAGGACACAGGTTGCAAGAAAACCATACCTGTCACTGCGGGGAAATACTTTACCGGGTGTTCTCACGTCCCTCGGTTCACCCTTGTTCCTCATGTCTTACTCTTGAACCACTATTTACATGTCAAATGGTTCAATTAATATTAAGGCATTACGGTACGCACATAATTGCTACTCCCGTTCTTACCCCGTTATCCCGTTATTTCGGTTTAACTTAGTGTACTTAATTCTTTAGCTTACTCACTCACTTCCAACACTTGTTTATACTTCTTAGGACCTTTATAAGTCACCAAACAACTCCTAAACATCCTCTAAAACCAATACCATTCAATCCCCCTTGTTTAGAAGCCTTAAAACAGTTTTTTTTTCTTCTCTGGTCTGGACCGCCCCTCTGTGGCGGTGTAACACCCCAACTCCAAATACAATGATCATCGCCCTAAGTCCATCTCATTCATTAACAACGCAGCAGAAAAGTTCTACTAATTTGGTGTTACCGCCGTTAGTAACCTACGTGACTAACTAGGCTTATTCTCTTATAAGTCACGGTCTGACTAACCGGATAATCACTCGAGCATCTAAAACATTACAATTCATAAACCACAATTTATACCGAGTATCTCATATCCTAATACATCATACTAATATCTCATCAATTTACTAAACGAGTGTACATGCACAACTCGTGTAACAAATGTAAAAGCAACCCGAAGTACTCTACCCGCTCCTACTCTCAGGTTGAGTCTTCGTCCGGTACCTACCTGCAAAGTTTAAATCACAGGCCCCAAGGGGCTCAGCACATGGCTGGTACAGAAAACGTGCAGCCCACAAGCTAGCCGGGTTACACACGACTACTTTGTCGTATACATGCAATTGTTTATTCATACAAATAATAATAAGAAGTACGATAATAAACAACACATTTATGTGAAACATTCACAGCTCAAACAAATTGGACGTCGTAATGGACGCCCATTAATGATGTAAGTTAGATTGCTAACTCCTGAGGCCTGAGAATTGTTTAGTTCTCGTGTTTGACCATACCTTATAAGTGTCAACCGTTCTCTTATTAGAACTGGTTGTTCTCTAACTGAATTGTTTATTTTTGTCGGGTCATGGTAACCCTAGCCAATGAGTTATTAGCTCCATTGGGTTAATAAACAATAATTCTTAAGTTATGAGGGGTGTAGGCTTGACCCTCCTGCGCCTCCTGAATTTGCCTCCCATCTCGAACTGTTCACTCGAGATGGTCGGGTCAGTTTGTCAACCCTAGGCGGAAGACAGATCTGATACAGATGCCGACTCCTAACCTGAACATGCATGACCGGAGTCAGTCCCGGATTCCTCTTCTCCCAAGTTCCCGTTAGCTGAAGTCTCATTGACAATTTGTTAGTTACACCTCTCTCGGTATTAACCAACTAATAACAGGGAGTATTTATAACCTTATACAATTGTTTATTAGACATAGTTAATGAACAAGCTCTGAATCAATTTGTGTTAGTGTGCAATGGACACAAAACAACAATACAATAAATCGGTTTCATGCTTAATCTTACTTGGTCGCATCACAATAACACATAGCACACAAACCGAGGTAGACCTCGTTAGCAAACAAGCTACAAGAATCCCATACCGTACACCGGAGACTGGCTAGCTCTTAATCCCACGTTTGCCTAATCCGCCGAACGCCTCTGACTTATCTAGATCTGTAATCAGAACTAGTATTAGTACCCTGTGTCTTAGAACTAGTTTGGTTCTCTTTTCAACTTAAACCTCTTTCTAGGTTAACCCGGGTATAATAGTATACCGTTAAACGGGTTCGTTCATTTAGGAGCGTTTTCGAGCTCAATTCTAATTCATTAACTCACTAACGTCGTTAGTAGTTATTTAGTTGCACAGTTAGCAACTTTAGACTCATACGGACCTTGTATTAGATTTTCGTATTTTTCACTATTCATCCATATTTCACTATTCATTTATACGGTCCCGTATTCTACTATTCATTTATACGGCCTCGTATTTTACTATTCACCGTATTTCACTATTCACGTATACGTATTTTATTATTCACGTATATGTCTTGTATTTGACTATTCATATATACGTAGTTACTATTCATGTATACGTATTTACTATTCATGTATACGTATTTACTATTCATGTATATGTATTTACTATTCATGTATACGTATACTATTCATGTATACGAGTACTATTCACGTATACGAGTACTATTCATGTACACTAAAATTTTTCATATACGCCCGTATGATACTCCGTATCATACGTATTTATTTCTTTTTCCAATATAACTAGAATTTTCATTAAAAATACCTTAAGTAATGATTTCTCCTATACTTATTAAATTACGGGTATGCCCCTCGTATGCCTTAAGTTATATACGGGTCTCGTTTAACCCCGTCTTAACTCTGTTTCTTTTACAACTTGTTTCTAAATTCTTTATTTAATTTCCTTAACCTTTTAAACACATAAAAATGTGTTATTTACATTACTTACCCATAGTTTTCTCTAAATCTCCATTTTACTCTTAATAAGTTCTAAACTTGTTTTTTTTATTTCTAATTTCTTCCAAAGTCTCACTTAATTAATTTCTTTAATACTTTTGGTCAATAACCAAAAATACCCCAGTTTGACCAGTCTTTTATGGTCAAACCCCCTAACTTTCCATAATTTACAATATTACCCCTAAAGTTAATTTAACTTAACTTTTTATTCCTTTATCCTTTTAATATCGAATCTTTTGCTACCAATTTTATTCTATCTCCTCTAAACATTTTACAAACTGTCATTGACCAAGTTTGACCATGTTTGACCACGTTTGACCAGGGAAATTACCATTTTACCCTTGTGGTCTTTTCTTTTATCCTAACTCGTTTATTAACCAATTTAACTCCAATTAATTTCTAATTTTTGTAACTAATTTTCCTACAGATTTTTGAACACCAAAAATCATTTTAAACATCACTAAACCACCAGATTTAATTATCTAATGTTATAGTATATATATACCATCTTTTATTAACCTTAAATATACCAAAAACCTTATAAATTCCTTATAATATTTATTAACTCTTTATAAATTGTAAACTTAATTCTACAATTATTTTCTCATCATCTAAACTCTCAAAAATTCCATATTGACCTCATATATTTTCGGTAATCACCATTAGGTACTAAAGCTTCTTAAATTTTACATATTACTCTTAAGTATACTAATTCCTTTAATTTAACTAAGTTAGATAATTTTTCTAACTCATATATAACCTCCTAATTTTCGGCCATATAGAAATTCATAGTATATGAATTTTTCTTGTATATTATGATAGCTTATATTGTAGCTTATATCATAAGGAGTATAAATCTAATTTTAGATTTACAAAATATTAACATTTAATGTGTTAAAAATTGAATCTAACACATCAATAATTTTGGTAATCCTTAACAAAATAAATAACATGTTATATCATATTTATATCAACAATTAAACCTTGAAATAGGTAGTTGTAGGATTTACCTTGTATATTAACCATTAGCTTAATATTTAAGCTTGATTTCCTTAGAAATTTTGACAGCAATTTGCTAGAGAAATTGGCTCCAAAATTATACAACAAGATGAATAATAAGAAGGGTTAGTAACCCTAGGCATCCGGCCTTGATGAAAATCAAAGAAGGAAGAGTTTCCAAGAAGGCAATGTTTTACCTCGAGAATCAAAGGCACTTATTCATGGTGTTTCCTGAGAATCTGGGGGATCATGAGCTATGGTTGTAAAGCTCTTGAAGAGAGTATTCCAACTAGCTATCAAGCTTGTGATTTGGAGCTAGGACGAGAAAGTTATGATTTCTACAAGGAAAGGTGTTCTTTAAGGTTCAAAACTAAGAACATTGCACTTGTTTTGTGTTATTTCTTCAAAGAGAGGATGAGCTACGAATTTGGGAGCTCTCATTTGACAGGTAAGAGTCTCATTAATCATTCACTAAGGGGACAAGATGATAAGGCAATCCAAGGAAGTCTTGGTGGTTGAAATAGTACATTTTAAAAGCATTTTTGGACATGGTGACTCACCATTGAGGTCGGCCAGCATATGCCTCATTTGACCTGAATTTTTTTGTTTCTCTAATGTGTTTATGTAATATTTGACACATTAAACTCGTTCCTAATGACTTATACCATGTGATAGGTATGTTACAAGGCCAAAAATGCCTTAAAACACCTTTTATGCGCTT
The DNA here is from genome assembly GCA_023374045.1 of Limonium bicolor. Lineage (NCBI taxonomy): Eukaryota > Viridiplantae > Streptophyta > Magnoliopsida > Caryophyllales > Plumbaginaceae > Limonium > Limonium bicolor. The sequence continues at coordinate 200,114,177 of CM041776.1, read as the reverse complement.
CCCGGTTCACATTGATTATGAAATTTGTTTTGGATTGTTTAAATGTGTTCTTAGTACATTTAAAACCTTTAGAAACTTTGTTCGTGAAATAGCATGTTGCTAATTCCAATTTAAACCAAGTCGTTTGTTGTTTTTCCTTGACTTTCGTCAGTTTAGTACCGGTTTTTGTGTGGACTTGTATACTTAATTTGTGTGTATACGCTATGGCTCCCATGACCATTTTATTGTTGTTCCCTTATTCTTTATTGGTATTTAGGCTCATTAGCCTTTTAATTCCATATATAAATGCTTAAGGCACATTTTTCTTTAAAGCACATTTTCCTTTAAAGCACATTTCCTTTAAAGCACATTTTTGTGCTCTAAGGTGTGTTTCCGGTTTAAACGCTAATTCCGCTTAATGCGTATTACTAATCTTAGAGGTATTTCATATTTGAAATCTCTTGGGAATGTATTGGTAGTTCCCTAATTTATTTATACTCTTTAATACACCTTTTGCTCTAATTGTTCCTAAAGCATGTTTTGGTGTAAATTGTTGTTTAACACTTATTCTAATGTTTATAAGGCACGTTCCAGCCTTGGTATATCCTAATTAGATAGTTCATTAATATATTAAGGTTTGGGGTATTTCAATCTACCCCCCTTAATAGAACTTTGTCCCCAAAGTTCCTATGTATCTATATCTCTTAGAACACACAGGTAACTTCACACTAAAAGATCATATAGATCACTCAATATCTGTATAGGCATTCTGACTCATAAGGTCTGCCATATATTATATTTACCACACTTGTCACACAACATGTCTTTTGCATGTTTTAGTAATCAAAATACTCTTTGTATATTCTTTGATGTATACTCCTCAAGTAACCGGTCCGGAGACAAAGGTTTTCATGTCCTCGAGTTCATGAGCGAGTAATACAGAAAATACATGACAACTCCAATTCCACTTTATGCTACTGCATCTACTCTTAACGTGGTTAATTGTGACCACTTGTAGGGAGTTTCAGGAATCATCCGACCCTGATGTGATCAGCATCAGTGTTGAACTATCCTTCCCCCCAATTTGTGTTCAGTTTTCCTTGATCTGGCCAATATCAAGTTCTACCTCCCACGCCAACTTCAAACAATCAAATAATTATTCATGTATCATTTTATATCTTTTAGTCCTTCTAGTCATAATCATAAATCAATACATCTCCAAATTATGGAACTCAGTCCATCAGTCATTCTTAATTCACCTCTTAGCAATTACTTAGAGAATTTAATTCCTACCAGGTTCTACATCGGTCTCATACCGATTCATACCTCATAACATTGCCATATTTGGTCTCATAACAATACATATCATAGGGATTTTAATTCCCCTGGAGTTTCTACTCCTCTTTTCCTGAATTCTCGCACCGAAGTTAACGAGGTCGTCCTCTAATACATCTGGTATTCGCATTTAATTGTGCGTAATAACCACAACCACATAAGAATGAATACATGTGTTTATATAACATACGTATCAAACATCACAACTAATTGAATTGTGCAATGCACACTGTAGGTTACGTACTGAATACGTGAAATATAGGCTAAGCGATTGTACGCTCTACCCCCCTTAAAATGGATTACGCCCACGTAATCAACATTATATCATCCTTGGACATAAGTTCAAGATGCTTATGTATCATGGAGCATTCTAGGTTCCATGTAGTCTATCTCACATTATGATTGGGTCAGAGGGTCTTCACCATGGTAATGGCTTAGTCTCTGCATCAAGGATTCTTATTGGTGTTTATACCAATCTTACAACTGGTTCAAGTGTAGTCTCTAAGGCTCCAAAGTATTTGATAGATGTGTCGTATATTTTATTCGACTGGAAGATGTGAGACATATCCTTCCTTCTCCTCTTTTGTTAGGTATATCAAATCTTTAAGATATGGTCCACAAGCTTCTGCTGCGCGACTCTGATAATCTTGGGGCTTAGTTTGCCCTACCTATCTTCTTTAATAGGTTTTAAAACTCCTTTATACCCTTATAACTTAGGAATAAAGTTCTCTTAATGGACGCGTGGTATGTTTATCTATACACGGTCTCTATGAGTTATAGCTTGTCTATCCAGTTCTCTGGAGGTCTGATGTTCATACTCTTATTACGCCTTCCAACGTCTGATTTGTTTCCTACTAACTGACCCTCAGTCTGAGATTTCTATATTATCTGGTCTTACTGTTTAGTGCTTATTGCTCTTCACAGTTTCCTTGAAAATCTTCAAACATATAAACAGTTCGTACTTACTAATTAGTGCTTCTCGCACTTCATAATTCTTAATCGTTTCCTCCTGGAATGAGTTCTTCGACTCTTTTAATCTCATTGGTTTAAATGAGTTCTTTCTCCTCCATTGTTCATGGTAACTTGCTGTTCTGGTGTAAGTTTGCATCTCTGACTGCCGTACGGAGTCGACTACTTCTCGTATTCCTTACACTACTCATTTACATATATGGGGTACCTTAATGATACATTGCTACTTACCTGACTAACTTATAAATAAGTCCTTCATGCCCACAAGCTCCTTTGGAGTGCGGTCGTCCCACATCTCATTAAAGTATACTCGTAGTGTTCGTCACACGCTTAGTTATAGCTAATTTGTGAAGTATTCTATTGTCGATCTCCTCTTTCATCATTCCATGGTAACACACTTTTCGTTCTTCTTGAACTTAATCAAGGAATATCCATCTACTGGGTTCATAATTGCATTATACCTTCTGTATTTAGTACGGACTCGATCCTTTAGTAATTTGAGGTCTCTTTCCTTAGAGCCTCTTATCTTATTTCTCATGTCGATCTACTAGGAATGCATTTCCAACTCCTTACGGAATGGACAGTGTGCTTCCTGTGAAACCTTTCATCACATGTTCCAGGCTACTGGTATTACTGCACAGTCTATCTCCCATTTCATCACCTTACTTACATTGGTTTTTAATTCATAAATCTGATTGCTTTCGTGTCAATATTTGATGGCTTATATATAGTGGTTGCTTTGCTGTGCACCGTAACTTAATCTACCTGAAAGGTATTATTCTCCGGCCTCCACTACCGAAGTAGCTTTAGCTTTCTTATATTGCCCATTGATGGCACAATTCTTCAATTGTTGACTTCAATCTTCTTGTTCATTTTCATCATTTTCTCTAATTCATCTTCTGTTATGTATCATGTTTCTCTTCTTATTTCGTTTGATCTGTTAGTGTTATCTTTCTATATGAAGGTGTTCTGCTTCAATCTCAGGTTCGTAAGTAGGCTAATTTCTCTCACATTCTTTCATCCTTTATGATGTTATTTACCATGTAATTTAACCGGTTACTGAAGAAGTCATCCATTGAATCATAAACTCTTTTGAGCGTTCGTCACTTGACGTGCCATACTGTGCACTCACAATGTTTATCTCTGACGATTGCTGATTCTTAAATTCTGGGTGTTGGATATGAGGTCTGTCTCTGCAGCCTTCCATATTATTTATGTGTAACTTGAATGTTCTAAGGTAATTTCAAGGTCTACGGTTCCCATTCTCTAATAGAGAGTATTCAATCTCTAAGAAGTGAAAGCCCTTTTTGAGGGGTTTTCCCACTCATGGCCTCACAACAAGGAGAGGTATCCCCACCCTAAAAGGAATGGTTCGTTCTCCACCCATCACTAGCACTATCTCAACATTCTCATTGGTGCCCTTTTTTGGCAATTCCTCCTCAATTTAGTATAAGTTTCCATAACCACTCGTATGTACGAGTTGTAGTTCATTCATGGCCTAGATAAGCCCTCTTATGCTTTACTGTGCCTCGAGCTCTGATGTATTTAACATCCTTGGCTTGTAGGCTCTTAATGCTTGATTAGTCTCAAGTGATAGCCGTGTTCGGTTCACTGTTGTATTCTTAATCATTTGTAGGTTATCCACGTAATTATCTAGTTCTCTGAACTCTGTCAATGTTAGGTCGCATCATTGGATGTAATATTAGGTTTAACAATAAGTTGTTGTAACTCGCTTCCTGCTGTGGAAGTTCGTTTAGGTAATCCGATGTTAATCAGTGTCTGTGACAATACCTTCTCTCTCATAGACTTGCGTCTTTTAGCAATTAAGGATTAGTTCTCATTAGGCCTCTGCCTCCAGGTGTCTAAGTCGGATATTTACCCTGGATATCATGTGCTGCCATGTCAATACTTTGTTCAACTTTTGTTGACTACGCCACCCGTTAATGACTAATCATATTTGGGTGTTAATGAGTTAGGCAAGCAGTACTAACCATCGTTTTATGGCTCCTTTTCTGCTCAACTATACCAACTCTATGGTGTAGTTCTTTTGAGGTTCTCTCTTTTGTGATTGCACGTCTTTGATCCTAGGTAAGTCATTGCTTAAATTTGCTTTCTCTGATTCTGTTTCTAGGGATTTATCAACATCTTCAGTGAAGAGTGCTGTTAATGGTATTATTTTGGGAATTCATCCCATTTTTATTGAAAGTTGTTATGTCCTCCATTTTCATTGTATGTCGTAATACCTTCCTTGCAGGTTATTACTTACATCCGGTCCTCTCACATTGTTGAGTAATCCCTTCGGTTCTTCCATTCAAGGTTAGGCTTGGTTTTGGGTTGATGTTCTTACCTGTAGTGTCAGTTGTCTATTACTGATGCTCATGTCGTTTAGTTTCCTAACCAAGTCCAGCTCCCTGCTGACTGGGGTATTGATTTAGTTGTCATGGTCAGGCCGTCAGGCCCTCCCGATATTTCGCTCTTCAGTATTAAGATTTGTAATCCAGTGTTAATATGTATTATATCCGTGGTTTTTACCATTTGGTCTTCACGGCTTCCTGTAAAGCTTCATTGCGGCGGCACTTGCCAAGGCAAGTGCGCCATGCAAGATGGGCTATCGGTACTGTGTACGTCGGCAATGGTACATTCTCCTAAATTCCATGTAGGTGGTAGTCCATGGGACTCCTTCTTTGCCCTTTTTGGCTTTGGTTAATTGATTATCTGGGCAGCTTCCTGACTGCTTTTGATTGTATAATTACTTATCAGGGTATTCCTCTTTCTGAGGGAACCCTTTTTCTTTTGCTTTCGCCATGGTTCTCACTCTCATTTCCACACCTCGTCGAGGTTATCGAGTATTGACTCTCCTTAGGCACTACGTCGTAGTCCTATCTTGGAGTATGACTTGCATATGCATTCGTAGTCGTCTGGGCTATTGCAGTTAGGTCTTTGCAACCCCTTTTTTGTAGGTTCGGAGTTACCCGCTTCATAATTGACTTTTAGGTAGTCCCTATGCTCTTGCGCGGTATGATCCCACTGTTATTGCTCCCTTGGACTGTTGTCCGGTGTTTCTGTCGCTTCTCTTGTCCTCCCATTGCACTCGTAGTGCTTTCCTTCTTACTGGTATGGCGGGGTTATATCGACTGCGTAGCATGTCGACCCATGTTGCCGGTAATTATTATTCTCTCATTGGTAGGATTCCGTTGGTAGCGCCTGTTTCTACGTTGCGCTCCAATTAGGACCTTCAAGTCTTGAAAGACTATTGCATAACGAGGTGCTTCTCGTATTGCATAATACTAAGTATTTGCCAGATCGGGTTTTCCCGAGTAAGAGAAGGCTTGTCATCTCTCTGGCGTTCATTTCTGGTATCTTAGAACCAGGGGCGCGGAGGGCAGGTCAGGTATTATAGATATCCGATATACATCGGGAATCCTAACTAACGCACCTCTCGCACTAATACTCAACCCTTATCCCAAAGTCTAAAGTTCCTAACTCGGTAATTCCTAAGCTCGGTAATTTCCAGTCATTAGAGCGTAACTACGCTCTGATACCACTTTTGTAACACCCCAACTCCAAATACAATGATCATCGCCCTAAGTCCATCTCATTCATTAACAACGCAGCAGAAAAGTTCTACTAATTTGGTGTTACCGCCGTTAGTCACCTACGTGACTAACTAGGCCTATTCTCTTACAAGTCACGGTCTGACTAACCGGATAATCACTCGAGCATCTAAAACATTACAATTCATAAACCACAATTTATACCGAGTATCTCATATCCTAATACATCATACTAACATATCATCAATTTACTAAACGAGTGTACATGCACAACTCGTGTAACAAATGTAAAAGCAACCCGAAGTACTCTACCCGCTCCTACTCTCAGGTTGAGTCTTCGTCCGGTACCTACCTGCAAAGTTTAAATCACAGGCCCCAAGGGGCTCAGCACATGGCTGGTACAGAAAACGTGCAGCCCACAAGCTAGCCGGGTTACACACGACTACTTTGTCGTATACATGCAATTGTTTATTCATACAAATAATAATATTTTATGCTAACTCGTTTATTAACCAATTTAACTCCAATTAATTTCTATTTTCGTAACTAATTTTCCTACAGATTTTTGAACACCAAAAATCATTTTAAACATCACTAAACCACCAGATTTATTATCTAATGTTATAGTATATATATACCATCTTTTATTAACCTTAAATATACCAAAAACCTTATAAATTCCTTATAATATTTATTATCTTTATAAATTGTAAACTTAATTCTACAATTATTTTCTCATCATCTAAACTCTCAAAATTCCATATTGACCTCATATATTTTTGGTAATCACCATTAGGTACTAAAGCTTCTTAATTTTACATATTACTCTTAATTATACTAATTCCTTTAATTTAACTAAGTTAGATAATTTTTCTAACTCATATATAACCTCCTAATTTTCGGCCATATAGAAATTCATAGTATATGAATTTTTCTTGTATATTATGATAGCTTATATTGTAGCTTATATCATAAGGAGTATAAATCTAATTTTAGATTTACAAAATATTAACATTTAATGTGTTAAAAATTGAATCTAACACATCAATAATTTCGGTAATCCTTAACAAAATAAATAACATGTTATATCATATTTAGATCAACAATTAAACCTTGAAATAGGTAGTTGTAGGATTTACCTTGTATATTAACCATTAGCTTAATATTTAAGCTTGATTTCCTTAGAAATTTTGACAGCAATTTGCTAGAGAAATTGGCTCCAAAATTATACAACAAGATGAAGAATAAGAAGGGTTAGTGACCCTAGGCATTCGGCCTTGATGAAAATCAAAGAAGGAAGAGTTTCCAAGAAGGCAATGTTTTACCTCGAGAATCAAAGGCACTTATTCATGGTGTTTCCTGAGAATCTGGGGATCATGAGCTATGGTTGTAAAGCTCTTGAAGATAGTATTCCAACTAGCTATCAAGCTTGTGATTTGGAGCTAGGACGAGAAAGTTATGATTTCTACAAGGAAAGGTGTTCTTTAAGGTTCAAAACTAAGAACATTGCACTTGTTTTGTGTTGTTTCTTCAAAGAGAGGATGAGCTACGAATTTGGGAGCTCTCATTTGACAGGTAAGAGTATCATTAATCATTCACTAAGGGGACAAGATGATAAGGCAATCCAAGGAAGTCTTGGTGGTTGAAATAGTACATTTTAAAAGCATTTTTGGACATGGTGACTCACCATTGAGGTCGGCCAGCATATGCCTCATTTGACCTGAATTTTTTTGTTTCTCTAATGTTTTTATGTAATATTTGACACATTAAACTCGTTCCTAATGACTTATACCATGTGATAGGTATGTTACAAGGCCAAAAATGCCTTAAAACACCTTTTATGTGCTTCCCGGTTCACATTGATTATGAAATTTGTTTTGGCTTGTTTAAATGTGTTCTTAGTACATTTAAAACCTTTAGAAACTTTGTTCGTGAAATAGCATGTTGCTAATTCCAATTTAAACCAAGTCGTTTGTTGGTTTTTCCTTGACTTTCATCAGTTTAGTACCGGTTTTTTGTGGACTTGTATACTTAATTTGTGTGTATACGCTATGGCTCCCGTGACCATTTTATTGTTGTTCCCTTATTCCTTATTGGTATTTAGGCTCATTAGCCTTTTAATTCCATGTATAAATACTTAAGGCACATTTTTCTTTAAAGCACATTTTCCTTTAAAGCACATTTTTGTGCTCTAAGGTGCGTTTCCGGTTTAAACGCTAATTCCGCTTAATGCGTATTACTAATCTTAGAGGTATTTCATATTTGAAATCTCTAGGGAATTTATTGGTAGTTCCCTAATTTATTTATACTCTTTAATACACCTTTTGCTCTAATTGTTCCTAAAACATGTTTTGGTGTAAATTGTTGTTTAACACTTATTCTAATGTTTCTAAGGCACGTTCCAGCCTTAGTATATCCTAATTAGATAGTTCATTAATATATTAAGGTTTGGGGTATTTCAGGCGGTCCCAGGGGTGGTCCACAACAGAAACTACACTCTCCCTGCAGAATTCGACTGGACCTCCCCACAGGGGCGCTCCCTAGGGGTAGTCCACAACAGACCCCATTTTTAAAAGTGTTTTTCTACACATTTTGAACTCCAAATTCACCCCAATCTTTTCCCACTTTTCCACAATCTTTCCACATGTTTCCTACATGTTTAAACACCTTAAACATGCATTAAACCTCTCCAAATCTTTGGTTTAATCCACCACCCAATTCTTGCTCAAATTCAACAAACATCAATTCCCATATTTTGCACTTTGCACACTAGTGCGCCACTAACTTCCTCTTGCTAGTTTCTTACCTCCTACCAACCTTACCAAATCTCTTATTGACCATTCCAATTCATTCCTAGATGCTTGCACTTCTAAACCCACATTCACTCCTTGTTTCACAAGTTACAAACACCAACTCTTTTTCTTGAAATTCCAAGTTACCAAGCATCATTATGCTACAGATTTTGCACTCTTTATCCCATTCTCCATGTACCATTATAAGTCTATTAAACCACTCTACTCAACACTACAAACACCTAAGTCCTCCCATTCACCAAGCCATCATCAAAACACTCATTTCCTACCAAAATTCGCCATAACCTCCCCATAAACCTAACATCCTCAATTTCCTCCATTCTCACCAAAGTAAATCCTATACTAACCACACCCTCAAGGGGTCCTACCAGCACACCATTTTCAATCCAAAATCTACCAATATCTCTTCAAACAACAATATGGCTCAAACCTTAAATACAATGGCACTTAGGCCTTCAATTCAACAAAATTTTACAATTCTCTCTCATATCATCCAAACACATCACCAACACAAGTTTTTGGTTTCATTCCTTTAATTACCCATCCCAAGCTCTAAAATAATCAAAACATGCATTAAGGTGAGTTTCTTACCTTAAGCTCACAAACCCTCCTTCTCTTTTCCAATCTCCTCCTTCTCTTTCCCTTGATCAAAATCGGCCATATGGGAATGGAGTTGCCAAACTCCATCCCAACATTCAAGAAACACAAAAATGGATTCAACTAACCATTTAAATCCTTAGGAAATTCAAATCCAAGGAAAAGAGCTTAATGCACAAGGTTAGGGTTTTACCTTTGAGATTTTTAGAAGGGGTTTTCACCCATGAATCAAAAGGAGAGTTCCACCACCATTGGAGTGTTGAACAAATGCTCCTAAACAAGAAGGAAATGAAGTATCAAAAAGGGGAAAAATCGGTCAAGAAAGGAAGGTGAAGAAAAATGAGTTTTTCTTGAATATTTTTACCTTATGAGAGAGAGGGGACTCCAAGCTTCAATTTGATGTCATTTTCTCTTCAAATGGGAAAAACCCATGGAGATGAAGTTCATCCTTTTGAAATTCCGAAAAGAGAGGAAGATAGAGGATGATGAGGGGAGTTCAAATATGTAATTTATTTTCAATTTGGAGCTCAAATGGAGCTTGGGCATGTGGTGGAAGTTGGAGTAGCCATGGAAGCTTGGGGAGGAGCTTCAAATCGGCAGCACCAAGGAGGAGGAAAGAGAGAACGGCTGGGAAGGGGAAAGGAGGAAAGAGAAAAGAGAAAAGGAAGAAAGGAAAATGAGAGGAGAGAGAGTGTGGGTGGGGGTATAAGTTACTTTTTCACTTTTTGCTTTTTGACTTATTTAATTAGCTAACTAGTCATGTGTGAGGGGGCTGTCTACATTAGTAAAACCGGCCCACTAATATATACACACTGGAGCGTTTTTTGTCTTTTACAGAAAACGCTCGTTAATTTACCCGGTTTTAGCACTATTCATTAACCGGGCCCGTTTTCCGGAATTTTCTCGTTTCTTTAATTTTATTGGTTCTTAAGCTTCCATTAATGTTTAATTATAGTTATTTGATGAACTATACTTTTTACGGGGTCATTTGACTGTTTAAAGTCACGTTCTCGGGTTTTCTCGAAAAACACGCTTTAAGACTCCGTTAGCGTTTTAACGCATTATTTGGATCCGTTTTCTTCCGTAATTTTTCCCACATGTTCTTAGTGTGTAATTGGGGTATAAAAATATATTTATAACCCTAGTGAAGGTTATATACCTCCTAAAATAATTAAATACGCGTTTTCACGTTTTATGGCTTTTACGCATTTTCTTTTTCTTTTTGGTTTTTATTCCTTCACCAATGATCTTAAGGACTTAATTAGCCTTAGGAAATCATAATTACATAATTAATTAACATATTAAGGTTTGGGGTATTTCAATCTACCCCCCTTAAAAGAACTTCGTCCTCGAAGTTCATAATTTCCCTCATATCCTTTTAATCAGAACACTGGGATTATTTGCAAGATACAACTTCCATACTAAAGCACACAACCTCGGACTTAACGGTCCGGGTAACATATCCACATCCATACATGACACACTTACATAATAACCTCGGACTCAACGGTCCGGGTAACATAACAACATTTGTACTTACATAACAACCCTTAGACTCTCAGGTCTGGGTCACATAACAACATTCAGACTTTAAGGTTTGGATAGCATATCACTTTCAGGCTCATAGGCCTGAATAAAATCTACCACACATATCACACAACATGTCTTAGCATGTATAACAAACAGAAATACCTTTTCCATCTCTTCATGGGCTCAAGTCCCATGTCGAGTACATATACACTGTGATCCCGCAGAACCCGGTCGCGATGGACACCTTCTGGTCCCCGTTCCTTTGGGAGATCAAAACAATCACATACATTTTTAAAATATACTTCTCATGTCACCGGTCCGAAGACAAAGGCTCATACGTCCTCAGCTCGTGAGCAAGTAATACAAAAATTATTCCTTACGAGGTTAAGTATAAGAGAATCCTTTATTCAAAATATCAACCGAAGGCCCTTTTTACAAGGTCAAGTAAAAGAAATCCTTCATTTGAAAATACCATTTGAGAATCTTGGAAATATTGATTGAAGTCTTGAAAATACCAATTGAAAATTTGAAACACCAATTTAAAATCCATTTTGAAAACACAATACAACTCCAAGTCCAATTTATGCTAACTGCATCTTATTCTTAACGTGATTATTTGTGACCGCTTATAGGGAGTTTCAAGGATGATCCAACCCTGATGTGATCAGCATCAGTGTTGAACTATCTTTCCACCCCAATTTGTGTTTGGCTTCCCTTGATCGCATGCAAATCAAGTTCCACCTCCCACGTCAATTTCAAACAACAACTAATTCAAGCATTTACCATTTTCTATCTTCCAATCCTTCTAGTCATAATCATTACATCTCCAAGGGATAGAACTCCGTCCATCAATTATCTCCATTCACTTTTAATCAAGTTACCTAGGGAATTTAATTCTCGCTAGGTTCTATGTCGGTGTCATACCTCTTCATAAATCACAATACTGTATATATATGCTTTTATCGAAATACAATGCACGGTTTTACATTTAGTATTATATGAACATACATTGCCGGGGTTTTAGTTCCCCGGGAGTTTCTTTACTCCCTTACACTTGTACTCTCACACAATAGTTAACAAGGTAGACACACTTATCACAATGGTATTCGCATCTTCTGTGCGCAATTACCACAATTAAACCATGAATGAATGCGTATGTTCATATTACATACGCACCAATAATCAAAACAAATTATTTTGTGCTATGCACACCATAGTTCACGTACACTTGTATGTCAAAACACACTAAGCAGTATTAGGCTCTACTCCCCTTAAAAGGAATTACGCCCACGTAATCAATCACTGAACATCGGTTTAAAATGTTCTGCCATCGTGAAGTGTTTTAACTTCCACGCGGTCTGTTATACAATGCGTTCTGGTTACAGTATCTTAACCATATTGGTGGTTTAGTCCCCAAACCAAGAATTCTCATTGGAGTTTATTTGACTCCTAATCGGTTTCGGTTCTGGCCTGTGAGGCTTCTAGGCGTTAATAATTAGCCATTTACTCATATTCACTATGCACATTCAACATTTGAATCACGGGTCTACTAGCTTCTGCTGCGCGACCCTGATAACTTTAGAGCTTAGTTTGCCCCATTCATTATTTTTCATAATGTATTGTACATTTCCCATTTATCACCTTCATCTTGTGAAGAATGGTTTCTCAACCGATGCGTGGTATCTCTTACCGTGAGCGAATTTGGTGAGTTATTAAACTTTTCATCCACATCTCTGACAATTCACTGTGTATACTGCTATGTATTTCACGATTATTCACTTAGCCTCTTTCGACTTACTGTCAGTTGAGGTCGAGCTACTACCTAATATGTAGTGCTCTCTCGGTTATTTCCAACACTTGAGGTATAATGCATACCGGTATTTGGTATTCCGTGTTACCGCAGTCGCTTATTGCTAATCATGCCTCCACATTTGGTTATGTACAAGTATTCATCCATTGGTACGACCTTGCACTTGGTGCTTATAGCGTCATAACTCTTTTTCTACTTCTACCACAATTTACATTTCCCCAAATTCCTAGCTATCCCACTCCATCATTACTGCGCACGTGCAATACCAAAACACTCAGTCATACAGAGTGCAGAGGCGTAAACCCTTGGCAGTAAATCTCTTATGCGATTGAAATAGGAATGAACATTGTGTCCCAATGAGACCTTTATTACATCGTACTGGCTACTGGCTTACTGCCCAGTCTATTTACTATCACTTACCTTGCATTCCCACCGAGTTTAACTCATAACTCCGTTTGCTCCCCACAACACTGTTTACCAATACTCGTACAATGGTCGCTCACTGCGCACCATGTTCTTACTCATTGTACAACGCTAACTTACATGGCATCCACTCTTATATTAGCTTCTGCTCATGTACTTTCACCATTCTTATTATGGTTCAGCATTTATTTGGATGACTGCTGAGTACGCTATTCTTCGAGTCCTTATGCTCCTTGAGCGTTCTTCACTCTACACTTAGCATCACACACCTATGGTGGTTGCTATTAAACTTATTTCTCCACAATTGGTACAAGCGCTTCTATTCATATTTTTCTTATTCAAATCACCCTTGGGTAATAACAATAGGGTTAGTCCTTAACATATCTCTTAAACTTGGTTCACATAATTACCGCTCCCGCGGTCTCGCAATATCGAGAGGTATCCCCACTCTTAAAACAGTGGTTCGTTCTCCGCTCTCTTCACTTGTACTACATAAACTTCCATAATCGATTAAATTTACGTAAAACATTAACTTTGTGGCTTATGCGCCTCTTTGCCTCGAGCTGTGCTCATTATAAGCTGTTCACACAAATTTTACTCCTCCGTACAGCATTACATGGTTTGGAGGTTGTATTGGCTCCCTGACAAGGTCGTTGCGTCACGCTTCCTTATATGGGATGCCTCTTAAGAATGTCCGTTTACCTCCTAACGGCTTATGTTTACACCGGGTATTAGTTTCAACTCTTGTGTTTCCATCATGACATTTCGTTCAACAATTGTTGACCCAAACACCCTTCAGGATTGCTCCTGAGTGTTGCTAAGTTATGCCATTACATCTGGCTTGTACTTATGGGTATGTTTAATTAACTACGCTGCTTTGCGTCCTTGGATGGGTTTAATATCCTCTTCGTTGTAGATCGATATTCCCCGGTAGTCTTGGTGATCATTCAAGGAATTCCATCCCGTTCATTGAACCTTAACGTGTCCATATTAGGCATCTGCCTTACTGCGTTCAAGCCGGGTATTCATCCTGCTACCTTGTGTTCCCTTTACAAATCTTGAGACATGTCAATTGTCTGTACTCATCAACTTGTGCTCTTTGCACTTCATAACTCTTATTCCTTCCCTGGAATGAGTTCTCCACTCCTTCAGACTTGTTAGCTTCATAGCGTTCTTTACTTCCGGTGTTCACGGTATTTGATTTCTCTAGTCTAATGTTTGCACTGCTGACCGTAGTATGGAGTTGACTACTCCTCGTGTTCCGTACTCCACTCGTATACATGTGTGGGGTAGGTACCCTACTGATACATTGCTACCTGCCCGACTAGCCTATAAGTAGGTCTGTTAGGCCCGCAAGCTCCTATCGGAGTGCTGTCATCCCACATTTCATTTTCGTATACTCGTAGTGTCCATCACACGCCTAGGTGAAGTATCTGTTGTCAACTCCCCTTATCTCATCCGATGATAATGCACCTTGGTGTTTTCTGAACTTAATTAAGGGAAATTCATCCACTGTCTATATTAAGTACGAACTGGATTCCTTCCCTCGGGTTAATACCCTCGGGTTGTAGGATTGTTCTGAGGTTGCTCAAATATAACTAGGTGTGACTTACCTACTGCGTGGCGCTGAGGCCGGTGTAGGTCTGGTTTTGTTTTTAAAGAAAATATACAATTTGAGAGAATTTTAGGCTTGAAAGAAAGTTTGAAATAGATATGAGTTTGGAAGAAAATTTGGGTGTGAAAGAGGGTTTAAACTAAATCCGAGTTTGAAAGAAAAACTGGGTTTATAAGAAAATTCTTCCCGGTGTTTAAAATGTCTTCACGCTTTGACCAAGTCTAGCTTCTCGCTGACTGGTATATCTTCACATACAATGGTTAGGCCACTAAGCCCTTCCAGGTTTCACTCTCCAACTTCTTGGATTCGTGGTTCTATATATTTCATTCACCAATACGATATTCCACTAAGTACTTCATAGTCATTAAAATTTTCCCGAATAGCTCTATTATAGCTGCACTTGCCATGGCAAGTGCGCCATGCTGGCTAGTTGTCGGTTCAACACATACTGGTTTGCGGTACTACTCTTATTATTACCGTATTCGGTAGCCTTGTTGGCACTTCCTATGACCTTACAGTCTTGATAATAGAACATTTGAGCGACTCTCATCGGCCTTGACATGGTAGTCGTTAACTAGGGTGAGTCTCCACACACTTAACTTTGTGTTCTTTCTTAATGTTCGTCCCCACGCATTTGCCGTGGTTACTGAGACTTGATTCTTGTTTAGGTACTACGTCGTAGTCCTATCGAAGTATGTTTCATAAATACTCCCATAGTTGTCTAAACCATGATAATCGGGTATTACAGCCTCTTTGGCGTTGTAGGTTTGGATTTATCCAACATTGACTAGTTCCTTAGTCGGTTACTATACCATGGTCGGTATTATTTAACAATAGTGGTCCCGTAGACATGTGTCTCAGGTTTGTTGCTCCTCCATTGTCCGCTTCTGTGCACAGCTAGTCCTTCCTTTCTTGTTGACTGGGTTTCCTCGACTGCTAGGCATGTCGACCCAAGTCGCCGGAAATTTTGGTTCCCTACAGGTATATTCTCAGTCCTCCGCTATTGAGTGCGGGTAAAATTGCTAAAACGGGAACCGTCTCCGGGGTTCCCAGTTCTTGGAATCTACTGTATTACATGTTTTGGTTCTTACTCAAACAATTCACAACAGCCAGTTCGGGTTCTTCCTGAGTATGAGAGGACTTTCCATCTCTTGGCGTTCTTTCCCGTGTTATAAAACGGGGGTTGTGGAGGGCGGGGAGGATATTGTAGGTTTCCAGTACCCACTGGAAGTTCCTAACTTGCGTACCTCTCACGCTATAACTCAACCCCTAAACCCAAATCTTAAATTCCTAACTGGTACCTCCTAAGCTCGGTATTTCAGTCATCAGAGCGATACTTCGCTCTGATACCACTTTTTGTAACACCCCAACTACAAACACCATACTTAACAACATTTAGCAGCGGAAATACAACTCAACATCTAACTTAATCCTTGGGTGCTACACGCCGTTAGCCACCCACGTGGCTAACAAGGCTAATACATACATAGTGTACCGGTCTGATGGACAGGACTCCCGAGCATTAACATTACAATCCCACTTCATAACTAAACCAAGTCAATTACAATTACATTACAACTGTACCGAGTCTAATACATTCCATTACCGATATCACACTTCGGTCTTACATCTCTTACAACTACATGAACAACTAATAAATATCCATGTATATGCTACCCCGTCCTACTCTCGAACGACTGCCAGCTCCATTGTACCTGTAAAGTAATGGGAGCCCCCAAAGGGGGTCAGCACCATTGCTGGCATGGTAATCGTGCAGCCCGCATGCTACCGGGCCACGCACAACTATTTGTCATCTGAGCATGCGGTGAATTATATTTAAAACATGCATGAACACTATACACACATATCATGCTTATAAATCACACATCCGATGAACAGGATACAAGCATAAGATTAACACATCACATTGGTTAGATCACATTATTGTGTTCTTTGACCCTTGAGGGTTCTACCCTAATGGAGTTATTCCTTGTTAGACGACACATACCCTTTTAGTCGGGTTATACTTAATTACCTCTTATATTTGTACGGGGTTGATTTCGGAGATCCACGTACACAACATAACAACATACTTCACATAATAACATGTATACAACTTAATACCGTTCTTCTTAGAGAACGTACACTTTACTTAGGATGTGTCGGAGGAAATATAAGTCCGAGCACACCGTACACATTTATTTCACTTAGATGTGTCGGCCGTAATATGGGCCCGATCACACCATACACAATTCCCCCTAGCTCCAAATAATTGTGAGGTAGGTAAGCCTTGGTTAAGCTTGTGGGTGGTTGTAATCCAAGGAAGGAAAGCAACCATAACATAACAGTATTCCCCCTAGCCCCGAATAATAATCAAGGTAGGTAAGATTTGGTTAAGCTTGTGGGTGATTGTAATCCAAGAAGGAAAAACAACCATAACATAACAGAGTGGGAGTTAATTCAAATATAGACATCAACTCGCAAACAACGTGCGCGACCGGAACGACCGGATTCCTCACCCCCCATATTATATTCATATTAGTTAGAAGTTCCTTTATGGAACTTGTCACATCATGACACCGTATGGTGTTATAAACTTGGTTACTCACACATAAGGGAGGTAACATCCCATTCGACAAACATGGACAACAACATTCATTAAATAACGATATACTAAACAAAAGCCACACACATCACACACAACCACAATATACAACTAACGCACGGATAGCCGTAGTTAGAATGTTCCCGTAGGTTGGGATGTTTAATCCGAATACCGATCTCTTATGTGATCCTACAGTCGGTTAGCTACGATTTAACACATAATTAAGGTTAAACGGTATCGGAATTATTTACGCCACATTAATGAATTACTATAAACTCATTTCATGCTTTATCTTGCAAGGTGGAAAACACACAAAAAAACAAGTTGGCATACAAGCCGGTGTAACCCGGTAGGACACAGGTTGCAAGAAAACCATACTTGTCACCGCGGGGAAATACTTTACCGGCTGTTCTCACGTCCCTCGGTTCACCCTTGTTCCTCATGTCTTACTCTTGAACCACTATTTACATGTCAAATTGTTCAATTAATATTAAGGCATTACGGTACGCACATAATTGCTCCGTTCTTACCCCGTTATCCGTTATTTCGGTTTAACTTAGTGTACTTAATTCTTTAGCTTACTCACTCACTTCCAACACTTGTTTATACTTCTTAGGACCTTTATAAGTCACCAAACAAATCCTAAACATCCTCTAAAACCAATACCATTCAATCCCCCTTGTTTAGAAGCCTTAAAACAGTTTTTTTTCTTCTCTGGTCTGGACCGCCCCTCTGGGGCGGTCCCAGGGGCGGTCCACAACAGAAACTACACTCTCCCTGCAGAATTCGACTGGACCTTCCCACAGGGGCGGTCCACAACAGACCCCATTTTTAAAAGTGTTTTTCTACACATTTTGAACTCCAAATTCACCCCAATCTTTTCCCACTTATTCCACAATCTTTCCACATGTTTCCTACATGTTTAAACACCTTAAAACATGCACTAAACCTCTCCAAATCTTTGGTTTAATCCATCACCCAATTCTTGCTCAAATTCAACAAACATCAATTCCCATATTTTGTACTTTGCACACTAGTGCACCACTAACTTCCTCTTGCTAGTTTCTTACCTCCTACCAACCTTACCAAATCTCTTATTGAACATTCCAATTCATTCCTAGATGCTTGCACTTCTAAAACCCACATTCACTCCTTGTTTCACAAGTTACAAACACCAACTCTTTTTCTTGAAATTCCAAGTTACCAAGCATCATTATGCTACAGATTTTGCACTCTCTTATCTCCATTCTCCATGTACCATTATAAGGCTATTAAACCACTATACTCAACACTACAAACACCTAAGTACTCCCATTCACCAAGCCATCATCAAAACACTCATTTCCTACCAAAATTTCGCCATAACCTCCCCATAAACCTAACATCCTCAATTTCCTCCATTCTCACCAAAGTAAATCCTAAACTAGCCACACCCTCAAGGGGTCCTACCATCACACCATTTCAATCCAAAACCTACCAATATCTCTTCAAACAACAATATGGCTCAAACCTTAAATACAATGGCACTTAGGCCTTCAATTCAACAAAATTTTACAATTCTCTCTCATATCATCCAAACACATCACCAACACAAGTTTTTGGTTTCATTCCTTTAATTACCCATCCCAAGCTCTAAAATAATCAAAACATGCATTAAGGTGAGTTTCTTACCTTAAGCTCACAAACCCTCTTTCTCTTTTCCAATCTCCTCCTTCTCTTTCCCTTGATCAAAATCGGCCATATGGGAATGGAGTTGCCAAACTCCATCCCAACATTCAATAAACACAAAAATGGATTCAACTAACCATTTAAATCCTTAGGAAATTCAAATCCAAGGAAAGGAGCTTAAAGCACAAGGTTAGGGTTTTACCTTTGAGATTTTTAGAAGGGGTTTTCACCCATGAATCAAAAGGAGAGTTCCACCACCATTGGAGTGTTGAACCAATGCTCCAAAACAAGAAGGAAATGAAGTATCAAAAAGGGGAAAATCGGTCAAGAAAGGAAGGTGAAGAAAAATGAGTTTTTCTTGAATATTTTTACCTTAGGAGAGAGAGAGGACTCCAAGCTTCAATTTGATGTCATTTTCTCTTCAAATGGGAAAAAACCCATGGAGAGGAAGTTCATCCTTTTGAAATTCCGAAAAGAGAGGAAGATAGAGGATGATGAGGGGAGTTCAAATATGTAATTTATTTTCGATTTGGAGCTCAAATGGAGCTTGGGCATGTGGTGGAAGTTGGAGTAGCCATGGAAGCTTGGGGGAGGAGCTTCAAATCGGCAGCACCAAGGAGGAGGAAAGAGAGAACGGCTGGGAAGGGGAAAAGGAGGAAAGAGAAAAGGAAGAAAGGAAAATGAGAGGAGAGAGAGTGTGGGTGGGGGTATAAGTTACTTTTTCACTTTTTGCTTTTTGACTTATTTAATTAGCTAACTAGTCATGTGTGAGGGGGCTGTCTACATTAGTAAAACCGGCCCACTAATATATACACACTGGAGCGTTTTTCGTCTTTTACAGAAAACGCTCGTTAATTTACCCGGTTTTAGCACTATTCACTAACCGGGCCCGTTTTCCAGAATTTTCTCGTTTCTTTAATTTTATTGGTTATTAAGCTTCCATTAATTTTTAATTATAGTTATTTGATTAACTATAATTTTTACGGGGTCATTTGACTGTTTAAAGTCACGTTCTCGGGTTTTCTCGAAAAACACGCTTTAAGACTCCGTTAGCGTTTTAACGCATTATTTGGATCCGTTTTCTTCCGAAATTTTTCCCACATGTTCTTAGTGTGTAATTAGGGTATAAAAATATATTTATAACCCTAGTGAAGGTTATATACCTCCTAAAATAATTAAATACGCGTTTTCACGTTTTGTGGCTTTTACGCATTTTCTTTTTCTTTTTGGTTTTTATTCCTTCACCAATGATCTTAAGGACTTAATTAGCCTTAGGAAATCATAATTACATAATTAATTAACATATTAAGGTTTGGGGTATTTCATGTTCTTCGGTTCCGATGTGCTTTAATTGGATTTCTTCTTGCAAAACTTTCTCTCTAACAAAGTGATAGTGCACTTCTACGTGCTTGGTCCTTGCATGGAAGACTGGATTTTCTGCAAGCCGAATTGCTGATAAATTATCACAATATAAAACAACGCTGTGCTAGACTGATTGATGTAAATCCTTCAACAGTTGTCTAAGCCAAGTACTTTCTTGAGCTGCCATTGTTGCTTCTCGATATTCTGCTTCAGTAGTTGATAAAGACACGGTTGGTTGTCTTTTGCTGTATCACGACACTGCTCCTAATCCAAGCATAAAGACATAGCCACTAATTGAACATCTTATTTCTGGATCACCCGCATAGTCTACATCACATTACCCTTCTAACTTGCAATCTTCACCCTTTTTGCAAAGAATGCCATGACCAAGAGTACCCTTTATATATCTTAGAACATGTCGAGCTACTTCCAAATGAGGTTTCTTTGGATTTTGCATGTACCTGCTTAAGACACCAACTCCAAACAAAATATCAAGTCTTGTTAAAGTTAGATAGATAAGACTACCCACCAATTGTCGATACATAGTAGGGTCTTTCAAGTCTTCCCATCATGAGCACACATTCTCATGTTTGGCTCTATTGGTGTCAAGATAGGCTTGCATTTGAGCATTCCAAACTTCTTTAGCAAATCTTTTGAATACTTTAGTTGATGAAGATGAAGCCCTTCCCGACATGATGAATCTTTTGACCAAGAAAATGATTTAGTTGTCCTAGTTCTTTCATCTGAAATCTGACTGATAAATGTTTCCTTGTTTGGAGGATTTCTCTCTCTCGTCATTGCCTATGATAATTAAATCATCCACATAGACTAACACGACAACAAGCTTACCGCCATGAGCCTTAACAAACAAGCTGGAGTCAACGTTAGTCATTGAATAACCACTATAAGAAAGAAATTCTACAATTTTACCATACCATGCCCTTGGTGCTTGCTTTAAGCCATATAGTGCCTTTCCGAGTTTACCCACGTACCCGAGATGATATTCACTTTGAAATCCTGCTGGCTGGTTCATGTAAATTGCACGATCCAACTCTCCATGCAAAAATGCATTTTTCACATCCATTTGCCACAAAGTTCAATTTTTACTAGTTGCAAGTGCTAACAATACTCTTATCGTTGTTAATTTTGCAACTGGACTAAAGGTTTCATCATAGTCTAGTCCATATTGCTGAGAGAACCCTCGAGCTACCAGACGACCCTTGTACCTGCCAGTTGACCCATCAGTACCTCGCTTTATCTTGTATACCCACTTGCAAGAGATCGGCTTCACATCTTTTGGCTTTGGTACAAGTTCCCAGGTTTGATTTTGCTCAAGTGCAGCTACTTCCTCTTACATAGCCTTAATCCACTCAGGGTTTTTGGATGCATCTTGAAAAGTATCTGGTTCTCGTGCATCAGTTTCTTCTTCAATTGCTACATTTGTGTATTTCAGGTTAGTTTCTTGGTTCTAGTTGATCTTTTGGTGTGAATACTTCATCAGGATCTTCTTGTTGTGGTTGTGGGTGGACACCAGTTCTCCAAGGCCTTAGACCTTGGATTGATTCTATATCTTCATTTGTGTTCGTTGACTCATCCGACGCCACTCGGACTTGAGAGATTTGTGGTTCTCCTATGAATGTATATGGAGGTGATATTGATTCCTTATTTGACGGCCACCATAAGGAAGCTTCATCAAACACAACATCTCGAGATGTGTAGCACTTCCCACTTGTTGGATCACAACATCTCCACCCCTTCCTTGACTGTCATATCCTATAAAAATACACTTGATGGCTTTCTCTTCCATCTTGCTACGTAAGTGGTCAGGCACAAAAACAAAACATACACATCCAAATGCTCGAAAATGACTAACAACAGGCTTAGTGTTCCATAACTTTTCAAATGGTGAAAGAAAACATAACCTTTTTTGGGGAAGCCTATTAATCACAAAAGTTGCAGTATTCATCGCTTCAGCCCAAAAACGCCCTGGAACATTCTTTACATGGATCATGCTTCAACATATCTCTGTTAGGGGCCTGTTCTTTCTTTCTGCTATGCCATTTTGCCGTGGGGTGTTAGGACAAGTAAATTGTTGTATTATCTTGCATACCTTGAGGAAGTCTAAGAACTCTTTTGAGGTGTACTCTCCCTTGTTGTCTGTGCGTAGGTAACGAACTCTTCTACCAAGCTCCGACTCTACGGTCTTCTTAAATTCTTTAAAACTTTATGAAATACCCCGAACTTAAATATGGTGATTAGAATATTCTAATATAGTATTTAAGGGCCTAATAGTGCCTAAGTAATTTTTGGTAAGGAAAATAAATCCAAAAGTAATGAGAAAACGCTTAGAAAGCGGAAAACGCTAAAATAAGCGTTAAATAACCATAGGAGGTACGAGACCTCGGTTAGAGTATTATGAGGATTCCTAAGGCTTATTCATGCCTAAGTAGTATACGGGGATGATTCCCGAAGAAAACGGATCCAAGAAATGCATTAAAACGCTAAAAGAGCTTTAGCGCACGTTTTTCGAGGAAACCCAAAAACGTGACTTTAAGTGGTCAAATGGACCCGTAAAAATTATAAATCATTAAATAGTAATTATTAAGCATTTATGGAAGCTTAATAACCAATAAAAATAAAGAAAACGAGAAAATTCCGGAAACGGGCCCGGTTAGTGAATAGTACCTAAACCGGGTAAAATAACGAGAATTTTCTGTAACAGACGAAAAACGCTCCAACTAGCAGTAATGTGTGGGGCCGATTTTTAAGGGGTCAAATAACCCTCTCGCACACATGTAACTAGCTAATAAGTAAAGGGGACCAAAAAACAAATAGAAAAAGTAGAAAAGGTACTTTCTTTTTCTCTCTCCCCTCATTTCTCTCTTCTCTCTCTCCCTTCCTTCTCTTCCCCACCGATCTGCTCTCCCTCTCTCTGCTGGGTGGCGATTTTGAAGCCCCCAAAGGAAGCAACAATGGCTTCCCTTATTCTTCTTCATGCTCTACCTCCATGTGAGCTCCAAATGTAAAAATAATTACATATTTGTAATCCCCTCATCCTCCTCTACATTTCTATCTTTTCAAAATCCGAAAATGAGCAACTTCATCTCCATGGGTTTTCCCCATTTGAAGAGAAAAGCACACCATTGTGAAGCTTGGAGTCTCCTCTTTCCAACAAGGTAAAAATCTCCATAAAAGATTCAAGTTTCCTCCACCTTCCTTGGAAACCGATTTTTGGCCCTTTTTAATGCCTTGTTTTTCTCTCTCTTTTGAGCATCAATTTCACCTAGCAATGGTGGTGGATTCTCCTTCTTGAACCAAGGGCTAAAACCCCTCATAAAAGGAATTGTATGTGTAATGTATTATGAATTTGGAAGTCTAAACTGTATCGGTAGTGTAAGGATTGTAGTGTACTCGGTATAGTAATGAATTGAAGTTGTAATTGAATTATGGATGAGTAAGCAATGGGAAGTATTGTATTGTGTAGAGTACTCGGTATGTTCATGTTCATCAGATCGATAGTATGTAGTATTGTAACTCGCCTTGTTAGTCACGTGGGTGACTAACGGCATTGTACACCCGCCGTTGGGTAAGGAGTATCCGCTACGAAGGTAAGTATTTGTACAGTAATGACGGTATTAACGGTAGGGGTGTTACACTTTAAGAAAGTTTGAGACTTTTCTTTCATAAAATCAATCCACACATACCTTGAGAAATCATCTATGAAGGTCTCCATATACTTCATTCCATTAACAGATGCCTGCTTGACCGGTCCAAACACATCCGAGTGCACCAACTCTAATGGCTCTGTAGCTCTAAAGTTGGACTCTTTGTATGGCAACTGGTGTGCTTTTCCATACTGACACCCTCCACATATTGTGTCTGTTTTTACTTCAAGTTGAGGGAGTCCTTTTAGCATCACCTTCTTCATACCACAATGTAGAAAATGGAGGGTTGCAAATATTCACGACAATAGAAATATTAGAGAGAATTGGATGAAGTGATTTTATTATGTATTTATAGGAGAAACTAAAAAACTAGCCAGTAGAGTAACAATAATTGTTACCACGACTAATTAATTAGATAAGACTACAACGGCTAAATAATTAGATGGGAAGAGAATGACTAATTATTTTACCCTTCATCTAAATAAAAGATGCTAGAAAATAGCTAATACTTTTTCTAAAAATTAGGCACTAGAAAATAATAAGGTTGATGTTGATATTTTAACAATATGGGGTATAAATTTAGGGGAAAAGAAGATGTTAAGTGTTTGAGATGTTATTGAGTATTATAGAGATTATGAGGAAGAATAGTTATGAGAGACGTGGGTGGGCGTCATGTGGATTGAGCTGCTGCCATCGTACATAGAAAAAAGAAATGGGGAGGAAGACGGTGAGCTGAACAAAATGAAAAAAAAACACAGTGCAAGAAATAGACGCCTTCCGTCACAAATCCGCGGGGATAAACTCCTCACTCCAATAATTATTCGCCTGTTTGCATTAGATAATCGCTTGCATAATAAAAAAATTAAATTATCTTATAAATAAAAACTGAAACTATGCCATCAAATAAAAAAGGAAGGAAATTAAAAAAATGAAGGCAATTAATATAAGTTGCATGCTAATTATATTGCTATTTAACGAGCCTGAGAGAATCATTCTCTCGGTGGATCTATCCTCAGGCTGTGGACAACTCTTTACCCAATTCTATCGTCTCTCCAACAAAAACCTCAAAAAGTCGATCATTATACCAGGTTTGAACATCAAAGTAAAATCTCTGATCCTTATTGAAAAACCCAGGATGCTATTTGTAAAGAGGATCCCATGGCAAAAAAAAAAAAATTAACAATAGAACATGACTTCCTCCTCCACATTGGCCTTGACTGCTGGTAGCACAGGCAGTTCAGCCGCAGCTTCCTTGCTCCACATAGTACCGAGCCCGATAAGCAGCCAGATGAGCATAGTGTACCGGAGGAACTGTGAAGTCAAAGCCATTGAAGTCAAGTTGTACATATATTTGAATTATAAACACTAGATCATAAAAAAGCAGGTGATGAAGCAAAGGCGAGGAGGTCAAAAAATGGCTACTTACCCACAACACAGAAATAGATTTGGTGCAACCGAGCAAATCTGAGAAACAAAGAAACATGAGAAGAAGGAATTAGAACATCACAAGATTCAAAGAAGAAAAAGATGACCAATGAAATATATTTTAGCAGTTAAAGTCTTCTCCCGGTGATCTTACGTGTACAGAGGCTGTTGGTGAGAAGCTATATAAAGTCAGTCGAGAAATAGTTCTCATCAAAGAGAACAAGGAATGAGCGGGCCGACTAGTTCCCTGCACAAATATGACTGGAATGTCAGGAGCTAACCCAAAACAGTTATGATAATTGATATAAATCTCTGTTTTACCTGGTGTGTTAGCGTGGCTGCATAAGAAAAAATCGTATCTTGATGGATGACAGATTTTTGATCCACACAATCGTGCCTAAAGAACAAATAGTTAAAATAATATTTCAAAACTCATGCAAATCACAAGCATTATCGTACTACAATTTTTTATACAGATACGATATAAGTTTTTAAGCCACAACTGGAAGGACATTTAACTAGGTTGTGACAGGAAGAGACGTGTTATTGTGTAACAATAAATGTCAGTGGAGGTGAATATGTATCGCTTACAGATTTGCATGTCTAGATCTATAGAAGGAAACACCACAGTCGGATATGTCAAATTATTAAAAAAACTAAAGCAAAGTAGCAAATAGACACTCTATTTCTAAGAACCAAATCACAATAAGGGTTTAATACCCGTTTTATTGCATTCACTTCATGCAATAGAACGTTAGAAAATCGTGTTTCACTCACACCATCCCTGTATAAGATGATAACTTTAGGAACTCTCCATTTGCTTTCTTGAATGCTAGAAGCAACTTCCTGCAGGTAAAAAAAACCAGAAACGAGACAGAAATGTTAATAAAATTCACATGAAAGAAAACTAATTTGTGAAAATGCGTTAGAGATAGAAGACTACGTACTTTACCATACTATGAAGATCACGAATAACCACGGGGTTGAGAACAAACTTCTGATTTGTACTTAGACATTTGGGGCCAGTCCATAGAAGCCACCACCTATTTAGCACCACCACCAGTAGGCTCTTTTAGCGACACAAAAGGGTTTGATTGTACAATATGAAACCCAAATTAGAGGTGCTTACCGCAGCAATTGACCCAATCCAATAGCCAGGTCGACAGAGACTTTCGGCAGACTGCATCATCCACGACAGTGTTTTTAATTACCCCGCCAGCCTAGAGGTTCAATATGGAATAGATTAGTATTTACTTGGATACAAACATATGACAATATGTAAAACACTGCAACTAATCAAACCTATCTTGACATTGATTTTCAAAGCAAAAGTGTCAAGACATCGATAATCGCTGGATGCACTCCAAACAAGCTTGGGTTTGCAACATTGTGCGACAATCCCAAGATTTGTTTCACAGATTCTTTTGATATTGCCTGTTCCAAGAAAGCATTCATCTTATGTAATCAAAAGACTGATTATCGTAGTCTGTACATAAAATCTTCAATGGGGATGAAGACTAACCATAATAGCGAGTGGTGAGGCTGATCTGGTGAACAATCAACAGCAGTTGCAGATGCACTCCCGCACTATTGGTGGAGTTATAGACGTCACGAAGGACTTGACAAATGACATTGACTCTGTTTGCTTCCATCTTATTGTAATCGATCGCAGAACTATCAGCAAACTCCTTGCAACAGTAATTATAGAATAATTAGAATAACATATACACCCACTACTAAAAATCGATAGACTATGACGCTAGAAAAGAGCAGAGCTAATATTTGCGAAGGGCAAAGAACATAACACAACACAAACACAGATATACCATTCCAATCTCCAGG
Source organism: Limonium bicolor (assembly GCA_023374045.1). Lineage (NCBI taxonomy): Eukaryota > Viridiplantae > Streptophyta > Magnoliopsida > Caryophyllales > Plumbaginaceae > Limonium > Limonium bicolor. The sequence goes on along the minus strand of CM041776.1, from coordinate 200,086,985 downwards.
CACATGAGTACCAATTGTTTGGAGAATTCATTTAATTGACCCCGCTCCACTTTATCTAAGAGGTTAATAATCAGCCATTGTTTCACTGAGGCTCCTGTATACACTTTCTGCAAACAAATACTCCCTCCGTCCTGAATTGACCGTCCTGTTTGCTTTATGGCACGTTTTTCCACTTCAATATTAGGTATATAATATAAAATAATTTTATAAACTAATTTTGTAACATATAGTTTATCATGTAAGGATTCATATGCAAAACTTAAATTTTCAAAATTAATTTATTTTATATGTTAAAAATTGAAGTCAAACAACATATCCAAATAGTAAACAGGACGGTCAATTCAGGACGGAGGGAGTAATTAAAAATGAAGTTGATCCACCATTGTCACAAGTATGAATTTTAAAGGCAATTTGTTTTTTTTTCACAGTGGACTGCCATGTCTATCAGATCCCAGGTACCTAACTGAGGCGCAACAGTCGCTCGCTTCTTATTCTGTTTATATATCAACTGCAAGAGGATGCGAACTTTGAATTGAGTTTTTCTCAGCTAAGAAAAGGGAAGATGGAAACATTTCACAGTACATGGATTTTGACAAAATACCCCGAGGAAAATGACATATGCTGGAAACTAGTTAATAAAGTCTGAAGGAGAGTCAAAAGTTTGTTTTAATAGTTAGTAACAATTAAATCAAGGACAGATACTAAATATACTGTCCAGAAAAACCATTTATGGCACAAGACACAAAGAAAGTAGAAATTCGACAACAACAGTTTAATAGCATTCCCTATAATGAGTCTAGCACTCCCGTTTCACGTACCATAGGTGGGGCAGAACTCGTGCCTCAACAGATGTCATCTCAGCAACAACTGTAATTCCGCCGAACTCACCACCCACCAGCATCATCATCATTGTAGTTTATACTGTTCATAGTCAACAAAAGAAGTAGTTTATTTTGTAAGACACAAAAATTACTTAGTAGATGCACAGGATAAACTACATAGTAGGATTCAAACAGAATACCTTCATGATCCGATTGAGTTATACCAATATTCATGAAAGTCCGATTGACTTGGCTGGAGACTTTGTTACCATTTTGTTGATATTCGTGATAATCACCAGTCGACCCAGAGGCAGAAAAAGAACTTCCCAATTCGAATGCAACTAAGCATACAATTATAAAAAAGAAAATTATTAACCAAACAAACTTACTTGTTCCATAAGCTAGCTGATCTAACAGCCATTTCCAGGCCCTCTAATGTGATTCATGAAGTATTCGGCTTTACTCCGGTCATAATCTCATCCAGGCTATCTTTACCCCATGTGGCTAAAGTTTAATTGTCAACCACAAATCTGGACTCCTTGGTATTACCACACAGAAAATTTAATCTAGTTTACAATAGAATTTTTGACCGATATAATTACGAGTAGTTGAACCAAGGTGAATTAATTATCTTCCGCTTCTCCCATGATCAATAACAAGTCTTCTAATTCCATGGGCAAAGTTTTAGCAGTGAAGAGGTTCCAGATCCATCATGGCAGGAATCCGGCCCTCAAAATTACTAGAGCTAAAAGCTTGGTAATGATATCTCTGCGGAGTTTCTTAGATTTAACATATAGGGTGATGGAACCTACAGGTTTAAGTGATGGAGTTAGTTCAATGAAAGACCCGATTGAGTTTATGGTAATCTTCATCACTTAAAAACCTGTAGGTTTTCATTATCCTTAGTTAATCTAGAAACTCCGCAGATATCATTACCAAGCTTTTTAGCTCTAGTAATTTTGAGGGCCGGATTCCTGCCTATGATGGTCTGGAACCCTTTTCACTGCTAAAGCTTTGCCCATGGAATTAGAAGACTTTGTTATTGATCACTGTGAAGAACTGAAGATAATTAATTCGCCTTGGTTCAACTACTCGTAATTACTATCGGTCAAAATTCTATATAATTGGATTAACTTTTCTGTGTGGCAATAACAGGAAGTCTAGATTTGTGGTGATAATTAACTTTTAGCCACATGGGTAAGATATCCTGGATGAGATTATGACCGGAGTAAAGCCGAATACTTCGCGAATCGCATTAGAAGGCCTAGAAATGGTTGTTAAATCAACTAGCTTCTGGAACAAATAAGTTCTTTTGGTTATAGTTTTTTTTTTATAATTGTTATGCTCACCATTTTCTTTTTGTATTTAGTTGCATTCGAATTGGGAAGTTCTTTTTTCTGCCTCCTGACCCTGGGACTGGGTCGACTGGTGATTATCATGAATATCGACAAAATGTTGGCGAAGTCTCCAACCAACCAATCGGGTCTTTTGTACCGATGACTTCTCTCCTTTCTCCCTTGCCAGAACCTCCCCAATGACGCCACCAGGAAACCACCATGCGACCGCTACTAAGCACCACCTCCCCCGCCCAAATCCACCACATCACATACAGCCCCTCCACAAACAACCTTTCCACATACAACCTCTCTAATCCTTCACCGTTACCACCCCTTCACCTCATATTCCTGCCTAACGCAAGAAACAACTTTCAAATCACTGCCTGCCAATCACTGCCCTAAACCATTGCTTAAGATCCCCAAATCAACAATTGAACCACTAGTAGCAGCCAGACCGACGTAATCCATGGGGAGGAGCGGGAAAACGCGACTGCGTTCGTGGACAAACCTATCAGAAGCAACTTCGCTAGGAACTTTATGGAGAGTTTTTCAACCGTATGGGAGAATAACAGAGGTGCACAAACCTACCAAGAGAAGAATAGTTACGAATACAAGGCATGCATTTGTGGTTTTGAGAACAACAAGTGCTGGAGGCAATCGAAAAGACTAATGGTGTTTGGGTGGATGGAAGGAGGTTATCCACATAAATGGCTAGACCTCTCTCAGGAGGGTAAAAGGCGTGGAACGCTCCTAAGTCTAATCACCAACCACAAGCCTCTTACTCATCTCGGGATGAGTCCCCTCGAGAACCAAGACGTCATGGAGGGGAAAAGTAGACTGGGCACACGATGCCTGCTGTCACGGTAGAAGGGATGATCAAATCGCGCCGTCGAACCTTCTTCCTTTCTTAGAGGCAAGTCTAACTATGATGACGACGCAGAAAACGTCCTGGAAGCAACTCATGGAATCTTTAAGTTTAATGGGTGAAGTTAGACATATTGTTGCAAAAACTCCATACTCCTTCATCGTCATCTTCCATGACGTGAGAGCTAGAGATCGATTCATACAGGGAGGAAAGTGGAAATCGGATGAATGGGAAGTGGATTCGTGGATGGAGGATAAGATAGAAGATAAACGTATAGCAAATGTAGCAATACGAGGGTTAACCCTTAGAATGGAAAAGGGTTTTTTTATTGGAATGGGGTCGCACCCTAGATAGGATGCCTACATACTCAACTCCCTGTTGAGATCAGACCTTACGTAGTTCACGGTTTTTGAATTTTTGGAGATTTTGATATTTGTGGGGTTTAAAGATATTTGAGGTGTTTGAGATTTAGAAGGGTTCGAGTTTTGAGAAGTTTCGGGTTTGGGATGCTAGTCTATGAGACGCTCGGGTCTGTGAGACGTTTGAAACCTTGAGATGTCGAAGTCTGTGAGACACATGGGTCTGTGAACGCTCGGTCTGTGAGACGTTCAAGTCTGAGACATTCGAATCAATGGAATGACAAAGTCTATGAGACGCTCGGTCTATAAGACATTTAGAGTGTAGAAGAAATTGGATGGAATTAAAATGAATTGAAATTGAAGTTGAATCGAGGTTGAATGACTATTGATTTGAATTGGAATGGAAATGACTTTGGATTTGATGCGTTTGGCATTGATTGAATTTGGATTTGATGAGTTTGGACTTGCCTTGATTTGCCTTGCATGAGTTTGGATGAATTGCGTTTGGCTGGGTTTTGGCCTTGCTTGCTTGGCCTTGCGCTGCCTTTGCCTCCGCTTGGCTTTGCGTGCCCTTTTTCGCCTTGGGTTGCCCGCCTTTCTCTCGCCTTGGCTGCCTGCCTTTTTATCGAATTGGCCTTGCTGCCTTTCTCGCCTTTGAGTGAATGATTCTTCTCGACTTTGAATGAATGATTTGAATCGATCGGAATGAATGGATTTTTATCGAATTGGAATTGAATGAATTTGAATTGAATTGGAATTGATGAATTTGAATCGAATTAGAGTTGAATGAATTTTTTTGTGGACCTTAAAAGAGATGTTGATTTGAGAATAAACAAGAATTCAGAAGGAGATGTCTCTCATTTTTGGAATTGGATTTGGTTTTTCAAATTTTTTTAATCTTAATTAAGGGGTTGTTTGGAAATTTTGATGGAAAGTGAACCCCACTTAACAAATCAGAGATATGCACCATAGGGAACACCTTCTAAAGTTTTTCTATATTGAGCTCATGGGCCCAGAAATAATTGGGTAACCTAGAGGCTATCTAAGGTCACCTGTGATATCGATTTAACAATTGAAGCAAAAGCAAAACAAATGGAGCAGAAACCAAGTAGAATAGACTAGAAAACTGTAAATAGAAATGTTAAAGCATCGATGAGGGTCATCCAGGGTTCAACAATTAAACAAGTTGGCCATATGTAAAGACTGAACTAAAGTTGCGTTGAAAACAACTTCCAAACCCAATTTATATGCAAGAGGCAAACGACAATATTGAACATAGATAAGATTGTCGATCAATGTCCAGAGGAATTGTAGGTTATAGAAACTAACCGACGGGGTGGCCTGCCCCCGGTTTATCGTTCAATCATATAAGAAGAAATCCCAGCCGAATCAAGAGAGAAGATATCCGATCATAATCCGCAAGCATAGATAACCCATGAAGCCCAAAGTCCGCAAGTTCAGCCAACTCTTTCTGATGTGTGAAGACTTGGGTCGTACAAACCACTGCCTAGCTTTCTTTAGTCCCGTAGGATAACGAACCCGATCACAAGCTCGTCAATAATCCGGTGTACATGTCACAAAAGGGAATTTGAAGAAGTGAGTACCACAATCATAAATGAATCAAATTGAGTTCATATAAAATCTAGTCTTATAGTCTTAAATTAATTAGAACCCTTAGTGATAAACTTAGAGAAAGAGAAGTACAGCTTACGGACTCATTGTAGTGATCGGTAAAGAGCCACAAGTGTAAAATTTATCACCACAGTCGAGCACCAAGGCAAATTCTTAGTCATTAACTAATAGAGTGGAGGATTTAATCATCAAATGCAACAAAGTAGTTTCAAAGGTTTTGGACTATTGGCAACAGTAAACGCCACCAAGTGATCCCATTCAGGATTTGTATAATAGAAGACCAATTGGCAACAATACGGCTAATTTATTAGCTTAATTCAACATGTTAATAAATGCACAAATGGTCACCGTCAGTGTGTAGCTTTAAGAGAAATCCTCTACTGCTCAAATGCATGGACCGGATCAAAACCAACATGCTGCGCCCAGCACATTCACGCAGCCATAAAGGAGAAACCAAACACCGAGATAGCAGAGTAGTAAGGTTAGCAAAATACCGAATACAATGAATGAAGATTCCCTGCAATAATAAAGGAACAGGAACAAAACAAAGTAATATTACAGGTTAGACTAAACAGATCACAAAAGGGGACTAATCAACAAGAGAGAAAACAATGAACGTGAACGCATTCGTCTTGTTCTCTTTAGCTGGTTCCATTTGTCATTGATCGGATCCAAATAGTGGGTATTGAGGAACCATTAGAAATACATTAGAGAAATCTTTGCCCTTCCACAGAGGAAACCAGCCAAAGGTCATAACCAGAAACAAGAGAAGTCGAGACGAAATTTCCTCGCCATCCAAGATCAGAAGACTAGATTTCAACGGGAGAAGAAACGAAAAGAGATCAAACCTGGTGTAACATTGATAACCGGTGAACTCACTAATATGTTCGGATGCGGCCGAAATACATGCAAGCTATAGGGCTGAAGAGAGACTCAATCTTACCAAAATCACAGGAAATGCACGCGACTGGAAAGAATACAGCGCAGAACAACAGGGAGGAAGAGAAAGAGAAGGAAAAAGCATGGTCTAAACCAGTGAAGAAAAGCTCCTGTAATACGATGAACTCAGAGTAGTAGTACTTAGACTCATACGCAAACTTACAGACCCTAGAAACCCATGATAGGCTAGGCATCTCTCACGTTCCCCCCTTTTTTTTCTACCATGACACAACGCAAATGGTACTTAATTTAAAATGAACTCTCTCTCTAACAGCTCTCAATCAAGCTACGAAAGGTAAGCGCCTGAGTTTAATCACAACCTCTATTTACATAATTACTCGCAACTCGCACACGGAATCCATTGAAACGAATTTAATTACGAACGGTTGCATCAAATAGAACAAGAAAACTCATCTGGGAACAAGCAAGTAAAGTGTGCACAAAATATCATGGATGTCAAGCAGAACACTGAATCAATCGAAGAGAAAAAATAGCTTACATGGAGATGGGGATAAATACCGGTGTGGAGCAATCGAGGTCCCCGATAAAAAATCAAAAGGAAAGATGCGAATGAAACAACGAAACCCATTAATCTCGGATCATTTGTCTTCAAGTTACACGAGTTGCCGATGTGAGATTTGGCGCCAGGTCTCTGGAGACGGGATCGATGGTGATGATGCTGGAGACGGTCACAAGAGACAATGGAAGACGACATTGTTGGTTTCTGCTCTCGGTTGCGATGAACGGTAGTATGTGAACCAATGGTTCCGACGAAACGAAGGTTCAGGAATCAGGAGAACCAAAGCAACACAAATAGTAGAAACTGAGGCTAAGATGTAACCAGGTCAGTTTTCAAATGCATTCGAGAGAGATATAAGGGGTGTTAGTGTCGCTTTTTGTTTTTACTCTGATTGGAACATTTTGCCGGGGAGATTAGTTACGATTGAGAGATAAGAATATCGGTAGATGGGAGGAGAGGAAGAAGGGGTACTTTGATGATTTTTTAGCAGTAGAAGAGGTTGGAGTACCGAAAATGGGAGAGTGGAGAGAGCAGTAGAGGCATTCTTTTTGTTTTTCAGTTGACAGAAATGAAAGCGCCAAACATGTATGTTTGCGTTCGCCAGTTATGTTGCAAAAAATCCCCAGAATGAAGGGAATGGAGAAGTGCATACCATGTATGTTCCTTGCTGCCCGTTGAAGTAAATGAAGGCGCAGAGCATATGCGCTCCTAATTCACCAGTTGAAGAAAGAAAAAAAACTGAAGGATGCGCAGATTTTGTACGCAGGTTGAGTTGCAAACTTGCCTTAGAGTGTAGGGAATGGAGAAGACGATGGAGCATGTGTATTCCCCGTTTTCCAGCTATAATGACAAGAATGGAAGAGGGTGAGCAAGTTTTCTTTGTATGCAGGTAAGTTGCAAAATTACCGTATGTGCTCGGGAAGCAGAGGAGCAAAACATGGGGATTTTTTTTTTTGTGAATTGATTGCTATGTCTGCTGCTGATTTTGAGGAAGAGCATTGTAGTCCCCTCGGTTCCTTTTGTTTTTTCAATTAATAAAGACCACGCTAGTGTGACTTAGGGTTGGGATGGTGTTTTGGATAAAAATAAGACAAAGTTGGTTAATTGAGACATGGGCTTGATCGAGTGGGTTGTGGAAGAATTGGGTCTGAGAGCAAATTGGGTCTTTTCAAATGTGGGAAAGAATATTGGGCTCTACTTCAAACTAAATAGATTATTCGACAATGCTATCGTTCTAAACAGGGATATACAGTTAGACGGATATTGGGCTTGATCCGATTTTTGGCCAGCCCGTTTGTTGTGATAAAACTACACTGTAATTAATATAGAATTATAACAAACTATTAGGCAAGTGTACCTATTCGTAGTAGTAAAACAAGTGTCGTATCCACAAGGAGATTGTTCAATTATCCTAGTTTAGGTAGTTAATTAAAAACTGTAAAAGGGGTTTAGCCGGAGGCAAGCTTGATTTTGTTGTTGGATTATTAAAGAAACAATAAAAACAGTAAAAACGGTTGTGGATTAAGTGGATGGAAATTGTGCTAAGGAAGGTGAAATCGCCCAATTATAACTCAGATAATAAATATAATCCTAGTTTGCTCTTATTTGTCTGTTAAGAATTTTATCTTGTGACCTTTCTAAATCATAGATAAGGACAGCTCTTAATTAATTCATTAAACTTCTTACAATCAGAAAAAGTCTAAAATCATTAATTAGCCTTAAGTGAGAATTCTTTTAATAACAGCGATGGATTTTATCTGCTAATCAAGGAGAATAAAATCTAACGTTTGTCTCTCTTTGTGGTCTATTCTCTAATTTTACAAAATCATTGAAATTAGAGAAACCGTAAATGAGTAAAAATGATCAGTTCTTAAACATTTAATAATAGAGAGAGACAAAACAAATATTTATAAGCAAACCCGGTATTATAAATACGCTGAGTTATTTTGGGTTAAACACCCATCCTAAGCACAATTATGAGATTACTCAGCCATTGACAGAAATAAAAACAGAGAAGAGATTGACATATTCATTATTCAGGAACTGCCTGCGAATGACGGGTCTGCACTCGCCTGCCTCTTTTCTCTCTTTGTAATATACTGCTTCTGTTTGAGTGTTTGAGTACGTACGTGTTTATGGTGAAATGGTGAAAATAAATAAAAGATGGAGAATTGTGGTGTACGAGAGGAATTAAATGGAAGAGAATGGAGTGTGGTGATATTTGATTTCTTCGTGGAGTGGACGTACGTAGTGTGTTTGTTGCAGTATTGGTGTTGGTTTATATAGAGAATTGAGATAGGCATCCGTACGTAAATTGATTGAGCATTGATTGCTATCTTCATTTATTGCAGAGGGGACAGACAGCTGCACGCGTGAGAGATTCATGGTAGGCAGTGCCAGAGTAGATAGATAAGTCGATCCAGTTGCAGAAGACGGCGAAGACGGGAAGAAAACTAGTTCGCGGCGTTGATTTAATTCGTGACCGCCTGCTGTCCGCTTGTATTAAGCGCGGTCTCCTCTTATTTGTCCGCCTGGATAACCGCCCAATATGGGGCGGTTCTCTCTGTTGTGTCCGCCTCCAAGACAGGCGGTAGCCTGTGTCTTGTCCGCCTGGCTAGGGAGCGGTTGTGTCTAATTTGTCCGCCTCCTGTACCGCCCAATAACAGGCGGTTGTGTGCCTGTTCCGCCTCCTGTACCGCCAAATAACAGGCGGTTGTGTGAGAGATGTCCGCCCGGTGGTTGTCCGTGTGACGTCCGCCACTTAGGGGGGCGGTTGCACGTGACTCTCGCGTGACTCTGTTTGACCGGCTCTACATTCTTCGTTATAAGTCGTTTTCTGAGCCGTTTGCGTCTATGCATTCGTCTCTTCGTGTACTTTGCTCCTAGCTTGGTTGTTCCTCATGTTTAAAACCAATAAATTGTGAGATAATCAATAAAACATAAACTAGAGGAAAACCATAAGATAAGTGAGAAATGAGCAGAAAAGTGCTGATATAATATATGAAATACACCTATAAAACATGCTCATTTAGACACTTATCACACCCCCACACTTACCTTTTGCTTGTCCTCAAGCAAAACCATGTACCCAACACGTAGGGAATGCTCAATATTAACAAATACTATTATGAAGGGTAGGATAAAAAGTCAATAGTACATGATCTTAAACTTTTTAGAGGAGTGTGATCCATCACCTACTGGTGGCATAGGTGTACTCAGGGCAAAAATAAAAATTAGAGTTTCGGGGTATGATCCGGAGTACTTCAATGCTTTTGTTTAAGGTGACTTTGAGAACTTTTACCATGGCCAACTTCTCTCAAGAATGGGCATTGAGGAGAAAACAAAAGGAAAAATAGAATTATGCATTTGTTTCACTTTTGCATAAGAGATGAGAAGATAATATGTAGGCATTAAGCCTTCGTATTTAAGAACACTCAACTCTCTTTGTTGGTTACCAATGGTGTCTCGCAAGTCCCTTATTTTTTTTTTTTTTTTTTGACAGAGAAGCACCCCTTAGCAATCCCTAAGAAAGAAGACAGAAGAACCCCTGAGTAATAAAAATCCACCATTTCAGATCATTTGGTCACACCGCATAAAAATGCTCCTCAAAAGTAATCAAAATTTTAAAATTTTTGTACATTTATACCATTTATCCCACAATTCATAACAATATTTATTCTTAAAGAGAACAACCCACAATAAAGGGTCCACATATTGAATTTGAACAAACGCAAGATAAGCAGAGAGATTAAGCATTTAAGCATAAAATGTCACCGAAAAGGGCACACTCCCCCACACTTAATTTGAACAATGTCCTCATTGTTCACCAGAAAAACAAGGGAAGTTTCAGAAGCCTTTTCGGTAAGTAGAAAATAGAGAGAACACGATCACAATATTCATTTAAGCACATAAATTCTCCTCTGCAGATTTTATTTAAATAAAAGCATAATTAAAGAAACTGGTACTCCCCTGAGATTATTTTTGCTGCGTATGGAGTCCCCCACACTTGAGCTTCAGCCTCAAGTAGCGTAGCTTGGTTGCGGTGTAGACATGAAATTGCACCTGCATAGGACACTAGAAGCAACCATACTACAAACGGGGTTAAGAGTTAGCAAAAATAAAATTCAAAGGGAACCTGAAAATTAAAAAGATAATAAAAGCAAATAACGATAAGTTCGTCCGGGTTGCCTCCCGGAAAGCTGCCCTTCTTTAACGTCTTTGGCTAGACGCTTTGAAGCGTACTCAAATCTGAGTATCATGTAGGTTTATTGTACGAGCATCAACTGTCTCGAGATTACCACCCTGGTAATGCTTAAGTCTAGATCCATTGACCATGAAAGTTTGTTTTTTAGAATCCACCAACTCAACGGATCCATATGGGGTGACCTTGGAGACAGTAAATGGTCCAGCCCAATAGGATTTGAGTTTACCAGGAAACAACTTCAACCTGGAGTTGTACAACAGAACCAAATCTCCCGCATGGAACTCCCGCTTAAGGATCATCTTGTCATGCCACTTCTTGGCTTTCTCTTTGTAGATTCGGTTATTTTCATAGGCATCCTCTCGAAATTCTTCTAATTCAGTGAGCTGGAATTTCCTTTTGTCACCGGCTCGCAGAAGATCAAAGTTGAGGGCTTTCACGGCCCAGAATGATTTGTGCACGAGCTCGACGGTAAATGACAAGCTTTGCCGAAGAACTAGTCGATATGGGGACATGCCGATGGGCGTCTTGTAAGCTGTTCTATACGCCCAGAGTGCATCATCCAGCTTCAGGGACCAATCTTTTCGTGAAGAATTAACCGTCTTTTGTAGGATCCACTTCAATTCTCGGTTAGAGACTTCAGCCTGGCCATTGTTTGAGGGTGATAAGGCAAGGCTACCTTATGTCTCACTCCATATTTGGTCATCAAGGCTGTGAACTGCTTATTGCAGAAGTGGGATCCTTGGTCACTGATGATAGCACGTGGGACTCCAAATCGTGTAAAGATGTTCCTCTTCAAGAACCTGAGTACTACCTTTGCATCATTTGTGGGAGAGGCGATAGCTTCCACCCACTTAGTGACATAGTCGACTGCCACCAAGATGAAAAGGTTTGAACAAGACGAAGGAAAGGGACCCATGAAGTCAATGCCCCAGACGTCGAAAGGTTCGACCTCGAGTATGATGTTGAGAGGCATTTCGTGTTTTCTGGAGGTGTTCCCAAGTCTTTGGCACTCATCGCAGGAGGCTACAAAGGAATGACAGTCTTTATGTAAGGTTTTCCAGAAAAAACCTGATTGAAGTACCTTAGCCGCTGTTCGAGCTGGCCCATGATGTCCTCCTGCTTCAAGAGAGTGACAATGTCGTAGAATGCTTTGGATTTCATCTTGGGGCACACATCGTCTCACCATCCCGTCTGCACAAACCTTGAAAAGGAGAGGATCCTCCCAGTAATAATGTTTATCGGAAAAGAACTTCTTTTTCTGTTGGTAGGTTAGCCCTGTGGTATTACTCCTCGTGCGAGGTAGTTGGCCATGTCAGCGTACCATGGTTCACCGGTGTCACCAATCATAAAAACGCACTCATCTGGAAGAATTCATTGATGGAAGTGCCATCACTTGGTGCCTCTATGCGAGATAGGTGGTCTGCTACTACATTCTGCACTCCTGGCTTGTCTCTGATTTCAATCTCAAATTCCTGTAGTAGGAGTATCCACCGGAGGAGTCGGGGTTTGGCATCTTCTTTGGCAAATAGATACCTCAGAGCGGAGTGATCGGTGTGAATTATGACTTTGCTTCCCAAGAGATATGATCGGAATTTATCCAGAGCAAAGACTACTGCTAGAAGTTCCTTCTCAGTAGTTGAATAATTCTTCTGAGCGTCGTTGAGGGTTCTACTTGCATAGTAGATGGTTCTCAAGATTTTCTCCTTCTTTTGGCATAAAGCGGCACCCACGGCATAGTCGCTGGCGTCGCACATAATTTCAAATGGAAGGCTCCAATCTGGTGATATCACAATGGGAGCGGAGATGAGGCATTCTTTTAGTGTGTTGAAGGCTTGTAGGCATTGTCAGTAAAGTCGAACTTGACGTCTTTAGCTAGGAGTTCACATAGAGGTTTTGAAATTTTGGAGAAATCCTTGATAAACCTTCTATAGAACCCAGCATGGCCAAGGAAACTTCTGATATCTTTTACCGTCGATGGTGGTGGTAATTTTTCAATAACTTCGACCTTGGCTCTGTCGACTTCAATGCCTTTTGAAGATATTTTATGCCCAAGAACTATTCCTTCTTTAACCATGAAATGGCATTTTTCCCAGTTAAGCACAAGGTTAGTTTCTTCACATCGGGCGAGGATAGCGTCCAGATTATTGAGACAGGATTCGAAGGTGTGACCAAAGACAGAGAAGTCGTCCATGAAGACTTCGATGCTTTTCTCAAGATAGTCGCTGAAGATTGCCATCATGCATCTTTGGAATGTGGCTGGGGCATTGCATAGACCAAAAGGCATCCGATTATATGCAAATGTCCCGTACGGGCATGTGAATGTGGTTTTGTCTTGATCTTCAGAGGCAATGGGTATTTGGAAGTAACCTGAATAGCCATCCAGGAAGCAGTAGTAATCTTGCCCAGCCAATCTTTCCAGCATCTGATCGATGAAAGGTAGGGGAAAATGGTCTTTCCGCGTTGCACTGTTCAGTTTCCTGTAATCGATGCAGACTCTCCATCCCGTCGTGGTTCTCTGAGGAATTAGATCACCTTTGTCGTTGGGGACCACAGTGAGACCTCCTTTTTTCGGGACCACTTGAACGGGGCTAACCCATTTGCTGTCGGAGATGGAGTAGATTATCCCGGCGTCGAGAAGTTTGAGCACCTCTTTCTTTACTACTTCTTTCATGTTGGGATTCAGCCTTCTCTGTGGTTGGACTAAAGGCTTGTAGGTATCTTCCATGTATATGTGATGTGTGCAGAAATGGGGGTTGATACCTTTGATGTCCGAAATGGACCAGCCTATTGCCTTCTTGTGGCTCTGAAGGATCTTCAAGGTTCTTCCTGTGTACTTGTTAGGGATGAAGAAATAATAACAGGCAAAGTACAAAAATCAGAAAGATAAACATACTTCAGATGTGGTGGCAATTGTTTCAGTTCTACGGGAGGGGGTTGTTCAATGGATGGTGGTAACTTCTGAGTAGATAGCTCTAATGGCTCTGGTGGTGGGTAGCATGATTTCTTGTATGATTTGACTCTATCCAGAGCTGCTACCATTTTGATTGTGTCAGGGTACACTAATCGGTTATCACAGATTTTAGACAAAATATTTTCAAGAGCGTCATCACGAATAATAGCAGATAAATTATCCTGCACAATAGAGTCGACAATGTCTATGGAAAAGGTGTCCTCTAACTGAGCGGGTTTCTTTATAACCTTGGACATGTCGTATTCTAACGTTTCGTTATGCAGCCTTAAAATGATTTTTCCTTTTTCAACATCAATTAGTGCTCTAGCAGTTCTCATGAAAGGTCGTCCTAAGATTAAGGGCACCCTAGTGTCTTCTTCCATGTCAATTACGATAAAATCAGCTGGGAACACAAAGGTTCCTACAGTAACAATCAAATCTTCTATTATTCCTTTTGGGAATACTAAAGATCTATCTGCTAATTGTAATTGAATAGAAGTAGGTTCGCATTTACCAATTTTAAGTTTGTTGAAAGTTGAGAGTGGCATTAAATTGATACTAGCTCCTAGGTCACATAACCCACTACCACAATCAACATTATCAATTGAACATGGAATAATTGGCAAACCTGGGTCTCCAAGTTTTGGAGGGAGACTCTTGAGAAGTACTGCTGACACTTCCTGTGTAAGGTGTACAGTTTCCACTTCCCGCAACGATCTTTTGTTGGTGATGATATCCTTCATGAACTTTGCGTAGATTGGCATTTGTTTTAAAGCATCGGCAAAAGGAATATTGATCGTCAGTTTCTTGAAGTGAGATAGAAACTTTCCAAACTGTTCATCTAATTTTTTCTTTCTCATTCTGTTCGGAAAAGGAAGTGGGGGAAGAATTTTAGTGAGAGAGGAAGGAGTAGATTCAGGAGGCTCCTTCTCCTCGGAAATATTTTTTGTAGGAGGAGGGGCTTCTTCAGCATCTTCCTGTTCTTCTTCTGGATTTTCTTGAGGTTCATGAGCTTGCTGCTCTTGATTATCAGAATCATCTCGGGGAAGAGGTGAGTTGAGCGGCCTACCACTTCTTAACGTTACTGCCTTGGCCTGTTCCCTTGGATTTGGATCTGGCTGACTAGGGAAGGCACCGGGTGGCCTTTGTGCAAGCTGCTGACTGATTTGTTCCAACTGTTGGTTGGTTTGCTGTATCTGGGCTTCAACCCTTCTGTTAGTGGCTTCTTGATCCACGAGCCTGGTGTGGGTCGTAGTCACGAATCCTTTCATTAAGTTCCTGAATTCCTCATTTGGATCAGAAGAGGTTGTGGTTAGTTGTTGTTGCTGCTGCTGCTGCTGGAAACCAGGAGGGGCACCTAGTGCTCGATAACCTATGTTAGAATTTGGTTGGGGTCTGTTCCCCTGATAGGCATTTGAATTGTTATTCTGCCCTCCTTGGTTTTGATCATTATTCTTCCATGAGAAATTCGGGTGATTTCTCCATGGAAAGTTGTTGTTGAAGTTGTTGTTATAGGAATTACCGGGACGGTTTCCTATGAAGTTTGCTGCCTCGTACTGGCCTCTACCTTCACATGATGTGTTGCATGGACCGCGCATATTCACATCTTCTGTTGATGGAACTGATGATGAACTTGTAGGTGGGGAAGCTATTGTTTTTACAATTTCGTTCTGTGATGTCGTTAGCTTTTCCACCATCTTTGCAAGGGACGAGATCTGAGCCGATAAATGATCTGTAGGCTCGACGTGGAGTAGGCATGCTGCTCGTGGCGTTCTTCCTTGGATCTCGTCCACTGTCTCGTGTTGCTCGTCATAGTTTCTAGAAGGTCCATTCCTTCTTTAGGAGATTTCATCATGAAACTCCTCCTGCAGAAGAATTGACGAGTAGTCGGTTCCCGTCATCCAGACCGTTGAAGAATGACAGACAGAGGAATTGATCGTCAAGACCGTGGTGGGAACACTTCATTAGCATATCCTTGAATCTATCCCACGCGTCGTATAAGTTCTCCCGCTCCTGACAGAAAGTATTGATTTCATTCACCGATCAATTGCCTGTTCTCCTGGTTTGGGTAGTATTTGGCAAGGAATTTTGGGCCATTTCAGCCATGTGGTGATTGATCGGGAAGGAAGGCTTCGATACCACGGTTTGCTGAATCCGACAACGAATGAGGAAAAAAGTGTAGTCGAATTCTTTCCTTGACGTTTGCCGGTCTGACTAAAGGAATTGCAAAAGTCTAGGAAGAGACGCAGATGATTTGGGGCTCATCTGGGTTTCGCTCCACTAACTTGCCTAGATCCGACGGCGGTGATGTAGTGGGTTTGAAAACCCATCGTCCGGCTTCTTCTGGGGTTAGTTCGGGGAGAACTATAGCTGATGCTCTTCCTTCGGTGTCGGTGATGGTAATCTGATAGGGCACGGTGTTCTGGTTGATTGCCCTGGTCTATTTCATTTATAACTTGGTTATTGGCCATGGCTTGGTTTCTCAGGTTTCTTTGTGCTTGTAAAAAGTGCGCTCGTTCGGGGCTCGGACTGTTGGTGGAGAGCCTCGGGTTCGAGTATTTGGCATGCACAAAGATAACTTGTGGTTTTCAGAAACTGCAAAATTAGTTAGTAAATAAAATAAGAAAGGCAAAAGATTGGTTAGTCTGATAATTAACCGCTTGAGATATATTTTTTTTTCTTTTTTTTATAACAAGAGTAAAATGACAGAAATAAGTGACAAGGGAATTTACAAGTTAGTAGTTAGAGACAAATTATAAGTTAGGGTATATGTACAGATAAATTAAATGGACAATGGAATATGAAATGTTAAGGACACTGGAATATTAAATGTACAATAATATTAAGTACAGAAATTTTAAGTTAGTAGTTAGTATACTGGAAATTGAAGGTAATAAATACTGTACAGAAAATAAAGACTGGAATATGAAATGGACAATGGAAAGAAATACAATAATATTAGAAGTTAGATGTTAGATGTCCAAAGTCGAAGTCGTTGTCCAAGTCAGGTTAGAAGGCCGATGTCCAATTCAGATGTCCGAGGTTAGATGTCCAAAATTGGATTAACAGTTTTTTTTTTTTTTATTATTTTTTTAACAGATTATAATATAGCTAGTGAACTACCGGAAACTAGGGAAATTGATGGAATCAATCTCCCCGGCAACGGCGCCAAAAACTTG
Source organism: Limonium bicolor (assembly GCA_023374045.1). NCBI lineage: Eukaryota > Viridiplantae > Streptophyta > Magnoliopsida > Caryophyllales > Plumbaginaceae > Limonium > Limonium bicolor. The sequence continues at coordinate 200,070,179 of CM041776.1, read as the reverse complement.
TGTGATAATAAATACACTGTAATTTAATATAGAATTATAACAAACTATTAGGCAAGTGTACCTATTCGTAGTAGTAAAACAAGTGTCGTATCCACAAGGAGATTGTTCAATATCTAGTTTAGGTAGTTAATTAAAACTGTAAAAGGGGTTTAGCCGGAGGCAAGCTTGATTTTGTTGTTGGATTATTAAAGAAACAATAAAAACAGTAAAAACGGTTGTGGATTAAGTGGATGGAAACTGTGCTAAGGAAGGTGAAATCGCCCAATTTAACTCAGATAATAAATATAATCCTAGTTTGCTCTTATTTGTCTGTTAAGAATTTATCTTGTGACCTTTCTAAATCAAGATAAGTAAAAACAGCTCTTAATTAATTCATTAAACTTCTTACAATCAGAAAAAGCTAAAATCATTAATTAGCCTTAAGTGAGAATTCTTTTAATAACAGCGAGGATTTTATCTGCTAATCAAGGAGATAAATCTAACGTTTGTCTCTCTTTGTGGTCTATTCTCTAATTTTACAAATCATTGAATTAGAGAAACCGTAAATGAGTAAAATGATCAGTTCTTAAACATTAATAATAGAGAGAGACAAAACAAATTTATAAGCAAACCGCGGTATTAAATACGCTGATTATTTTGGGTTAAACACCCATCCTAAGCCAATTAGAGATTACTCAGCCATTGACAGAAATAAAAACAGAGAAGAGATTGACATATTCATTATTCAGGAACTGCCTGCGAATGACGGGTCTGCACTCGCCTGCCTCTTTTCTCTCTGTAATATACTGCTTCTGTTTGGAGTGTTTGATAGTACGGGTTATGGTGAATGGTGAAAATAAATAAAAGATGGAGAATTGTGGGTACGAGAGGAATTAAATGGAAGAGAATGGAGTTGGTGATATTTGATTTCTTCGTGGAGTGGACGTACGTAGTGTGTTTGTTGCAGTATTGGTGTTGGTTTATATAGAGAATTGAGATAGGCCATCCGTACGTAAATTGATGGCATTGATTGCTATCTTCATTTATTGCAGAGGGGACAGACAGCTGCACGCGTGAGAGATCATGGTAGGCAGTGCCAGAGTAGATAGATAAGTCGATTCCAGTTGCAGAAGACGGCGAAGACGGGAAGAAAACTAGTTCGCGGCGTTGATAATTCGGACCGCCTGCTGTCCGCGTTGTATTAAGCGCGTTCTCCTCTTATTTGTCCGCCTGGATAAACCGCCCATATGGGGCGGTTCTCTGCTGTGTCGCCTCCAAGACAGGCGGTAGCCTGTGTCTTGTCGCCTGGGCTAGGGAGCGGTTGTGTCTAATTTGTCCGCCTCCTGTACCGCCCAATACAGGCGGTGTGTGCCTGTTCCGCCTCCTGTACCGCAAAAACAGGGTTGTGTGAGAGATGTCCGCCCGGTGGTTGTCGTGTGACGTCCGCCACTTAGGGGGGCGGTTGCACGTGACTCTCGCGTGACTCTGTTGACCGGCTCTAATTCTTCGTTATAAGTTCGTTTTCTGAGCCGTTTGCGTCTATGCATTCGTCTCTTCGGTACTTTGCTCCTAGCTTGGTTGTTCCTCATGTTTAAACACCAATAAATGTGAGAAATCAATAAAACATAAACTAGAGGAAAACCATAAGATAAGTGAGAAATGAGCAGAAAAGTGCTGATATAATATATGAAATCGCCTATAAAACATGCTCATTTAGACACTTATCACCGTTCGCGTTTCGTTTTTTTTTTTGAAAGAAGCCCGTTCGTCTTTGTTGGTTGTTACGCAAATTAGACGCCGCGGGCTGTCCGGCCCACAATGGTGTAGTCTTGTCTATTTGTCAGCCCAGTCAGCTGTTGATTGGAATGTTTTTTGCTGACTGGACTGTCTTTTTGTTATATTAACTTTAAATAGTTTAACTTTTAATATAAGTCCAAAATGAAAAAAATTATATCATTGTTCATCTAAATTCAAGCTCTTCAAAACAAGGACTAGTCATGAAATTTGTTGACAACTTAAAAAATTATTTTTACATATATATGATGATACACTAAAATGATAATATGATTCATTAATTTTGTATTATGATTTTTAAAATTGATATTATGATTCATTAAGTAATAAATGGTGAAATAGATTACAAACTTCGGAACCGATAAAAAATCATTATTGTTTTGTAGTGTATTATTATTGTTGTATGGTGATTTTAAACCTTATATGATGAATCATGTATTTCATACATACCAAACATTGTTTTCTATTACATTTGTTTGAAATTTTTATTTTTATATGTTACATGATACATTAAAATGAAGATATGATTCACTAATTTTAATATTATGATTCATTAAAATTGGATATTATGATTCATTAACTAATAAGTGGTGAATTAGATAGCAAACTTGCGAACCGATAAAAATCTTATTGTTTGTAGTGTATTATTATTATTATGGTGTATTTTAAACCTTATATGGCGAATATTGTATTTTCATACATACCAAATATCATTTTGTGTTGTATTATTGTGTAATTTTTTTTATTCTTATATATTTGCTATGATACACTAAAATGAAGATATGATTCATTAATTTGATGTTATGATTCATTAAAAGTGATATTATGATACACTAAAAGATGTTATGAATCATAAGTCTCATTGATATATTGATATATACATGTAATTAATATAAAATTTTAAAGTTCTCAAAACATATCCATGTTGGTCTTGTTTTGAAGAGCTTGAATTTAGATTAACAATGAATAATATTTTTTCATTTTGGACTTATCTTTCAAAAGATACAATAATTTAAAGTAATATAACAAAAAACAACTCAGCCAGCAGCTGACTGGACTACGACTGGATGCCAAACTCACTCAGCCGTGTACAACTTTGGTGTGGACTGACTGCACCATTACCGTCCCTGGTTGTTAAAAATTTTGAATTTAACTTTATAGGAATTACTCCGCTTAACCGAGAAGACAACATCTGGCCAATATATATGCCAGAATAGTGGAAATTAGACTCCGAGAGCTAATTAGTACCGTGACAAAGAGTGCGTATTTTAATATTTAGATAAAGATAGTATAGTTGAAAAACCAACACCATATTTTTTTGGTCGAAAAAACCAACAACATATATACTACTCCCCTCCGTCCCGTCAAAGCGTCCACTATACTTTTGGATGTGTCGTTTGACTTCAATATTTAACCTATAAGATAATATACTTTTGTAAATCTATGTTTTATAATAGAATCCTTATGTAAAAACTATATATTATACAACTAAATTTTAAAAATTATTTTATCTTATATGGTTAATATTGAAGTGGAAAAACGTGCCAAAAAACAAACAGGACACTTATGACGGGAGGGAGGTAGTACTATTTTACCTCTTCACCGCTTAACCGACACACAATCGTGATTATCACATGTTTTACTTTAGTACACTATTTACCCAAACTGATGTGCCCTAATATATAATTGGAACATACGGCTTACTAAACTGATTGAGCAAAAAGGTATCGAAAAAGCGTTTACCAATACAGTCATGATCATGATCATACTTTAATCTATCGAATCAAATCAATTATAAAACACATAATTAACTTACCTAGCTATGTCTCATCAGAAACAAATTCAATTTTATTAAATTCTACTACATATGTAAGAGGGTTCCATAAAAAGGAAAATTTAATGTTTATATATAGAGCCCGCCACACACACATGAAACAATGTAGAAATAAACACGATTCTAAGGGCATCCACAATAGGGGTTCTTGACACGGTTACATATGTGAAATGTTCTACAATAGTGTGGATTGCACCCTTTTCTCTCTCCAAGGTGCTTAAATAAGAACCCCACTTTTTATGACACATTAGACTCACCTATGTGTATCTCTCTCTTTCATATTTTATCTCACATCTAAATAGTGATATTTATTGGTTGTTCATTAGAGAGATAAGATTAAGAAACTTTGTTATTGTAGTGAATAGGTTAAGATGAATGGCACCTAGAATGTGTTAAGAAACTTAAAACCATTGTGGATGCCCTAAGGTGCATACTCTAAAGATAAGGCTGATCCATAATTAAAGTGAACGACATACACGAAATGGCCAGGGTATGGTTTTTATAATTCGGTAATGATAGTAGCATTAGCTAGCTAGCCCATCATCATCATCATCTTAATCATGTTTGATCCTGTTTGAAAGAAGAAAAGTGCGTCCCTCAAATTCTGTTTTGGTGTACCCTAAATATGAGGCTCTGCTTTCTACAACTCACACAACATAAACCCATGAAATGACAAAGTCCCATTCTTTTGCCTAGCTGAATTGAGAGCTGATATCAGTTATCAGTTGAAATTAGAAAAAATAAAAAGAAAAATGATTGATATGACAATTAATATATGTGGCATACAAAAAGAACAAACTAACTAATCAAATAAAATGACTTATAATATTGACAAAAGAATGAGACCATACTGTTAACTGTCATACAAGTCTTAGTTTGAATCAATGAGCGAGAAGACAAGTATAAGTCTTGTTTTGAAACAATTATACATAGCTTCTAGATTATGATCACTTAAAAAAAGGTTTTCGCCATGGTTAAATGTGGTAGTTTTGTGGCTGTTTTGTGATAGTTTTGATGGTTGTTTTGTGGTAGTTTTGCTGGTTGTTGTGTGATGGTTGTTTTGTAGTTGTTTTGAAAACTAGTGTTCGGCAGGCGACGGTTTCGTCTGGTTGTTTTGAATAAGTTAGTTTTGTGCAGTGCGTTTACCGTTTTCGGTGTTACAATTAAAATTTATATTATATTTTAAAACAATTTTTTATTAATAAAGTTAAAATATATGTAGATATTCAATTATATGCATTAATTATTATTATTCTTTATTAACATTTTAGTGACAATTAATTTATAATATGTATACATATTAATTTATAAATATTTTTTTTACATATATTAGAAAAAAAAAAAAAAACCATTGTGTTTAGAACAAATATATTAGATTACATATAAAATAAAATTTTATGGATTATATATTAGTATTTAATATAACATTTCAAATGTATTAATACTTAAGATTATTTTAATTTTTAATGGAATAAATAATATCATTGAAATGAAAAAACAATTTTCTAATAATAAAATAATTGACTGTAACCGAATATATATATGTACAGCTATCACTTATTATTTTATTATTATATATTGTTTAATTGTTGATAAAATATTATTTTAAACATATATTTGTAGTTAAAACAATATATTCTATTCAATTAAATTTTACTTAATGAAATTCAAAAACATAAATTTAAATTTAATATTGGATATGCCAAGAAATGAAAAATAACGTATATTAGCATATAAAACTATTCTTTAATTATTAAGCACGGTATAAAACATATAATAACTTGATATAGTGACAATATATAATAAATTTTATTTAATTTTGTGTCAAATTTAATATATAATATCATTTTTAAAATATAATTATAAGTATTGAAAATTTAAATTAATTTATTAAAAATTAATTTTTAAATATTAATTAATATTATTAAATAAATATTCTCGCCCCCTTACTTACAGTTTTCTGGCTCCGCTTCTGTTTACGGTATTCATTCTCTTTACGCATAAATTGCTGGTTTTTTGTGGTATAAATGTGGTAGTTTTGTGCTGGTATATTTGTGGTTTTTTTAAAAATTGTTGTTTCGGTGATGGCGGTTTGGCATTTTTTGTCAAAAATGTCAAAATAAAAAATGCCACATTTATACCATGAAACTACCAAGTCCGAACGAAGCCAATAATATATATGTATACTATGAATTTTAATATTCCTAAATTTGGACTTATATAATATATCTATAAATTATACAATAATATTATAAAATCTACTATACTTTTTACTCAATATAAATTATACTGAAATATAATAAAAAAATAACACACCACTCGCATCCCACTCAAACGAACAACAATAAAATAGCGAAATTCGACACTAAAATGTCTTCGAGTCGTTGCTCTGCGTTCACACCAAGAAGCATACATTTATCCGCAATTTAACTCACAAGATGCGGCGCGCCCTCCTCTCTCCAAACGTTCCAAATTCTCATAAGCCCAGACCACCGTAACTCATCCCCCGTCCTGAAATCCACCGCTAACCCACCCAAAAATCTTGGAATTTCCGACCAACAAACCTTTTCCCTCACTTAAAAAACCACCACAAAAGTCTACTCCTCCAAAAGCGCCGCAGTCACAAAAACCCAGAAACACCGCAACCACAGAACACCCAAAAACCTTGCAACCAAACTTTTCCGACAAAAACCTCAATTCATCAGTAACACCACCAGGAATCAGGACGATGAGGAGGGACCGCAGGGCATACCCAACCTCTAGTATAGCTGGAGAGAAAAAAACGTGGAGACGAAGAGAAAGTAGAAATAGGCAGTTTCCAAAATATATCTTCAGGAAAACTAAAGAAGATACTAAGGTACCCTCTCTCACGCGGACAACGGTACGACAGCAGGAAAAGAAAAGAGTCCAGAGACAGAGGAGGAAGAGATTCCCAGACTCGCTGCGTGTCCACAGTTTTCATCGATAATATTAATCGACAGGTCTCAGAGTATCAACTAGGTAGACTGGTTTGCACCCTGGTCCCCTCTGTACGTAAGCAGGAAAATGACAAGTCACAATAAAAATGTCGACCTGACAGATATAGAGGATGCCAGGAACGTAATAACAGGCCTCCAAGGATGTAACATCAATGGAAACAGTCTGAGAACTAGGATGGAACACCAGGCGGACAGATGCTGGACCCCAAAGCAACATGACAAGGACTATGATGCACTATGATGCACTGGGACGACAAAAAATCTGCCTTGCAGAATATGTCACGCTTGAGAAGTATCTGTCGTGCAGAATATATCGCTGCAGAGAAGTGGATAGAATACTACATATGTGTTGTAGAGGAATCAGGGATTAGAATTTTTTTTTATGTTTTTGTAAACTAAAGCCTATTTTTTTGTAAACTAAAGCCTATTAATAACATTAGTTATGTATTTTTTAATTTGTTTTGTAAACTAAAGCCTATATATAAGGGGAGTTACTATTATCTTATAAATATGTAAAGATCTTATCAATAAAGAGAGTTACTATTATTTAATAAATATGTAAACTAAACTCAATAAAGAAGAGAGTTATTATCATTACACCGTAAAAATAAGAAGAGTTAATATAACCGAATGAATAATGAGAGTTATTATTATTTAAACAATCATTATTTAATATGGGGTTACAAAACTAAAATCAGGATTAAACGTAACATTTAAAATTTAACAGTGAATTTTTTTAACTTTCAAATCAAATTCTATATAAACTCAGTACACGAAACATTAATATCATACGCAATTAACAAAAGTGCTCATTCAACATCAAAATCTTCCTTCTATTTTACTCAATTGTTTCTTGTTTCTTCGATTTTTTTAGTGTTTTCCAGTTCTTCAAGAACAAGACTGCATGAGATATTTCTATAATTGTATTTGCTTTTCATTCTCTTTGGTTTTTGTAATATCTAATGCTTAATCTTTTGTAATCTCAACATGGCTTCTTCTAGTGGGAGTGCAGAAATCACCGTTGTGGAATTTTGTCACAATTATTGAAAAACTCAATGGGGGAACAGTTGAATTTCAGTGCAACTTCTTACAAAGCAAGGGAGTTTTTCCAGAGTAAAAGCCCACCTACTTCAAATCCCATGCAAAAGAATCACGGTATGTAAAAAGGTAAAACCTTCATAATTGTCTGAATTGAGAAGAATGGAGGATGATTTTGAGAAAAATGGAGGATGATTTTGAGAAAAACAAAAGCAACTCTCAACCTAAAGATGTACCTTTACCGGGTGGTTCACTAATTATCTCGGAGAAAAAAAGAAAAGTTGAACAATCTCCTTTAGCAAAAGCGTTTGATGGTGAACACAGAAATCAACTGATTGTGAGAATTTTTTACACAGCTGGGTTACCTTTCAATGTAGCTAGAAATCCTTATTTCATTGAGTCGTATAAATTTGCTACTAACCATGCTTTTGGTGGATATGTGCCTCCCAACTACAACAAATTGAGAACCTCTCTACTTCAACAAGAGAAACAAAATGTGCAGAGATTATTGGAACCAATCAAACATACTTGGTCTGAGAAGGGGGTGACTATTGTGTCTGATGGATGGAGTGACCTGCAAAGGAGACCACTTATCAATTTCATGGCTACTTATGGTAATGGTCCAATATTTCTCAAGGCGGTTGATTATTCTAGAGTTGTGAAAGATAAGCAATTTATTGTAGATTTGATGAATGATGTGATAGACGAGGTTGGAGTTCAAAACGTGGTCCAGGTAATTACTGACAATGCTTCTATACGCAGAGGAGCAGGGGAGATTATTGAAAATATTTATCCTCACATATATTGGACGCCTTGTGTGGTGCACACTTTGAATCTAGATTTGAAAAATATATGTGATACGAAAAATGTGGAGCAAAATATGGACACATATCTTGAGTGTCATTAGATTACTAAGATCCATGATGATGCATTGTTCTTCAAAAACTTTATAATGATGCATTCTATGCGGTTGTCTATGTTCAACAAGTTCTCATCTCTCAGATTCCTTTCTGTAGCCGACACTCATTTTGCTTCAGTTGTTGTTATGTTGAAAAGATTTAAGCTAATTCGTTGATCACTTGAGGCTATGGTAATGAGTGGAATTCTTATCGAGATGATAATCAAGAAAGAGCTAGAACTGTCAGAGAGAAGGTGCTAAATCAATTTTGGTGGGATCAATCACATACATCATCGATTTTCACGTCACCTATCTATGAGATGATTAGAGTTTGTGATACTGATAAACCTTGCCTACACTTAGTTTATGAATTATGGGACTTAATGATTGAGAAGGTGAAGTTGGAAATCTATAAGCATGAGAGAAAAACAGAATATAAATAGTTCATATTACAGTGTTGTGTATGAAATTCTTATTGCTTGATGGACCAAAAGTTATACACCACTCCACTGTGTTGCACATGCATTGAATCCAAGGCACGTATTATTTTTATAACATATTATACATATTTGTACATAATGTGTGTGTGTGTGTGTTTTTTTATAATTCAAACATGATTACTAAATTTTTTAATATACTTTTTAGATTTTACAGTGATGACTTGCTAAGCGAGGTCTCAACCAGAGTGGCTCCCCACAGAGATTCAGAAATTTCAAGAGAGAGAATAAAATGCTTCCAAAGACTTTTTCAGAACAATGATAAGTTCATAGCAATTACGACAGAGTATCGTTTTTTTTCAACAAATGCTAGACCATTTGGAGATATTGGTTCTCTTTCAACGAGAAACACTTTGGATCCTTTGACACGGTGGGCTAATTTTGGTGCTCAAGTATCGTCTCTCCAAGCGTTGGCTTTCAATCTTCTTGGACAACCTGCATCATCTTCTTGTTGTGAACGTAACTAGAGCACCTATTCATTATGTTAAAAGGAATAAACTAATGTCACATCATGTTGAATCATTGGTTTTCGTTCTCAACAACCTTCATCTTCTATCAAGGAATAATGCTGAATACAAAGAAGAAAAGACAAAGATGGGATGTAGCTAGAGATAACTTTGGAACTCTTGAAGAGGAAGAATTATTAGAATTTTATGAGTTATCGCTTGATGACCCAGAATTAGAAAGCGTGTATTTTGGTCAACATCTGATAATTTAGATTCTATTTATTATTTTTCTTTTAGGTTAGTACTATTGTATTCGTTCTTCTTAAATAATTTTGTTATCCATAATGTTAACATTTAATTAAATAACTTATTTTGTTATATTTAATATACCTATATATTTCTCTTGTCGTCCCCGCGTTTTAAATTTTTAATAATTATCGTTTTCCCGTCCCTATACACGTTCCCGTCCCCGTCCCCATACCTGTGCAACCTAGACAAGGAGAAGCAAGGTGAAGAAAATATGCAAAGGAGGGACAAGGAAAAACCTGATACAGAAACCAAAAGTCATGCTTTGGCTAGATTGTCAATCAAGGTTAATGCTGATGAAGAGATGAAAAATTGCCTGCGACGATGTGTGTTGCGGCGACACTGCCTGAGGATAAAGGGGGCGAAAGAGGCCATGAAAATCTCTGAAAATATGAAGATATTGTATTAAACTCAGTAAGTACAATCATCAGTCTTTTCTGTATACCAATTTTATAGTATACAGATTGATTAATTTACCACTTATAGTAATCTTTGAAATATGCGCATGCTACATATGTGAACACCCCTACCACTGAACAAGTCATTACCTCATAATCCGTCTCGTTCACCAATACCAAAGTAGCGGAAATTCAATACAAACGGTGGGTGATACAATGCCGAGTACCCTATACCAAACAATACATTTCAACCCTTATTTCAATTCACAATACAAATTCAAACCTCAAATCAATTTATACCAAGTCTACTACAATCCTCACGTTTGCCGATAACATTTTGGGCTTACAATACAAACTTACAAAACAAATACAATTTCCTTAATCAACTACCCATGCTTAAGTAGCAACCCCGTCCTACTCTCGAACGGTGATCGGCTCCAAAGTACCTGTAAGTAAAAACGGTGCCCCAAGGGGCTCAGCGAATTGCTGGCATGAAATTCACATACCCCGCGTGCTAACGGGGTACGCCGACTACTTGGTTGAGAACATGGGATTCGTTTTATTTCAATAATCATGCAGGACAGCAATACATTAAACATGTATAATAGCACAATCAGTATTCAACATAGAATACAAACGCCAACTCACACATCATGGTAGTTAGTTTATTTTATCCTACTCTTTGGCCTTGAGGGTTTCTACCTCACTAATGCCTTAATTACTTCATTCGTTAACTTATCCATTCTCTTTGGGTACTCATACTCAATTCCTCTTATACTCTTCTCTCGGATACTTGCTAAGTCATTACACATGACCTCCGGGCAGAGTCATACACGGGACTCACCACTGTGCTTTCAAGTACTAGTCTTACTTCCCCAGTTTCGACCCTACTTGCAGGTCTAGCATAGTGGGAAGGTTCGACTATCAAACAGAACTATACTCTTAGTTCCTCAAATTCACAAACGTCCGTATCTCTCCGGACTACTCAATTTCCCAAATACTCCTCTCTCGGAGTTATATTGTAATCATGTAGATTACCCTAGAAGTATCTCTCTCGATATCATCTAATAGCTTAGGGAATTTTCTCAACTTCTAGTATTCTCAGATTAAGGGCTTCCCCAACGTTTCGAATACTTATATGTTCGGGACATTTTCTCATAGTAGGTCGGATCCTCATGTAGGAGGTCGACTATCTTCTGAAGGGAGTTTGTTGGTCCCCCTTGTATTTCTTTTTACCTCTTTCTTGGGTTCATACCTTTGAACTACCTTTGACTTCTCAATAGAGGTTTCTTTATACCTTTCTACTATTAATTATTTCTTGGATTGTTCCTTTTCGGTTCTCTAACCGTTAACGGGAGTTACTAATCTAGTGCATCTCTCTCACGTTCTAGTGAGTTCATAAGTTGTATTATCGTTATTCTGGAATCTATAGTTTTTCGTGTGTTTTCACGTTTTCGTTATTTTGTGAAACGACTCTTTCAACGAGTCACTAACCAATCGGTACTCAATTATGAGTCGGTCTATAACACTAAGTTAGACGGCATAATCATACAAGGATGGTTAGTACACACAGCATGCATCAAGATATACAATCGAAGCAATAGAATATTTTCATGCTTTTATCTTGATTAGGTTGGCACACAAGCAAACAACACACAAATCAGTGTAATCCCGGTAGCATACAGGGCATGAGAAAATCATACCTTTCACCATGGATTAACTTTACCGTGTCATCTTACGTTCCTCGGGTCTTACTCGATCCACTGATCATATTTCAAATGTTTCTATTAACATTAAGGTACTACGATATGTAAACAACTAATACTCCCATGGTTAACCCCGTTAACCTCAATTTTACTCAAGCGTTCTTATGTGCATATGTTCTCACCACCATTACTCTCTCAATGGTTTACTACTAATGCCACATATATACATGTGTATATATTATTATTATTATTTTATTATTTTTTATTTTTTTGTTTGACCCGACCGACCCAATAACTTGACCCGACCGACCCAACCCCCTGGGTCGGTCCCTTGGGTCGGTCGAAGTCAGAAAGCACTTGGGTTTGGAAATTTTAACTCGACCGACCCAGCCATGGGACGGTCCCTTGGGTCGGTCGAAGTCAGACCCATTTTCCAAGTGTTTAGTTTACTCAAATCTTCTCCACAAGTATTCTAGCATGTTTTAGTCACCTTAAAACACTCTTAATCATGCTCTAAACCTCCTTAAACCATTAGTCAAATCCCTTACCTAATTCTTGTTCAATTCCACCAATTTCAATTCTCACATTTTGCACTTTGCACACTTGTGCATTTTTAAACTTCCCTTGACAATTTACACTTTGTTCTCTCAACCACTTTACCATGCCAATTGATCTTAGGCATTTCCTTTCTAGTACCCAAGTCCGCACTTCATTTTCAAGGTCATGCACTATAGTTCTTTTCTAGCTTCTCCCAAGGCACTAAACATCAAGTTGCTACAGATTTTTGCACCTTTCTAATCAATTCTTTCTCAAGTCTTATAACGACACTCAAAAACTCTTTAGGTTTCTACACAAATTTTGCCATAGCTCACCTACAATTCTAACATTGCCCAAAGCTCATATCACCACCTAATTCCATTCAAAACTAGCCACACCCATAGAGGGTCCTACCAGCACACAATGTTCCATCAAACTCATCAATTTCACCAAATACATTCTAATGCAATATTCATAAACCACTTGCACCCAAGGCCCTCAATTCAAACAACAATTCACAAATTCCTCATAATCACAATCCACACAATTTTGGTCCATATTTTGTTTCATCTTTTATTTCCCCATCCTAAAATTTCTAAAGCATTAAGATAGTAGTTAAGGTAAGCTTTTTACCTTAATCTTCCAAGTCTCCTTTTCAATTCCCCTCTTCTCCTCTTCTCCTCTTCTTCCCATTTTCGGTCAAATAGGCAATGTAATTGCCAATACTCCAGCCCAACACCCAAAAAGGATACAATGAACAACAATTAATCCCCTAAACCCCTTGGAATAACTCTAATTCAATGAAAGGGCTTAAAGCACAAAAGTTAGGGTTTTACCTTTAGAGTTCTAGAAGTGGTTTTAAACCTTGAGTCAAAAGGAGGGTTACACCACCATTGGAGAGTTGAACCAATGCCCAAACATGGTAGGAAAACAAGGTATTAAAAGGGGCAAAAATCGGTTACACCAAGGCATGGAGAAAAGTGAGTTTTCCCTTGAATCTTTTTACCTTAAGTGAAAGAGGAGACTCCAAGCTCCAAGAAACTCTAGCTTTCTCTTCAAATGGGGTTATACCCATGGAGGTCAAAGTCATATTTTGAAGATTTTGGAAAGAGAGGAAGATAGCCCTTGAGGAGAGGAAGAAGAATATGTAATTTTTTCTTGATTTGGAGCATGGAGCTAGCTTGTACAAGGGAGAGAAGATGAGGAAGCCATGGATGGGGCTTGCTTGCGTGAGGTAGAAGAAGAAGGGAGGTTCAGAAGAAAGAAGAGAAAAAGAGGGAGGGAGGAAAAGTGAGGAAAGAGAGAAACGTGAGAGAGAGAGAGAGAGGAGGAAAGTGTTTTTATTCACTTTTTGCTTTTTGCTTTTTGACCACTCTTAATTAAGCTAGTATAGTGTGTGTGAGAGGGCTGATTTTTCCCTCTAAAACCTTCCCCCTATGTACATATAATCTGGGGGCGTTTTTCGTCTTTTACAAGAAACGCTCGTTAATTTACCCGGATTGGCACTATTCACTAGCCGGGCCCATTTTCCGGATTTTTCTCGTTTCTTTAATTTTAATGGTTCTTAAGCTTCCATTAATGTTCAATTATAGTTATTTGATTGATATAATTTTTACGGGTCCATTTGACCACTCAAAGTCACGTTCTCGGGTTTTCTCGAAAAACGTGCTCTAAAGCTTCACTAGCGTTTTTAATCCATTTTATGGATCCGTTTTCTTCGGGAATTGTTTCCACATATCAATTAGGCATAAATAAGCCTTAGGAATCCATCTAGGACCCTAACCGAGGTCATATACCTCCTATGGTTGTGTAACGCTCATTTTTGTCTTTTTCGCTTTTTAAGCGTTTTCTCTTTTCTTTTGGCTTTAGTTTCTTCACCAATATTATTTACGCACTATTAGGCCCTTAAATATCATATTAGAATAATTAAATCACCATTTTTAGGTTTGGGGTATTTCAATCTATCCCCCTTAAAGAACTTTGCCCACAAAGTTGGTGAATTCTAATATTGTTAGTCCCATAGGTATTCTATGTTAAGGTCATAATCTCTATATGACCTTACAGACTCAACAGGTCTGTCTCTATATACGCTACACATACCACACACATATCACATCATGAATAGAAATCAAAAATACTCTTTTGTATTCTCTCCGTGGGGTCAGTCCGAAGACAAGAAGACACTACAGTCCTCGAATCCCATATCGAGTAATACACTGCTGATCCCTTAGTTACCGGTCACATTGAGCACTTACACTTTCTGGTTCACGGCCGTTTCATGAAAAATGGGCACTTACTCTCTCTAGCCCATGGTTCCTTTGGTTCTGATCAAAACATTTGCATCACTAGATATCCTTAGGCACTCTAGGTCATCCGCACTGACATAGGACTTCTCTACATCCCGCTGCCCTTGGAAAAATACACACGCTGCCACCGTCCTACCGGTCAACCTAGGACTGTTGCTCGTCCGGTGCAATGGTTTCAAAACTAATCCTCACTCCCACCGTCCTACCGGTCAACTTAGGACCGTTGCTCGTCCGGTGTAGTGGTTTCGAAACCGTTACTCATTCTCAAGTTTGAAGGAAAAATCTCTTCTTTTTTTTCAAAATATGTTGGAAATTCTTTTTTTTTTGAAAACTCAATACAACTCCAAATACCAATTTATGATAATTACTAGCGTTATTACTTGTGACCACTTATAGGGAGCTTCAGGAGTCATTCGACCCCGATGTGATCAGCATTGGTGTTGAACTATCCTTCCACCTCAATTTGTGTTCGGTTTCCCTTGATCACTAGCAAATCAAGTTCCAGCTCCCACCTCAATTCAAACAATCAAATACTCAATCATTTTTCCATTTTCTATCTTTTTATCTTTCGAGTCATAATCACAAAGTAATACATTCCCAATTCTTGGAATTCATTTCTCCAATTATTACTCAACTCATCAATTACTACTCGTTCTAACTCACGGAACCTAGGTCATCAATCATTCTCAATCATACATACCTTAACACAAATCCAAGGATCGAACTCTCTCCATCCATCGTTCTCAAGTTTAATCACCTAGGGAACTCATTTCCTACTAGGTTCTACATCGGTTTCATACCGATTCATACTCATCGTATCTCATGTCTAATCTCAAATAGACAATATCATAAGGATTTTAGTTCTCTCGGAGTACATACGTTTATGTAACATAGGTACCAATCATCAAAACAGATTCTTTTGTGCTATACATGCCGTAGTTTACGCACCTAATACGTAAATCATAAGCTAAGCAGTTTTTCGCTCTACCCTCTTAAATGGGATTACGCCCACGTAATATACCATATGTAAATTGAACATTGGTTCATCTAATTCGGGCGTCATGGAGTGTCCTAACTTCCATGCAGTCTATTATACAATGTATTCTGGTCAAAGGGTCTTAACCATATTGACGGTTTAGTCCCTGCACCAAGAATTCTCATTGAAGTTTGTTTACTCATAACCAATTTTGGTTATAGCCTCTCACCCTTTAAGGCATTGATAATTAGCCATTTACTCATACTTACTAGGTATATTTAACCTAAAAATTACGACCCACTAGCTTCTGCTGCGCGACCTGATAACTTAGAGCTTGATTTGCCCTTTTGTTATTCCCAATGTACTATACATCTCTCTTTATCCCTTTTTATCTTGGGACTAAAGTCTCTCAATCGACGCGTGGTATTTCTTACCGTATGCAAATTTGATGAGTTATAGATTCTCTATCCAGTTCTCTGGAAATCTATTTCGTTTACCGCTGAATACCTTCGTGATTATTCACTTGGTTCCTCCGACTTATTTGTCGGTTGCGGCTGAGCTACTACCTAATGTGTAGTGCTTCCTCTGTTGTCAGTGGCTTCTAAATTATGTTCACTTTACTGATTTTGTACAAGAATTTTTTTCCTTATTCGTACGACCTTGCATTTCTTGTGCATCGGTTCTTATGACATTCGTAAGTTTCTCTCCACTCCCATTATGGTGGAGTTCGTTTACTGCGATTGTTGGTATGTCCAACGTTCTTCGTGCTTCCTTGGCCACGGCCGCACGGTTTCGTTTCTAGCTTTTCACTTGATTGGCTTGCGCCATGTTCATTGGTATGTTTACAATTCCTCCGTATTTAGTACGGGTTGGTTATTTAGCAACTGGGTACTCTTGTCCCAAGGCTTATTATTTCGTTATCAACTGGTCCTCTAGGGATACTCTTCCCGTTCCTTATGCACTGCAATAGGAATGAACAATGCCTTCTTTGTGAGCTCTTTCATCACATGGTACAGGCTACGGGCTTAACTGCCCAGTGTTGCTTCCATCTCTTGCTTTTCATTTCCATTGAGTCTACTTCATAATTCCTCTTTATTCTCCATTTCATTGTCTGACTATACTCTTAAAATGGTCGCTTGCTGCGTACCATGTTCTTACTGATTCTACAGTATTGTCTCACATGGCATCCGTTATTATGTTAGCTTCCGCTCATGTATCTCTACCATTTATACAATGGTTCGCCATTTACTTGGCTTACTACCACATATGCCATTCTTTAAATCTCTATGCTCCTTGAGCGTTATTCACTTACAATTCGAATTGTACACATACTGTGTTTACTTTTCAACCGATTACTCTTTCGGTTCCCAACAATTGCTACAAAATCTTCTTCCTTTATACTTATCCTTGGAATTCTCTTTCTTCTTCACATTGTTCCTTGGCAATAACACATGCCCAAACTTTAATATCCTACTAGGTGGAATCCTCTTTCTAAAGGGTCCACATATTCGCCGCTCTAGCGGTATCACAATAACGAGGGGTATCCCCACTCCTAGATTGAGTGCTTCGTTCTCCGCTCTATTCATTTGTTATCAAGCAATATCTCTTGCTTACTGCTGCCATTCTCGGCAATTCTTCTTATCATTCAATGGGGGTTTTGCAACCGTCTAAATCTACATCACGTAGCTGGTTCATGGCTTATTAGCCATATTGCCTTGAGCTATGCTCTTTGTAGGCTGTTTATACAAGTTAAATTTCTCCGTACACCATCGGTGGTTTGGAGGTAATACTGGGCTCCTTGATACGGTTGTTGCATCACGCTTCCGTTCGCGGGAGGCCCCTTAGGCAATATGATATTATTCAGTGCCTTTTACGATTTCGGGTACCTTCTGTTAGGTGGATTTACTTCGGTGTTTAGAACCGAGTATTCGTTTAGCTCTCGTGCATCTATCACGATATTTCGTTCAACTGTTGTTGACTCCAGCACCCTTCAAGGATTTCTCCTGGGTGTTGTTAAGTTGCGCCATTACATTTGGTTAATATTTATGGTATGCCCAGTTAACTAACCGCATTGCAGTACCGTATTCATGCTATCCCTTTTAGGGTTATAATGTCTCCCGTTCTTAGGGTTGACCATTGATGTTTTCTCCTTGTTCTTGGTTAGCTTTACTATCCTCTTCAGTGCAGAATAATGCTTCCCATTAGTTTTGGTGATTGTTTTGGGAATTTTATCCCGTTTGTTGGACATTGGCGTGTCCACGCTAGGCATCTGCCTTACTATGTTTAGGCTTGGTATTCATTCCAGCTATTATGCATTTGCTCCAGAATTCTGGAGACATATTCAATGTCTATACTTAATAATCTGTGCTCCTTGCACTTCCTAATTTTTAATCATTTCCTTAGATGAATTCTTTGGCTCCTCTATATTCGTTAGCTTATTGTGTTCCTCTTATCGGTTCGGGGTATCCAGTTGTTCTGGTTTAAACTTACTTTGCTGTCTGTAGAACGAAGTTGACTACTTCCCGTGTTTCATACACTACTTGTATACATACGTGGGGTACCTTATTGATACATTGCTACTTACCTAACTAACTCATAAATAGGTCTGTCAGGCTCGTAGGCTCCTTCGGAGTGCGGTCGTCCCACATCTCGTTTTTGTACACTCGTAGTGCTCGTCACACGCCTAGGTGAAGCATTCTGCTGTCAACTCCTCTTATATCGTCTTATGATATCTTGTCGTGATTCTTCTGGTTTGGTTTTAAAAATTTGAGGTTTAAGAGAAAGGTTGAGTTAAAAGAATTTTTTTTTAAGTTTAAAAGAAAATTTCTCATGGCATTTCAGTGCCGAGTAATTTTAACTCTTGGCCCAAATCTAGTTTTGCTTCAGGCCTAGTCCATGACCAGCCAAACGGGCCAGAGCAGGTGGCCCTAGATAGCCCATAGTTCACCCCTTTGTAGAAAAGATTAGATCAAGGTATCCTCCATGAATGACAGATCCTGGACACGTCCATGTAAGGAATACCTATAATCTCTAAAATTTTCCAAACCATCCTTAATGTTAGAATAAAAAGCAGAATCAACATTACAATTCAAAATCAAGTCTAAAAAAAATCAAATTATGTTCCAAAAACCATGTGGGCTTCACACCCATAGTTACAATCTAAAATTTGGCCCTTCTCAAAATCCAGCCCACATTCAAGCCCACAAGACCCAGCCCAAACCCACAAATGTCCAACCCAACCCAGGCCCAATATTCGAGAATTCAGTCTCAGCCCAAATTCAATTCAATCTCAGCCCAAATTCAATTCAAATCTCTGCCCAAAACCAAGGCCCAATTTTTCAAGGCTCAATTTTCAAAGCCCAATCTGGTCCACATTTCAAGGCCTAACTCACTCAATTTTCCAAGGACCAATTCGGCCCACTCTTCAAGGCTTAATCTGGTCACTTACCCAAATCTGGCCCAATGTCCAAATCAGCCCAATTTCAAATCCAATTTCACATCCACATCAGCCCAATTTTAATTCCAAATTCATTTAATTTAATTCCAATTCAAATTCAAATTCAAATTCAATTCCAAATCACTTCCAATTCAAATTCAATTCCAATTCAATTGCAGCTTCAATTCTAATCCGACTTCAATTCCAATTCCAATAAAAAATCAATGCGATTTCAATTCAATTCAGAATTCGTCTCAATTCCAGTTCAATTCAAAAATCCATTCAATTCTAACATAATTCTAAACTTCATTCACTTCGAAAACCCACTTCAAATTCTGATTCAAGTTAAAAATTCATTTCAATTCCAAATAATTCCAAACCTTAAACTCCTCAAAACCTCCAATATCCCATACTCCAATTATCTCATTGACTCAAATCATCCTCCAAAGTTCTAATTTCCCCACACTCTGAATGTCTCACAGACTCGAGCATCTCACAGACTTTGACATCCCAATGATTCGAGTGTCTCGCAGACCCGAGCGTCTTACAGACTTCGATATCTCAAGGTTTCAAACGTCTCACAGACCCGAGCGTCTCACGGACTTTGACATCTTATGATTTCAAACGTCTCACAGGCCCGAGCGTCTCACAGACTTCGATATCTCTTTCCTTCCACCACCTGAATATCCCAAATGTCTCATAGACCGAGCGTCTCACAGACTAACCTCCCAAAATCTGAAACTTCTTGAAACTCCGAACCCTTCTAAATCTCAAACACCTCAAATATCTTCAAGCTCCACAAACATCAAAACTTCCAAAACCCAAAACCTTGAACTACGTAAGGTCTGATCTCAACAAGGAGTTGAGTACGTAGGCAGCCCATCTGGGGTGCGACCCCATTCTAATAAAAAAAACCCCTTTTCCAGCTCCAAGGCAGTACTCATACCTCTCAAAGCATTAAAATCCTTTATGACTCCCACAAACCGTCGAATTCTTTAACCCGCAAAATTGGACTCCCAATCTTAATCATTTCCTCAACATCAGAATTTTCCCAATCTTTCATTCTATACCCATCCGATTCATCAACTCATCTTCTTGGCGCTAGCTTGGCAGAAAAGCTCGCCTCATCAACTCTCCACACTCTATCCTCTTTCTATCCAATCCCAGTGGCCCTTCATGAATCTCTCAAATAAGGTTTTGAAAGCAGGCAATCCCGACAATTGGAGACCGAGGTTTCCTCGGGCACCAATCTGAAGTCGTGGTCGTTGCCACTTCCAAGGGATTTAACCCAGTACGAACCCACACAGAATCTCTGCAAATGACCAGATAAGTTCTATCCATAGGCAATAATTTTAGAGTCAACCAACGGTTCTTAGAACCCTCCTTCTCTTTCCTTCCTAGTTCATTTAGGTCAAACTAGGTGGCGACTCTAGTCAATTTCTGCCATTAGGGCATAAGTCCGTGTGGAGCCCATTGAGAGCGGGTGTAGTGTTCGCTGACACTCCCCTTAAGCTTTCTGGGAAAGACAGACGATAAAGTAGGTATTTGAGGGCTGCCAGAATAACGGGTTTTTACCCTCCACAGAATGGCTAGTTCTAGGATCTAGGCTTCTTAGTCATACCATATTTAGATAGACCCCCCTCATACCGAAAAAATCACCCTCCACATTTTGTAAGTAATCGTGGTGTGGAAACGTTAATATATAATCGTGAAAACGTTTATATTTAACCGTGGAAACGTTTATATAACCTGGAAACGTTTATATATAATCGTGACATGGAAACATGTACATATAATAATGGCATGGAAACATGTATATATAATCGTGGAGTGGTAATGATTATATATAATCATGGAATGGAAACATTCATATATACTTGTGGAAACATTTTTATATAATCTTGGGGACGTTAATAAGATATCATGGATACGTTAAACATAAGTTAGTGATGTATTTACGGTTAAGAGTGGTGCCAGTATTTAAAGACAATTTCAAACTATAAAAAATGAAAAAACATTTGAATATCAATTCCATTGTTTTACAAGTTTTAACTCATGCTGATTAAAGAAAGATAATCCTTGACGAATTAGCTGAAATGTTAAATGAAATTATGCAAACTATACAAATATGTTCCTTAAGGAGAAAAAATGTAAACTATAAGAATTCAGTGAAGTCCTTTCCATGTTGAATTGAATCTTTCTCTTTCATTTTCCTTTTCTTGCTTGGTTTGCTCAAATTCACCTCTAAATTGCTTTTCAATCTTGACCTCGACTTAACAAGGTTTTCTTCCACCTTTAGAGTGTGAGTTGCTACAACAGAGTTGCTAGATGCTGCTGTAAAAACATAAAAGTAAAATTAATATCAGATTGAAGAAGTAAAATTAAGTATAAAAACACTAACAACAAACAAATATAACTTTACCATTAACAGAAGCAGATGAAGAGGTTGCTTCAGTTACACTTCTCTCCATTAAAAGATTATGATACTTTGATGACATGTTCTTGAGATCTTCATGTAGAAACTTGAAAGTGTCATTGTAATCACAAACTGAGTGTGCAATTTTGTAAAATTCCATACAACTGAATGAGACACGATCCTCCAAAGGAATATGAACATCAACGGATGTACGTGGCAATAAGTAATAATCAATAGTCTTTGCCTTCTTAGTATAATGTGACAAGATATGCTGCTCTGGAATGTGCCTCAGAATTGGAAAACCAAAGATACCAAGTAGATGACAACATAAAACTCCAAGAGAATCAAATAGATGACAAGAACATTCAAGGATAGTCTTGTCAGTATCAACGAACACCTCCCACTTATCCAACTTTGCATCATTAAGACCATGTTGAACTTGAAATCGCCTATGAGATGAAGTGAAAGCCCCTTCCAAAGGTTGCAAGACATAAGAAAAACTCTTGGAAAATTGTTGTTGGAATATCTTGAACATATTTCGAGTATAGATTTCAGTAGCTTGACAAACAAGTGGGCTGTGTGAGAATTCATTCAAAGGAGCATATCGAAGATTTTCAAACTGACACTTAAGTTCATCACGCCTCTTGGTATTCACTAGCTCATGAAATTGAGCAAAAAATTTATCAAGCTTGTATCCTGGCTTCAAATATGCCTTTAAATGAGTTGAATGATTCAGAAAGCTGAGTATATCTCATACCACCACTAAAGTGCAACCTTGTCCAAGCACTTTGATGCCTCTTGTCATATATTATCTGAAGCCAGCTATGGCCGTAAGGCTCTTTACTTGGAAAGTGAGATTTAATCATTGAAATCCATACTTGTTCAAAATCATCTTCTGAAGAAACATGATACATCAACTTTTTAATATCATCCTTCAATCCTTTATACATAATAGGACCAAGATTCTTCATTCCATTTTGTATCAAATGCCAAGTGCATAACTCATGAAAGCTAGAAGGGAATACAAGTTTTATTGCACCAGCTATAGAAGCATTCTGATCCGTCAATATTGTCAACGAACTCTTATCATTCATGCATGTCAAAAAAGTTTTGAACAACTAAACAAATGACTCAATTGTCTCATCGAATAACAAAGCAGCACTGAATATGCATGACTTTCCGGTGATGATTCAGACCAACAAAAATAGCTGCATAGAAAATATACAATTTGTTCAATATATAATCTATTCGAATATAGTTGCATAGGAAATATACAATCTGTTTACCAAAATCTAAAAAAATGAGTCTATAATGTCTTTCCAAACATTATCCAGATGTGAACAAAGTAAATAATAAGAACAGATTAATAAAGGAAAAAATAAAAGGTAACACAAAAATGTACAAATGACTAAAGGAACACATACCCAGAGGACAGAAAGATTTTTTGGTGTTGAATAGACCTGGCAAAACTGACCCGAATCCGAAAAACCGAGCCAATCCGATCTGAATCTCAACCGAAAACCGTTACTTGAAAAATGACCCAAAATCCGAAACAAACTGACTCGGACCAAACGAATCGTATTATTGTAAAACCGATAATCCACAACCATCCGAACCAAAGTCATTAAAAATGAAATCAACCGAACCGAAGTCACCCATAACCCGACGATGACCCGAGATCCGAAGTGACCCGAACTGAAACCAACCGAACCTAACCCGCACGAATCCAGTGTGACCGAAATGAATATATCCATAGTGACCCGAAAGAATATATTACATTAATTATAAAAGATAATGAGGATGTAACAGAATGTTCATACCAAATCTATATTTTGAATACAAATCAGTATTTAGCATTTATATCATACAACACTGAACAATGCCCCACAATACTACCATTATACCAAAAACTCTAATATCATAACATTAAAATACCAAACAATGCTTACAATGAAGTATCATGAGGCTGTGGTTCAATTAAGTTCTTTAAGTTAAGTTAACTCAAGGACTAGTTAATAAATTAAAAGACACTATTTAAAATCTAAAAAAATATAGATATAATATTCCACATGTCAAGTTGTAGTAGGATTAAGGAAAAAGGGTATGTTACCCTCACAAAATAGGAGGAGTACCGAAGTGGTCACCATTAATAGATTGAAAAAACAAGTTACTATACTTTATACAAATTTAATAACTATCCACAAACATACTTTATTTATACTTCTCTCAAAATAATGAAACTACTAAATAAACTAAAACAACATCAATAATTATGTTAAGTTAAGAGTTTATTGCTAATGTATAACATGATGCAAATTATAATTATTTGTTTAAATTAATCTTTTATATGCATTCATACTTGTTGAGATTAATTGAAGTCAAAATTACATATCATGATTATTAAGTTGCTTGATTTTTTAAAGTAAACTAAATTTAACCTAATAATTGACCCAAATTAGACCCATGACCCAAAAAAACCGAACAACCCAGAGGCTAACCCGAACCAAAAGTTACCCAACCCAAAGTCACCCTAGCCGAAAGTCAACCAAACCGAAAGTTATCCATACTGATCCAAACTGACCCAAAATTTAACAAACCAAACTCAACCCAAAACCGAACTCACCCGACCCAATCCAACCCGGACCAAATACTGGACAATTTGAAATCAACCTGAACCAAACCGAACCAAACCCAAACCGATTGACCCGAACTACCACCTCTAGTGTTGAAGGTGGTATCAAAGGATACCACGTCTCCAAAATGATAATAATCCATACACATTCTATCACCCGATCATAAAACATTAGCAATCTGCT
This sequence comes from Limonium bicolor, assembly GCA_023374045.1. NCBI lineage: Eukaryota > Viridiplantae > Streptophyta > Magnoliopsida > Caryophyllales > Plumbaginaceae > Limonium > Limonium bicolor. The sequence goes on along the minus strand of CM041776.1, from coordinate 200,045,818 downwards.
CTTTGGTATCTAAACTAACATTATAGTAGAACATGGGAGAGCGAAATTGTTAATTTCTAAAATACTCCATTATGAATGTTCCCTCACCATGCTCCATTGTCTTCTGTCTCAGCCTATGAAATACCCCAAATCTTAATATGTTGGTTAATTACATAATTAATATATTTTAAGACTTAATTAGTCATTAAAAACATGTGGGAGAAATTCCCGAAAGAAATTAAATGCACAAACGAGACTTTAAACACGTTTTTCAAGAAAACTGAAAAACGTGACGTTAAATGCCTAAAACGGACTTGTATAGATTATAGTTGATTTTATAACTATAATTACATACTAATTAAAGTCTAAGAATTTTTAGAATCAAAAATATGTATATATATTCCGGAAACCGGACCCGGACTGTTAAACTGACAGTTCGGAAATTAACGGGTGTTATCTACTAATGACCAAGTGCCACTCTCTCACATTGTAAAATAAAAATCAGATTTTTATTACCCTCTCTATTCTATTAATTCTACTTTACTCACAAAACTACAAAACAATAAAATACATTTATTTCCCTTTCACACACAAAACTCTCTCTCATCTCTCTCTCCCCCTCATTCTCTTCACTCACGATTGCCTTCTCCCTCACCCAGCTCTCTTTCTCTTGTTTTGCCAAGCATGGCGATTTCACAAAGCCAAAGGAGCCCCAACTTCAATCTTTTGTAACTTCCACATCTTAGCTCCAAATCAAGAAATTCTTTCACCAAAATACTCCTCTCATCTTGGAGATCTTTTGTACCTTTCGAAATCTCAAAACACCATACTTCATCTCCATGGGTGTACCCCATTTTGAAGAGAAAGCTTCACATTCTTGAAGCCAAGAGTCTTATTGTTGTTCTAAGGTAAGAAGGAAATCAAAAACTCACTCATTCCTTCATTTCCTTCTTGAAATCGGTTTTCTCTATTTTGAACACCATGCTTGTTCTCCTTGTTAGCTTGTTCAATCTCCTTGAGGAGTTGGAGCTAGCCCTAATTCCATTACCAAGCATTTCACTTTGAAATAAAAGGTAATTCCCTCCTTGTGTTCAAGCAATTTCTAATTCTAGGGTTAAAGGAGTTATAAACCCTAAATACTCATTGTGGCTATCTTGGCTTGGTCATTAGTGTAGCAATTTACCCCGTTGAATACCGATTGAGGAACAAGTAAAGAGAAAGGGGGAAAGTCGAAAAGAAAACCAAGGTAATTGACTTACCTTAAAACCATGTATGAGCTTGAGATGTGTTTTTGTTTAAGTGCAAATAAATGCTCAGTGAAATGCAGGTGTTGCTAATAATATGAGGAAATTCAGTGTTTAAATTGTTGTTGTTTGAGTGCCAAACTCCAAAGGTTATATACATTGTGGTGTTGTTGTCAAATTGATGGATTTGTATACAAATTGGTGTTTTCTTTTGAAATGAGTTGTGGTCAAAGTGTTTTTGAGGGCTAGATGATGTGGGGAAAACATGTAATAACTATGGGGAAGTCATGCCAAGAATTGTATTGAGTTTGGGTGTAATTCTGTGTTGAAAACGCCACTGAAAAATGCATTTCCGGGTCTGTCCGAACTTCCGTCCGGACTTGGAAGTTCGGACATGCCTCGTTAAGTTATAAGTTTTCGGAACTTTGGGTGATGTCCGAACTTCGGTCCGACCTTCGAAGTTCGGACACTCAATTTTTTTTTTTTCACAAGTTTTAAGTCTCGACTTGTGTCCGAACTTCGATGTCCGGACACAAGTTCGGACACCCCAATTTTCTCAGGTTTTAACCCTCGACTTGTGTCCGAACTTCAATGTCCGGACACAAGTTCGGACGCATCAAAATTTTCACGGGTTTAAGTCTCGACTTGTGTCCGAACATTGATGTCCGGACACAAGTTCGGACATGTTAAAGATTTCCCAGATTTGCTCTCGACTTGTGTCCGAACATTGATGTCCGGACACAAGTTCGGACAAATGCCAGTTTTCAACTTCTGAGTCTCGGCTTGTGTCCGAACATTGATGTCCGGACACAAGTTCGGACATGTCACTGTTTTCAACATAAACTGCTCGTTTGAGCCCCGTTTTGACTTCCGTCTGCGGGGGTTTGTCTAGAACATGTAGGTGGACTATAATAACAACTAAAAGATGGGAAAAATCATAATAAAGTGTGAAAGAAAAATAAACAAGGAATGTGAAGTAACAAGTTTATCAAGGGTCTAGTATATTAATTAACCGACGTTATTAATCGTGTTTAGGAACCACGTACGGTGGAACACTAGAGCGGCAAGGACCAAGGTATGGTTTTCTTGCAGTCCGTTGCCTACCGGTTTACACCGGCTTGTGTGCTACTTGTGTTTTGCGTGTTTACAACCTTGTAAGATTAAATCATGAAACGAGTTTACAGTTTTGTTATTAATGTGACGTGTATGTGCCGATACCGGTAACCTCGAATGCGTGCTAACCATTATTTAACCTAAGTCTAGAAACGTAAGAGAACGGTATCCGGTAATAACGTGCCCAACCTGGGGAACGTTCTAACCCGGCTATGTGTGTATGGTTGTGTTGTGTGTTGCCGATTTATGCCTTATCTCCCTTGTATGTCTAACTGGACTTAAACACTCAATTGTGTGAGATGATGTTAAGTTCCCATTGTGGGACTTCTAACGAGTGCTAACCGGGGAGTGAGGAATCCGGTCGTTCCGGTCACGCGTGTATGTACGGGTGTCGACATCTGAATCAGATTCGGCACTCTCCTTATGTTAGGGTAGTCTTCCTTTTATGGGGAATTCGACCTCCCATAGCTTAGCCAAAGCTACCTACCTGACTTCCACTCGGGCTAGGGGGAAATTATGTGTTGATGTGTTCGGGTCACTACGCTCGTCTCATCTTTCAAGTTAAAGTTACTCACCCGACTAACTAAACAGTAATGTGTTATGTGTTAAGCTTAACATGAGGATGAGGACATCCTCTAGGCTTACAAGTTGACTAACCATGTTGGTTGTTACTTAGAGTGAACTGTTTTCACTATGTGTGTGTTGTTATTGTACTGCAATAGCTCCTGTTATATGTATGCATGTTGTATGATAAAATCAACGCCATGTAATAATGACAAATAGTTGCGTGTATCCCGGTAGTCAGCGGGCTGCACGTTAACCATGCCAGCAAAAGGTTGCTGACCCCCTTGGGGGCTATGTTTATTTGCAGGATGAGGATCGAGGAAGCAGATTGGCTTTAGATCCTAGGATGTTGACAATTGCTGTTTTTGGATGTTGAACCCGAGTAGTGTTTGTTGATAAGTGGTGAAATAATGATGTTTCAATGCCTCTACACACCTTCATTTCATTTGGTGTATAGCCTATTTCACCACTTAATAGAGTGTTTTTGTGATTAATAGTGAACTTATACAGTTTGATCTTTTGATAGGTAAAAGCTCACCTTGAGCATACGTTTGACCCATTTTAGAGCTAGTGGCATGCACCAACAGCTTCCCCATCCTTCAAGCTTTCCAACGCCGCAAACGGGGAGCAATTCCGAGCCGTAACGAAGATTCTAGGCCCCGCGCAAGTTAGAGAAAACTATTTTCTGCAGTCGACCGACCCATGGACCGACCCACACTGGGTCGGTCGGAAGCTCCTGGAGCAGAAATTTGTCTCTGCATCGGACCGACCCATTGGACCGACCCACACTGGGTCGGTCGGAACTTAAAAATGGTCACGTGCCTCGTCTCCAGAAGGCCGACCGACCCGCGGGACCGACCCACGGTGGGTCGGTCGGACGCGGAAATTTCTCTACTAATGCCAATTTTGAGGCTTTTTCACTATCTTACACTTCTACACACCAAAAGACCTAAACAAGGAGAGAGAGAGACGATTTTGAGGAGAAAAGAAAGAAGAAGAAGAGAAAGAAGAGAGGAAGAAGAAGAAGAGAGCTCACCTTCTCCAAGCTCAACCACCTTCATTAATGGCTTTTTCTCTCTCTCTCTCTCTTTTATGTATCTTTATGGCTGAGTAGAACTATTTAGCACTTGGGATGGGGATTTGAACTTGAATCCCTCAACTAGCTTGTAAACCCTTGCTTCATTAATTATGATTGTTTTCTCTCTCTTGCTCATTTAATGCTTTAACTTGATCAATTATGGCATTTATGGTGATTCCCAACAACACAAGACTTTGAGTTGGGGGTTGTGACCTAGAAGAGAGAGGAACCCTAGATTGTGCTAACTTGATTAGTTGGTGAAATTTGGGGCTATTTATGTGGACTTGTAATTAATGCTATCTAGTGATTTGAACTCCTCTTGATTTGAGAGTTGAGAGTATCTAGGTAAGAGTTGGCTCTTCCATGATTTGGAAGGTCATTACAATAGTCCAAATAGACAATTTGAGTGAATTGGGTTTATGAGTGAAGTTGGGGTGTATTTAGGTGAGAATAACCATCCTAGAGTGCTTTCCATCCAAAACCCTTAACAACCAATTTTAGTTTCCTTAGTTAAGTTGCAGTTTTTTTCTTGAACAAAATCATTAAGCTTGCCGCCGGCTAAACCCCCCCTTTTACTCATTTATTATTCAGTTACCGAATACCGAAACTAGGGAAATAGATAATCAATTTCCTGGTGGAACGACACTCGTTATCTACTACTTCGATTGGGTCCACTTGCCCATATTTTGTGATATTGATCTGCATATACATATATTTCCTCTGACAAGTTTTTGGCGCCGTTGCCGGGGAAATTGATAGTCTCTATCAGTTTCCCCAGTTTCGGTATACCGGTTTTATTTATTTTAGTTTTCTTTAGTTCCTTTTATTTTAGCTACCTCTAATATTTAGTATTGTTTGTGGGCAAGCTTGTTTAGGTACCCTCTGCTCTTCTTGTGTATGCCAAGTACCCGTTCTAGCGACTCTCCTCTTGCTAGTCCGAGGCCTGATCTCGAACGATCTCTAAGAAGAGTTAGAAGAAACTTGAAAACACTTGCCATGGCGGACAATGACCCGCATGTAGAAAACAATGGTCATGGGGATGAACAACCACAAGGCCAACACCGACCTCTCAAGGACTACCACCGACCAAACACCGAAGGGAGAGCCTCAGCAATAGTTCTTCCAACCTTAACACAGGCTGAAGCGGCTCAATGGACTTTCAAAACCCATTTCATCACCGCCATCCGGGACCAAGGAAAATTCAGTGGGGCTAATCCGGATGATGCTCCAAACCACTTGAGCGTCTTCGTGGATTTTTGCAACTCCTTCGGTAAAACAGGAAATCTAAACGAGAGGATCCGGCTACAACTCTTCCCCCACTCACTGTCCGACTCAGCTTTGAGATGGTACCGTAGTCTCCCATCAAATTCTATCGAAACATGGGAGCAAATGGCTAGCAAATTCCTTGCCAAATACTACCCCACAAGTAGGACAAGGCAATTAATTGGCGAAATAAATACTTTCTACCAAGAGCCGGGTGAGACCTTGTACGATGCTTGGGACCGGTTCAAGGAGCTGCTCATGAATTGCTCCCATCATGGTCTAGATGACCAATCCTTGTGTCTCTCATTCTTCAATGGGCTGGACGACTCCAACCGCCTACTTGTTAATTCCTCCGCGGGAGGGAGCTTCATGACAAAGTCTCCCGAGGAAGGAATAGAACTCCTAGAAACAATGACCAATGACACAAGGCAATGGTCTAGAGCCAAGGGAAGAGTACCAAGAGCAGCTGGCCTCCTCAATGTGCAACCCACCGATCATCTCTCAGCTCAAATCTCATCTCTCACGAAGATGGTAGAGAAGCTAGCTACCGCTCAAACCGAAATTGTCAAATCTATAGCTTCTTCATCTTCCGGTCAATCCTCGGAAGGATGTGCCATATGTGCGGGTCCCCACGACACTCGACGTTGTGAAGGGGAGCTGAACACGAACCAACAAGAGGATGTGAACTTCATAGGCAACCGAGCTTACAACAACAACAATGCGCCATGGAGGAACCATCCTAATTTTTCATGGAGAAATGACCCAAACCAAGGAGAACCAAACAAAAGCTTCAACAACTCTCAAGGGTATAGACCTCAAGCCCAAAACCAACCATCAAACTTTCAATATGGGTATAGGCCACAAGGAACTCCTCCGGGCTTCCAACATCAACAACAACAACAAGGGTCCCCCTCCTCCTCTTCTAGTGGGACTTCAAGGTTGGAAAACCTCATGGCGGATTTCATTGTCACCGCAAAGACCAAGTTCTCGGAACAAGAGGCTTTCAATGCTAACCAAACGGCATTCAACAAAAACATTGAAACCCAACTTGGTCAAATATCTCAACAACTCTCCCAAAGGCCACCGGGCACCTTTCCAAGTCAAACAAAGCCCAACCCGAGGGAAGAGGCCAAAGCGGTAACACTGAGAAGTGGTCGACCCCTTCAAACCTCGTCTCCACAAGGTGATCATGAGAGCCAAAAGAATCACAATGAAGAAATTCAAGATCGCCAAGAGGAAGAACAAGAGATTGTTGAGGAAGCTCCTTCTCAACCGAAAAATACTTCCAAGGAGAAGGAGTCTCCTGAATCATCTTCCCCTTCTACTCTTGCTAAACCTTTACTACCTCTTCCATTCCCAAATAGACTCAAAAGAAAAATTTGGATGAACAGTTTGGGAAGTTTTTAAGCATTTTTAACAAGCTAACAATTAATGTTCCTTTTGCAGATGCTTTGAAACAAATGCCTATCTACGCCAAGTTTATGAAAGACATTCTTGCTAACAAGAGAGCAACACTTGGTGCGGAGACGGTGCAACTCACCGAGGAGATCTCGGCGGTCCTACTGCGGAACCCCCCTCCAAAACTCGGAGACCCCGGTTTGCCTATAATCCCCTGCTCTATCGGTGATATAAATTGTGGTAGTGGATTATGTGATTTAGGTGCAAGTATAAATCTCATGCCGCTTTCAATTTTTAATAAACTTGGGATTGGCGAGTGTGCACCCACTGCTATGCAACTGCAACTTGCTGATAGGTCATTGGTCTTCCCGAAAGGGAAAGTTGAGGATTTAGTAGTGACTGTAGGGACTTTTGTTTTCCCGGCTGATTTCATCGTTATTGATATGGAGGAGGATGCTAGAGTACCACTGATATTAGGTCGCCCCTTCTTGCGAACTGCTAGGACCTTAATAGATGTGGAAAATGGAAAAATTATCTTGAGGTTTCATGATGAAAAACTTGAGTTTGACATGTCTAAGGTAGTGAAAAAACCCGCACATGCGGAAGCTGCTTTTGCCATAGATATTGTTGACTCAATTTTGCAAGATAATTACTCTTCTTGTTTTGATTATGATGCTCTCACCGTCGCTTTGACTGATACTTGTGGAGACCGGGAAGATGAACCGGAGGTAAGAGAGATGGTCGCCGCATTAGACAAGAGGTCAATGCCATACCGGACACACTACCCACCACCGGAGCCCTTGGAGCGCACTGCACAAAGGCTACCCCCCTCGGTTGAGAAGCCTCCCACCGTGGAGTTGAAACCCTTACCCTCTCATTTAAAATATGCTTATCTAACTGAACCTTGTGATCTTCCTGTTATTATTTCTTCCTCTCTTACAGGAGCACAAGAAGACAGTTTGTTGAGGGTGCTTCGAGACCACAAAGAGCTATTGGGTGGTCCATCTCAGACATCAAGGGTATTGCTCCACATTTGTGCACTCACCGAATTTTCATGGAGGACGACTACAAGCCACTTGTTCAACCTCAAAGGCGGCTCAACCCGAACATGAAGGAGGTAGTTAAGAAGGAGGTCCTAAAGCTACTCGACTCCGGGATCATCTACCCCATATCCGATAGTCAATGGGTGAGCCCGACTCAGGTGGTACCAAAGAAAGGAGGGATCACGGTGGTGTCGAATGAAAAGGGTGAGCTGGTTCCCCAAAGGACAACAACCGGTTGGAGAGTATGCATCGACTACCGGAAGTTGAACACGGCTACAAGGAAAGACCACTTCCCCCTGCCTTTCATCGACCAAATGCTAGAGAGGTTAGCCGGACAAGACTTTTATTGCTTTCTTGATGGCTACTCGGGGTACTTCCAAATCCCCATAGCCCCGGAAGATCAAGAGAAGACCACATTCACATGCCCTTACGGGACATTCGCATATAGAAGAATGCCTTTCGGATTATGCAATGCTCCCGCAACATTCCAAAGGTGTATGATGGCCATCTTCTCCGACTTTATTGAAAAAAGCATGGAAGTTTTCATGGACGATTTCTCGGTCTTCGGGCTCAATTTTGACTCTTGTCTAGAGAACTTGGACGCCATTCTCTCCCGATGTGAGGAAACCAATCTAGTACTCAATTGGGAGAAATGTCACTTCATGGTGAGAGAAGGGATCGTCCTCGGGCACAAGATCTCTTCCAATGGGATTGAAGTCGACCGGGCCAAGGTCGAAGTCATAGAGAAGCTGCCACCACCTACCTCGGTTAAAGACATTAGAAGCTTTCTTGGCCATGCCGGGTTCTACAGAAGGTTCATCAAGGACTTCTCCAAAATCTCCAAACCTCTGTGTGACCTCTTAGCAAAAGATGCAAAGTTTAAATTCTCTGAAGAATGTCTAAAAGCCTTCCACACTCTCAAGGAGTGCCTCGTCTCAGCACCGATAGTGGTATCACCGGATTGGGGCCTCCCTTTTGAGGTAATGTGTGATGCAAGCGACTATGCGGTGGGAGCAGCCCTATGTCAAAGAAGGGAGAAAATTCTTAGAACTGTCTACTATGCAAGCAAAACACTCAATGATGCTCAGAAAAATTATGCCACGACTGAGAAGGAGCTCCTAGCGGTGGTCTTTGCATTAGATAAGTTCCGCTCATATCTCTTGGGAAGCAGGGTGATTGTTCATACCGACCACTCAGCTCTCAAGTATCTCTTCACCAAGGAAGACGCTAAACCGAGGCTCTTGAGATGGATTCTATTGCTGCAGGAATTTGAGATTGAGATTAGGGATAAACCGGGCACTCAAAACGTTGTTGCTGACCACTTGTCTCGAATGGAGACCCCGGATGATGGTACCCCTATCAATGAGCTCTTCCCGGATGAGACCGTGTTCACAATTGGAGAAACCGGTGATCCTTGGTTTGCCGACATCGCAAACTACCTGGTGAGGGGAGTAGTGCCATACGAAATGACATACCAGCAGAGGAAGAAATTCTTCGCCGACGTCAGGCATTATTTTTGGGATGACCCTTACCTATTCAAAGTCTGTGCCGATGGGATGATTAGGAGGTGCATACCCATAGATGAAGTTCAGAGCATCCTCACCCATTGCCACTCCCTTGAGGTAGGAGGGCACCACGGGCCAGCCAGGACAGCAGCTAAGGTGCTCCAGTCCGGATTCTTTTGGAAAACGCTTCACAAGGACTGCCACTCCTTTGTAGCTGCTTGCGACCGGTGCCAAATGCTAGGAAACATATCCCGGAAGCACGAGATGCCACTTAATGTAATGATCGAGGTCGAACCCTTCGATTTATGGGGCATTGATTTCATGGGTCCATTCCCCTCCTCCCACTCAAATCTCTTCATCTTGGTGGCGGTGGACTATGTCACGAAATGGGTGGAAGCCATTGCATCTCCCACCAATGATGCCAAGGTGGTGACCAAGTTCCTAAAGAAAAACATCTTCACAAGGTTTGGGGTGCCTAGGGCGATTCTCAGCGATGGGGGATCTCACTTCTGTAACAAACAGTTTGAGGCGTTAATGGAAAAATACGGAGTGAGACACAAGGTATCCTTGCCTTACCACCCTCAAACAAATGGGCAAGCCGAGGTGACAAATAGGGAGCTGAAATGGATACTACAGAAGACGGTAAACTCCTCCAGGAAGGATTGGTCCTTAAGACTAGACGATGCTCTATGGGCTTACCGGACAGCATACAAGACTCCCATCGGGATGTCTCCATACCGTCTGTCTTCGGCAAGGCTTGCCACTTACCCGTTGAGCTGGAGCACAAATCCTATTGGGCTGTGAAAGCCTTAAACTTTGATCTCAAGGGTGCCGCCGACAAGAGAAAATTTCAACTCACCGAACTGGAGGAATTCCGGGAGGAAGCCTATGAGAACAACCGCATTTACAAGGAGAAGGCCAAGAGGTGGCATGACAAGATGATCTTAAGGCGGGAGTTCCATGAGGGAGACCGGGTATTGCTCTACAATTCGAGGTTGAAGCTTTTTCCGGGTAAGCTCAAGTCACATTGGTCCGGACCATTCACCGTCACCAAGGTAACCCCATATGGTGCGATTGAGCTGAAGAATGTGAAGGGTGAGACATTTATGGTCAACGGGTCTAGGTTGAAACATTACCTAGGAGGCGATATCGAGAAGGTGGAGACACGTCCTCTCTACTTACAAGAGCCCCAGGTTTGATCTAACCCTCACAATGGTCTAGCCAAAGACCGTAAAAAGACGGGCAGCTTTCCGGGAGGCAACCCGGACAACTCTCATGCTATCGTTCGTGTGCATCATTTGTTTGTTAATTTAGCTTTGTTTTGGTGTGTTTCTGCGTGTTTTTGCATGTTTAAGTTGGTTGTGGTTGAAAATAAGCATTTTGGGCAAGAAAACATCTCTTTTTGGGGAGCCTCTGTCAAAGACCGACCCTAGGACCGATCCTAGATGGGTCGGTCGGCTCAAAACTTTGAAAAAATTGGTCTCTGTAACAGACCGACCCACAGACCGACCCTATGGTGGGTCGGTCGGGTCGAAAAATTCGAAAAATTTCTTTCTGTTGAAGACCAACCGACCGACCCTAGGTTGGGTCGGTCGGGTCGAAAAAGTTGAAAATTTTCTTTCTGTTGAAGACCGACCCAACGACCGACCCTAGGTTGGGTCGGTCGGGTCGAAAATTTTGAAAAAAAAAGAGAGAAGAAAACGCGGCGTTTTCTTCTTTCCTTTCTTCCTCTCTTTCTTTCTTCTTCCTCGCGCACCCGACACAACCTCCATCGCCATTCCTCCTTCTCTTCTCCTCTCTCTCGCGCCCAGCCACACACCTCCAGCCCTACTTCCGACGACCGCCGCCGCCACCCCAGTCCCCTCCGACGACCGTCGCGAGCCCCAGCCGCACCGGACCCCAGCCACGACCCAACAACACCACTGCACCCAGCCCCTCTCTCCATTCGAAACCCTAAACCCCCAATCGAATTTCATTTCGATTGTAGCCCAAAATCTGTTCAATTTCAACTTCTTTTCCACATCTAAACACCTAGGTATGTGATTCTAACTCTACACTGTCATTTTGTAAATTTTTCGAGCAAGTTACACTTTGGCCTAAATTCAAATCGAACCAAACGGAGCCTTAGGTGGGAAATTGTGATTTTTGCACATTTGTGGATTTAGACTGTGTTGAATGATTAATTAGGGACTTTGTGTGGGTTTGGAGCTTAAAAATGTGTCATTTGGTGGTTCTAAGCATACATTGGTGCTTAATGTCTTAAATTGAATAATGTTTGTTTAGCATTATTCCAAGGTGTTTTAATTTATGCTAACTGCTTTGTGAATGATGCTGGATGTCTAAACACCATTGAGCCTCTATTGGTCGCATTTTGTGGGTGCAAGTTGTGTCGCCTAAATTGTGAAACCTTGATAAATTGGTAGTGTTTAGTGGGGAGTTTTCATTTTGATTGAAATTATTAGTGGGATACTTGGTGAGCTGCATGGTACCCTTTTGGATGAAAGTGTGGAGGTTCTTAGAACCGGGAAAGGGAAGAAAAACAAGGGAAACCATGGCGAAATTTTTCTAGCACCGTACCATTGCTTTTGCTCTTCTTTGTGCTTCATGCTTATTCCTTGCCCAAAATGCTTAGTATTCCTCCTCTTTTTATTCTAACTTCACACCACTTGTTATTTGTTTCTTCTTTTGTTTCTCTTTTGTCTTTATTCCTTTTTGCAGAACAATGGCCCACCGAAACCGACGTGCCACTCGAAGGGCAGCCGCCAATGCCGGTCTCCTTGATGGCCGATTCCTCAATGAAGCTGCCCGGGCATGGTACAATGCCCCACGTCGAAAGGAAATCGTGCGGGAGAGGACGGTGGACCCTACACTCATTGATACACTTCAGCTTCGCGCCGTCCTCGATCCTCTCCAGTGGAGCTGTGCTGAGCATGGGCGGGGAATACTTCCCCAGCCAGATTTACGAATTCTACGCTAATGCCACGGTGGATCGCCATGAGCGGACGGTCTTCCTATGTTGGGGGGCAACCAATCGAAATCACCAAAGACACTTCCAGCGCTTCCTTGAGGTGCCTTGGGAGGATGTGACCTACCGCTCCTGGATTACCTCCCACGAGCAGGACGACCATAGGAAGCACTACCTGGCCACTCTCCCCGTTCAGCGCCGAAAGAAGAACCAGGCGGGGACTGATGTTAGAGTCACGATGACTCTCAACATGGTCACTGATCCGGTCAAGAGAGTCTTGCTGGCACTGCTCCGCCATAACATCCATCCGCGTGACAGCAAAGATCTTAATGCGACGGACTGTTTCCTCGTCGACTACATGCTGACTCCGGACATCACTGACGAGCCGATGTCCCTCTCCGGATTGATGTTCCGGCATCTGCTCACATCATCGCCAAGAAGGACACCCAGCACCTGGGGTTCCCCTTCTTCATTCAGCAGCAGATTGCCCGGCTGGGGCTGCCGACTGCTGGGCTTCAGGCCAGTCCTCCCATGGAGTTGATCGGGGCGCACACTATGAGGAGGTTTGGGTTCACTCAGCGCGCGATAGCTGGTACAAGGAAGACGCTCAGACGGCTCAGGCGTCCTCCTCGGGTGCCTCTGCTAGTGCCGCTCCGCTCCTGCTCCTCCCTCCTCCCCCACCGACCGGCGTTGTATCCGAGGAGCGCTTTCAAGAGTACCAGCGTCAGGTGGCTGAGCACCAGCGCCTGGTTGCTGAGCAGCAGCGTCTGATGGCGGAGCAGATTCGCGCCCTTCAGGAGCAGATGGCACATGGCCACCCCCCTCCCCAGTAGTTCTTTATGCAAAATGTGGATTGTCATTATTCTTGCACTTTTTAGACTCCTTCTGATTGCTGTTTCATCTTCGTTTTTTTTTACATTCAGCACTCTAGCTTTGCAGCACTTTCTTATTTTCTTTAATGCACTTTCGGATTATATGCTTCAGGACTCATGTATGAGCCCCATTTTGCTTACTAATTATGGCCTTTTTGCGAATTCTTCGGAATTACGAGTGCGCCTCGTTTCCTTTTTGCCTTGCATTGTAGATATACACATTGAACGCAAGCGCTCCTCAAGGGTGAGTAAGGCCGCATGCAAGAGGAACTCTTGCAAATTTTTCCTAGCGCTTCAACGCCCCGGACACTCACAAGTGTGGGGGAATTTGATCCACCACTCACACCTTCTCAGGGGAGTCCTCGTTCTCTCACGCCTACACACTTACATACTGCGCTAAACTTTTGTACTCTATGTTAAGTGCTTCGAAAAGGTCTTCTGTTTGTGTTCCCTTGAGTTTTGCTTCGAACAATGCGGACATTGTCCCATTCAAGTGTGGGGGAAACGACCTTTTCTTTTTGGTGCACTACTCAATTTCCCTATACGTATCTACAGCTCCCATGTAGAAATTACATTTATAGTAAGCAAGTGTCTCCATGAATTTTTAGAATTCTTCACTGATTGTTTTTCAAAAAGATCTCTCTTGAGGAGCAATTGTTTGCGGTGCTTCCATAAACCCCTCTCTTGGTGATTTTTTATTGCTTAGGGGTTCTTTCTACCTTCTCATCTAGGGATTGCTAAGGGGTGCTTCCTTGTGAAAAATATTTATATAGGAACTTGAGAGACACCATAGGTAACCAACAAATGAGAGTTGAGTGTTCATTAAAGTAAGGCAAAATGCCAAACCATCTCTCCTCATCTCTTGTTGCAAAAGTGAATCAAATGCAAATCTCTATTTTTCCTTTTGTTTTTCCTCAATGCCCATTCTTGAGAGAAGTTGGCCATGGTAAAAGTTCTCCAAGTTCCAAAAATCTCTAAGAACTTGGAAGCACTCTAGATCATACCCCAAAACTCTATATTTTTTATTTACCCTAAGCACACCCATGTCACCACGAGAAGGTCGGTTGCACTCCTCTTGAGATGTTTCACAAATTTTGCTCACTTGAATTCAAGAGTTCATTTAACACTTGCTTGCTTTAAATATTCCTTTTTACTGTGGGTTCCTAGCAAATTTTTGCTTGAGGACAAGCAAATAGATAAGTGTGGGGGAGTTGATAAGTGGTGAAATAATGATGTTTCAATGCCTCTACACACCTTCATTTCATTTGGTGTATAGCCTATTTCACCACTTAATAGAGTGTTTTTGTGATTAATAGTGAACTTATACAGTTTGATCTTTTGATAGGTAAAAGCTCACCTTGAGCATACTTTTGACCCATTTTAGAGCTAGTGGCATGCACCAACAGCTTCCCCATCCTTCAAGCTTTCCAACGCCGCAAACGGGGAGCAATTCCGAGCCGTAACGAAGATTCTAGGCCCCGCGCAAGTTAGAGAAAACTATTTTCTGCAGTCGACCGACCCATGGACCGACCCACACTGGGTCGGTCGGAAGCTCCTGGAGCAGAAATTTGTCTCTGCATCGGACCGACCCATTGGACCGACCCACACTGGGTCGGTCGGAACTTAAAAATGGTCACGTGCCTCGTCTCCAGAAGGCCGACCGACCCGCGGGACCGACCCACGGTGGGTCGGTCGGACGCGGAAATTTCTCTACTAATGCCAATTTTGAGGCTTTTTCACTATCTTACACTTCTACACACCAAAAGACCTAAACAAGGAGAGAGAGACGATTTTGAGGGAGAAAAGAAGAAGAAGAAGAAGAGAGCTCACCTTCTCCAAGCTCAACCACCTTCATTAATGGCTTTTCTCTCTCTCTCTCTCTCTTTTATGTATCTTTATGGCTGAGTAGAACTATTTAGCACTTGGGATGGGGATTTGAACTTGAATCCCTCAACTAGCTTGTAAACCCTTGCTTCATTAATTATGATTGTTTTCTCTCTCTTGCTCATTTAATGCTTTAACTTGATCAATTATGGCATTTATGGTGATTCCCAACAACACAAGACTTTGAGTTGGGGGTTGTGACCTAGAAGAGAGAGGAACCCTAGATTGTGCTAACTTGATTAGTTGGTGAAATTTGGGGCTATTTATGTGGACTTGTAATTAATGCTATCTAGTGATTTGAACTCCTCTTGATTTGAGAGTTGAGAGTATCTAGGTAAGAGTTGGCTCTTCCATGATTTGGAAGGTCATTACAATAGTCCAAATAGACAATTTGAGTGAATTGGGTTTATGAGTGAAGTTGAGGTGTATTTAGGTGAGAATAACCATCCTAGAGTGCTTTCCATCCAAAACCCTTAACAACCAATTTTAGTTTCCTTAGTTAAGTTGCAGTTTTTATTGAACAAAATCATTAAGCTTGCCGCCGGCTAAACCCCCCCCCTTTTACTCATTTATTATTCAGTTACCGAATACCGAAACTAGGGAAATAGATAATCAATTTCCTGGTGGAACGACACTCGTTATCTACTACTTCGATTGGGTCCACTTGCCCATATTTTGTGATATTGATCTGCATATACATATATTTCTTCTAACAGTTTCCTTTCTGTTTGCACGTTAATTATGTAGCTACTTTTGGTTGTCATGGAGCATAATTTGATAGAAGAATGGGGCACAGACGCGTAGAAGTTACTATGCCATATCCTACTAATCTCCGTGTTCTACAACGACGAGTAATTCAAGCACTACAGTCCCTCCTCGGCAGAATAAACATAACAACCATGGTGTATTGGGGCTGGAGGGCGACTACGTGTAACACCCCTAATCCTAAACCTGTAATATCGTCGCATGTCGTAGCATAATAAATAACATTTCGCAGCGGAAAATAAAACTAACTACCTTGGTGTTACACGCCGTTACTGTAACACCCCGTCCAAAGCCAATCGTGGTTATCGCAAAACTCAACACTTAAACACAAACGTCGCAGCGGATTAAACAACTACCGGGACCTTGCCACGGTCTGATCATAGGAAATACCGATCTTAACAACATTCATTACTTAACCAAAATATATTATCCGTCCCAAAGCGCCAACCAACCGAGTTTAAGTTTCCAAGTCATATACATAATCTTACATCAGTTTAAATATAAACAGACGGGAGCACAGGCGCATCCCGTACTCAAAATAACAACCCATCCTAAGTCTAACCACCCCCACTCTCAGGGTGACTCCTCAACGGGCGTTTACCTGCAAAATAAAAAAAACAGCCCCAAAGGGGGTCAGCACGAATGCTGGTACACCCTCTCATGGCCCCCAAGCTAACGGGGCTACGACGACTAATTGTCGATAGCATGGAAATTGATTACATACATAAGCATGATATGAAGTGCAATAACCATAATCCAAAGATGATCAGGATAGTTCACAAACAATGAACGACTCAAGCGTTCCCTTATCAAGTGGGTTAGTAACCCCCTCCTTAGTCCTCAATACCTTATTCTCAGTTCTTACCTTACCTTATTCTTAAACTCAACTTAATCTCATTATACAAACCGTTCCTGGAAGGGAATGGTTGTAGCTTAATTCGAACCTGGGATATAGGTGATCCCACCGCACCATCTTAATGCCACCTACCCTGGACGGGAGTCCAACGTAGCTGAGCCGGCAGCCGGCCCTAGGCTACAAGTCCGAAGACAAGTCCTTAAGCGGAGGGCGGATCTGATTCAGATACCGTCCCCCTTTTTCCTTAGCATGCATTACCGAAGATCGGTCCCGGGTTTCCTCACTCAAGTTCCAGTTAGTAGAAATCTTAATCACCATGTGCTAGCTAAGCCTTAACGGGCATTAACCAACAATCACCAAACTTAATTCTTATTCTTAACTCAGTAGGTACTAAACTTGGTTAGTAACAATCTCAAATCTCGCGGGTTAGTGCAAAGATAACACATACACGACGAGAACAAATATCACTTACAAAAAAACAGTAGTATCACAGACGGAAAATTCCTACGGAAATAATCCGTATGTAAAACCCTTTCACCTACGGTTTTTTAGAATACCTACGGAAGTAGCATCCGCCCAATATAGACATTTACAATGATATTACTGACGGAATGTAGACACATCACAGACGAAATAATTCCGTAGGTAAAAACGTTTTAATTACTCCCCGCGAACATGATAAAATTTTGGAGGGAAATAAAAATTAATCACCCAT
Source organism: Limonium bicolor (assembly GCA_023374045.1). NCBI lineage: Eukaryota > Viridiplantae > Streptophyta > Magnoliopsida > Caryophyllales > Plumbaginaceae > Limonium > Limonium bicolor. The sequence continues at coordinate 200,028,574 of CM041776.1, read as the reverse complement.
TTAACAAGGGTTCCAAATTCCGTCGAATTTCCTCGTCATTCTCTTCTCCTTTTTTCGACTTGGCAACCCGATACATAGAAATTACACCTCTCTGCTTGACTGACGATATTCCGCTGGAATATTGCAACCTGAATGGCGATAAGTAGCATACATTCTCTGCTAGGTTGCAATTGGCGATAAGAAATCTTGCTGAATCTCTGAAATAACAACCTTGACTTCGAATAGGATTCTCTGCTGAACTCTTTGGAATATTGCAACCCTTACTGGCGAGAAGAAACATACAGTCGGAGCAGGAATATTGCAACCCTGATGGCGAGAATCGCAACCTGGCGATAAGGAACATGCATACAGCCTGGAACCGGTAATGTAATCGAACATACAATCTCTGCCGGCACCTTGCAGAGATAAATCTGGTGAATCAAACTTCTCTATTGGTTGAATTTGTTTTGTGCCTATCACTATTGCAACCCTAATTAGCGATACGGAACGCAGGTTAATTTTCTTCTGTTGCCTGCGCCTTGCAGAGATAACTATGGAGAAGCAACCACATTCAATGTCATTAGGGAACCGGTAATTTAATCGAACTTATATATTCTCTTTTGTTCTGCGGCATCTGAAATTCTGATTATAGCAACTCTAACTAGCGATAAGAAAAATATATAACTGCACCTTCATCCTCTTCAATTACTTGCGGTTAATGAAACATACATAAAAATCTGGACTAAAACCATTTGCGAGCAGGTAGGTATAGTGTTAATAATTAATTTAATTTTTCCTTTAATTTTTGCTTAATGTGTTTAGCTAGCTAGCAGTTTTTCCATCCATGTTTTGATATCAGCATATTCTCAGTCCCGTCTGAATGATTCCAAAAACATCGTCTCTAGCTATCTCGATCCACGTTTTTTTTCTTGCCTGGTTCCTTAATCTGATTTTAAAACGAAGCCATATACTATTGTAAAAGAGGAAGTGAAACTGTATATATTACTTCAATCAATGGAAACCTGCATCTACCCTTACAAGGTGTTAGTAAATTTCCCTTTCAGTCTTGGTTTTAGAATACAGCAATTATGTGCTTCGCAAGATGTCATTCCAATGGGAATTAAAGTCTTCTGCTCTATCGCCTCAAGATGTTGCTCAAGTTGGTTCATTACGTTCATCAAGTGTTTCTCTTGCCCACATGATCAAACACCTCTAAAAAACTTGGGGTTACGACTATCCCTTGAGCAAAACCTTCAATGGTGGATATGGATCTAATTTAATAACTGGTGTATGGACTTTGGGTCAAGATTGAGTGTTATATGAAAGGAATACCTAGAGGCGACCTTCTAGGATGGTGTTTGCGAACAAAATACTCCACTAAAGATAAAATATTTTGACTTTGTTATTTGTAAGGACTATATTTTCAGTTTCAAACAAGATCTTTTCTCTACAAAATGACCTGAAAGTCATTATGATTTTTATAATACACGCAAAATTTTAAAATTTTACAATAAACCTTCAAAACTCTTTGCAAGTATTACTTATATGTTTGTAATTTTTTTCTAGATTTACATTAGCCCTAAAGCTCTTTACAAATTTTTAGTATGCTTGATCTATATTTAGATAGAGGTGGGGATTACTTTAATTTGGTTCTTGGAGTAGTAGAGAACATAATCAGAAAGAGATAACTTTGTTATTTTCTGTGTGAATAAATGGCTTGTTGAATAGATATACTGCACTTCCATGTGCTATTATTTTAGTGTGGAAATGGTTACCTCAGCTTGCATGCGTGCCATGTTTGCAAGCACTTTTCTAGTTAGTTTAATAAAATTCATTGTGAGATTCTACTCTAACAACTTCGTAGTTGTTTATTAATTTTTAAGCAGTCTACTTGTTTACTAACCTGCTAGTATATATTGGAAACCTTATTATTAAGTGTTTATACATAGGTTAGGATTCAAATAGATTTTGGTTATGCAACTGGGTAGATGAATGGATATGTTACACCCGGATACTTGAGGCAAGTTGAAGATTACATAACTTTTGCAATATCATCATAGTCGTTTGTAGTGGGGATAGAGTTAAATGCCATTTGCAATTCAGATGATGGGGCTCACTGTTTGAATTATGTAGTTCCAATTTAATTGTTAGGCGAAAGCTGATCATTTTGTGAAAGAATCAGACCCATTGATGCAAGCAAAGAAAGTTATTGTTTGGTTGATGCATGCAGAGGAAGCGGTTGTTTGTCAGCATGCTCGAGTGAGAGGGACAACATGGTTTAGTGTAGCTTGACTTTTATCTTAATTGAACTAGAAATAGGAATCTTAGATGAATATTTTAAGGGAGCTCCAATTATTACACGGTGCTTGACTTGTAAGCATGCATAGTTGAATGAAGATCATTTATAAGTATTGTTTTTTTTAGTTCTATGTCGTTGCTGACTGATGAAATGATCCATAGTTACTGGGTTCTCCTGCATTGTATGGAGGATCGAAGTCACATTAGAGGAAACCTTTAAAAATAGCTACTTTGATGGAAAACCATTTACAGGGACAATGAGTGTCTCTTCCACCTCAAAACACACCTGGTTTCTTTCTTCTCATTAGGATTACTAAAAGCTGATACGACTGAACTAGTCTAAGCAGGTACAGTAGCCTCTATTTTTATTTTGAAGTTGATTCTTGTATAATGTAGTTTATCTTCTGTTAAATTAGTTGTGTTTTCTTTTGCAGATTTGGAAGTAGCTGGATTCAAGGGACATGAAATTTCACAGAAGAATGTGTTTTATATGATGCAAATGTGATTTGATTGTCATAGTGATCAGTAAACTTGAATATTGTAAACTTTTGGTAGGATATGGTGTTGTAGTATGTGAATTCTTATGATGAAATGTCTTATAGTTTCTTTCTTATGGAAACAAATGCTAGTATGAAGACTATTTGGGAATGTTGTGACTATGCACAAAAACTACTTTATGTAGCACTTTATAAAATGTCACATGTGTTTCAGCTATGAATGTAATAGTTGTTTATATATTATTCAGATTATGTCTTGTTTGTGAAAATTATTAGGTACAAAACAATTTGTAGGTGATAAGTTATGAGATGAAAGATTTCGTAGGTAAGATGAAGGTTCGTTAGTGATAATTAATCCTGAGGTGAAAATTTTCGTAGGTAATAATGTCTGAAATCGAAATTTCGTAGGTGATAACATTATCAGAGATGGAATATTCCGTTGGTGATAACTTTAATGAGACGGAATTTTCCGTAAGTGATAATCCTTTCTGAGACGGAAATTTTCGTAGGAGATAACCCTTTTCTGAGACAGAAATTTCCGTAGGTGATAGCCATTTTCTGTGACGGAATGAGCTGTCGGTGATTATATTATTACCTACGGAATTTTCCGTCTGTAAAAGTTAATAGTATCACCGACGGACTGTGTTTTCACAGACGGAATAGTATTACCGACCAGTTTATTACAGACGGAAATGTCCTACGGAATTTTCCGTGTGTGATTGTCATTACATACGGAATTGTAGCTTTTACATACGGAAATTCCGTCTGTGATACTAGTTTTCTTGTAGTGTATAACCGGTTGCATGCTTTATCTTGTCTTAGTCATAGCAATTAAACAATTAGCACACAAGCCGAGGGACACCTCGTTAGCAAGCAGGTCACAAGAAGGATTGTACCGTTCACCGTCGGTGGTTGTTTGCTTACTCTTCTTCGGTCCCAATTCACAAGCCCTAAATCATTCATTCAATTTAGGTTGTTAGTTGCTTAATCATCCCAACTCACTTATCTTACTTAACCTAGTGTCTACCCACTAAAAATTACTAAATCTTTATAGTTTAATCTTAACCTCAAAAGCCACTTACTTCTCATTATTTCTTAAGCTTGTTTAAGCCCCTAATGACCTTTACATGTCATTAATTATGTCCTAACAATCTTATAGTATCATTACCAAACAAGTCCCAACCTTAAAACCTCATTTTTCAACATTTTGTAGCTTTTTATGATGGGTCCGGGTTTGTGTCCGAGGTTGTAAACCCGGACCAACACTTCGCAAAACTCTGGACAATTTTAGGTCTGGTCCGGGTTTAGGTGCTGGGATGCAACCCGGACCATCCCACGACTAAACTCTGGATAGTTTTTGGTGTGGTCCGGGTTTGTGTGCTAGTTTGCAAACCCGGACCTACACTAAATATGTCCAGAATGTTGATTTTGACCTCTGTTCAACCTCAATTCTTATCTCATTTTTTTCCTAACCTTTCCATAACTACCCTAGCATGTTCTAACATCATTTTAGCACCTTAAAATCCTCCTAATCCATCCACCATATCATACCTAATTCCTTGATCATTTACTCACATTCTTACCAAAATTCCTAACGTCCACACATACTTCCCTGCACTGCTATCATGTAAATTGCCTAAAACTCAACTAGCCAAAGTTTTCTCCATAGGCATTATTCTTCCTTTAGTTATCAAAACTTGCACAAGACTTGACCAAACTCCCACTATATCCCTAGAGCATCAAACACATTCATTTAAACTCTAATTCCTGCAAGACAACTCCTAAGTCCTTTAAACACTCCAGAACACACTAGCTCACTTTCTTTCACCATCTCAAGCCTTAAGTATTCCTAGTACCTTCTAGGTCATCAAACTTCATTTATTCACTTCAAGTTCTTTGTTTTCTCACTAAATTTGACATGGCTTACCTAGTATACTCCTACACCCAAACACTTAGGTTTTTCACCATTAAACGACCTTTATCACCCAAATCCTTTCCACTTACCTCAACACTCTACTTACACCAAAACTACACCACATCACATATAGTGCAATAGTTTAAAATGCTTGGCACTTAGGCCCTTAAATGACAATAATCTTAACCACTGAATTTCCACATATATTTGCCTTCAACCTGCGAATACACACAACAAGGCTACCATTGAAATAAAATGCTTCTTATAATTCATTTCAACGTTGTTTAACTATCTCTTTCTCATTTGCCTTAGTCACAAGTTCTCAATATAATAGTATTCTTTCTCCTAAGTTTGTTTATAACTCCTTCCCAATGTAAACTCTACACCAAACTCATCATATATCTAAATCACATTCCCTTAGACAAAAAAAACACCTTAAGGTAAGTATTTTACCTTGTTCTTCACAAGCTTTGAAAGCTTTCTTCCTTAGGTTTTCCCTTCCTCAATCTCGGTCACCAATATATATCTCCTTGCCAATATTCTAAACAATGTCCAATGATTCTAATGAGCACTAAGCAACACACTAACCTTAAGGAATAAAACCTAGGTTAAAAATATGTTTTAATGTATTGAATTGATTGTCTTACCTTAGTTTCTCAAGACAAGCTTGGATTTGAAGCAAGAAGGACCTCCTCTATCCTTTGAAGAGTAGAAAAGAAGCTAGAACAAGGCATTAAAATGAAGCCTCATGAGCATGTATTTTCGGTCAAGAAGAAAGTGATGGAAACCTAGATTTTCTTGCACTTTCTTTACCTTAAGAGAATGGAGAAGCCAATGGAGTCTCCAAGCTTGAGTTTCCTCCTCTCATGGTGGTTTGGCTTGGCACCAAATCAAATCTCTTGAAGTTTTGAAAAGATAGAAAGAGAGAGCTTGAGCTAACTAAGAGGAATATATATTTTGTTTTGGATTTGGAGCTAAAATGAGTAAGTAGTGTGCAAGAGAAGATGGAGCTAGCATGGGGTTGCTCTTCACGTTAATGGAGAAGGGAGGAGAGCAGTAGAAACCGGTGGTGAGAGAATGAAGAATGAAGAATGAAGAGAGAGGTAAGTAAAGTAAGATATTTGTTTGTAAAGGTGAATAGTAACTAGTACTTTTCCCTCTCTTATTTGCTAACAACAACTCACTCACATGGTGAGTCATCCCCTCAAAAACCGGCCCTCCTTAAGTGAAGGGGTATTTTGTCTTTGTTGACCCATTAGCTCACTTATATTGACTTATGTTATAAACTAGCTTAATTAAATACTATTCACAAAACAAGGCACATTGTTGTGAAATTTTTGATTTCCCATTGATATAGACTCCCAAATGTGATACTATATAGTACACATGTTAATTAAAGAGTAATGATGGACATTTAGCCATCCAAAACTCATTTACAAGACAATTTTTCAAAAATGTGCTTTAAGACTCCTTAAAGCACATTTTGTGTTTTAACTTGTTTTCAAGCTTGGTTTTCTTTAGTAATTGATTTAAAATGACCATTAGGATATTACTAAGGTCTTAAAACAATATTTGGGTACTCACCCAAGTCTCTCCAAGCTTAGAGCACGTTTTTGCTTAAACTGCTCTTTTGGTGTTTCCTTAAGTTTCCTTTGATTAAAATGGTTTCTTAATATTTCTAGGGCATTATTTAGCCTTCTCATATCTTGGTTAATCATTTAAACACCATATCCAAGTTTGGGGTATTTCAATCTACCCCCCTTAAAAGAACTTTGTCCCCAAAGTTCACATATATGCTTAACCATTCACGGTACTCAATTCTCTTAATCTTAGCGCCACATCTTATATTCACATTCACACATCTCAAGGCTCGCAGGTCAACCACAAATACAATACATAAGTATTATACATAACTCAAACTTAACACCAAAGTGTAGCAACTTACACAATTTCACATCTTAAACAACCAACAAACGACAAACATGTTTCCTAACTCAAAAGCGAGGAAGCTCTACCCCCTTAGAAAGGGGTACGCCCCATACCCTATACAGACGATCTAGTCAGTAAACAAAGAAGGGTACTTCACCCTCATCTTATCCTCTAATTCCCACGTGGCCTCTTCGACATCCTGGTTAGACCAGAGAACCTTCACCAGTCGCACTGACTTATGGCGAGTGTCCCTAGTCTTAGTGTCCAAGATTCTCTGAGGAGTCTCCACAGACCTCATATTTGGTTCTAAAGTCAACCTCTCAGGTTCTAACACATGGAAGGGGTGGTGCATGTATTTCTTTAGCTGCGAAACATGAAAGACATCATGCACTTTACCCAGGTCAGCAGGTAAATTCAACCTGTAAGCAACCGGGCCCACCCGCTCCATAATCTCATAAGGACCAACAAATTTAGGGCTCAGCTTGCCCTTCTGCCCGAATCTAAACACACCCTTCATCGGTGATACTCGCAGAAATACCCGGTCGCCCACTGCGAACTCTAGGTCTCGTCGTCGAATATCAGCATACGACTTCTGCCTATCCTGAGCAGCCTTCATGTTCTCCCTGATTTGCTGAACCTCAGCCTTAACTTGCTCCAAGTATTCTGGTCCTATAATGACCGTCTCACTCGACTCATCCCAGCAGAGCGGTGTACGACATGGTCTACCGTACAACGCTTGAAAAGGTGCCATCTTGATCGAAGCGTGATAGCTGTTGTTGTAAGAAAACTCGATCAGATGCAATTTATCGATCCAACTGCCCTGGAAGTCTAAGGCACATGCCCTGAGCATGTCCTCGAGTGTCTGAATAGTACGCTCAGTCTGACCATCTGTCTGAGGATGGAACACGGTACTCAGCTTCAGCTCTGTTCCCAACGCTTCTCTAGTAGCTCTCCAGTACCTCGAAAGGAATCTAGTATCTTTGTCTGACACAATGGTCTTCGGTATCCCGTGATGTCTCATGATTTCCTTCTCAAATAACTCAGCCAATCTGGTCACCTTCCAAGTATCCTTCATCGGTATGAATCGGGCTACTTTGGTAAGGCGATCCACCACCACCCATATCATGTTGAGACCTCCCCTAGCAGGTGGGAGTCCAACTACGAAGTCCATGGAGATATCATGGAACTTCCACTCCGGAACTGGCATCGACTGTACCATTCCGCCTGGTCGTCTGTGCTCGAATTTCACCTTCTGGCATGTGAGACACCTCAAGACGAACTCGGTAGCATCTGTCTTCATCCCCGACCACCAGAAGTATCTCTTCATGTCTTTATACATCTTAGAGGCTCCCGGATGGATGGAAACTGAAGAACAGTGTGACTCTCTAAGTATACAGTCTTTCAGATCCGCATTGCCCCGCGGTATACATAACCGGCCCTTAAGTCTGATCAGATCGTCATCATGCAGTCTGAAGTCGTATTTTTGACTCTCAAAGGTACCATCTGTCAGCTTCTGTCTGACCTCTCTCATGTACTCATCTGTCCTCTGAGCCTCTCGCACCTCATCAACCAAGCTGGAGAAAGAAACTAGCGAATGGAGTGAGTGTGCTCGACGGCTCAGGGCGTCTGCTACGACATTGGCCTTCCCTTCTTTGTATTGGAGGTCAATGTCATAGTCTTTCAGAAACTCTAACCATCTCCTCTGTCTGAGATTCAATTCCTTCTGAGTGAATATATATTTTAAGCTCTTGTGATCAGTGTAGATCGTCACACTAACCCCGTATAAATAGTGGCGCCATATCTTCAAAGCGAAGACTATAGCTCCCAGCTCTAAATCATGTGTGGGGTAGTTCTCCTCATGTTTCTTCAACTGGCGTGAGGCATATGCCACCACCTTGCCATGTTGCATGAGCACGCAACCCAGCCCTCTGCCGGATGCATCGCAGTAAACCTCAAAGCCCTCAGTGCCATCTGGAATAGTCAGAACCGGTGCAGTGGTCAGTGAGTCCTTCAAACTCTTAAACGATATCTCACAATCATCCGTTCATACGAACGGTGCATCTTTCTTCATCAGACTGGTCATCGGCTTCGCGACCTTGCTGAAATCCTTAACAAACCTCCGATAGTAACCTTCCAGGCCGAGAAAGCTCCGGATGTCGGTAACAGTCTTCGGTCTTGGCCAAGTACGTACGGCATCAATCTTTGCTGGATCCACTGAGATCCCAGCATCTGAGATGACATGACCTAGGAAAGAGACCTGGTCAAGCCAAAACTCGCACTTGGAGAACTTAGCATATAGCTGGTTCTCCCTCAATATTTCCAATACTCTCCTCAGATGTTCCTCATGTTCAACCTTAGACTTCGAGTATATCAAAATGTCATCGATAAACACCACAACCGACTTGTCCAGTTGCTCCCGGAACAAGCGGTTCATCAGATCCATAAACTTCACCGGTGTGTTCGACAAACCGAACGGCATCACTGTAAACTCATAGTGGCCGTACCGTGTCCGGAATGCCGTCTTCTCAATATCTCCCTCCTTAATGGCTATCTGATGATACCCCGATCTGAGATCAATCTTGGAGAATACAGATGCTCCCTTCAACTGATCGAACAGATCGTCAATGCGGGGTAGTGGATACTTATTTTTCACGGTCACTGCATTCAACTCTCTGTAGTCGATGCAGAGGCGGAGACTACCATCCTTCTTCTTCACGAAGAGAACTGGCGCTCCCCATGGTGATACGCTTGGTCTGATAAATCCCTTATCTAACAAATCTTTCAACTGTTCCTTTAGCTCATTCATTTCAGCCGGAGCCATGCGATATGGTGCCTTGGCTATTGGTCCGGTACCAGGTAGCAGCTCGATGGTGAACTCTACCTCCCGAGTGGGTGGCATGCCGGGCAGTTCCCGTGGAAAGAGATCGGGGAACTCCGACACTACCGGTAAGTCGGGGTCGAACTCGGGGTCTCTCTCTATGTCCTGGACATAGCAGAGGTACACTTCTTCCTTCCTCCTCAACTCCTTATACATTGCCATGGCGGTGATGATCTTAGTCGAAGGCTCTCTGGGCCTCTGGCGGTATGATATGGTTACCCCAGACGGACTCCTGAGCAGCAGTCTATGCTCGGCGCAGAGGATACGACCCTTGTGCCGCTCCAACCAGTTCATCCCGAAGATAACATCAAATCCCAACTCTCTGAACTCAATAAAACTGACTGGAAAGTCTTCCCCTTTAATTCTGACAGTGGCTCCTCGGTAGTAGCGAGTACAACGAACCTTCTCCTTAGACGGGAGCGTAACCGTGAAGTCGGGTAGCTCGTCGGTGTCTAGCCCCAACCTTCTCGCAAAGGATGCCGAGATAAAGGTGTGCGAGGCCCCTGAGTCGAAGAGAACTGATGCCTCAATCCCATTAATCGGAAAGGTGCCGGTGAGGATAGTACCGCTGACATCGGCCTGTGCCTCTGTAAGTATGCTTAGCGCACCTTCCGTACCGAGTCCATAACCTAATTGTATTTCACAAGCTTTCATGAGTAACGATGGTATAACAAGAGTCGTAACAATTAATATGAACAACACTGTTATTTTATTCATAACCATCCTGTTTACAACATGTGCTTCTTCCTTACATCTCATTCCTTACATTATACTTACAACACTACATAACTAATATTGTCTAAAGGTTAAGTTTAACCGTCCTGGTTTCATATGTGTCGCATTGATTACTGCTGACGGTGCTGTATTCAGCCTGATTCTCTTAATCCCATGGTATAACATCCTTGATTCTCCTCCCATAATTAATACATCTTCAGACTTAAGTACCAATTTATTTGCACGGTCCGCACGCTTCTGCTCGCCGTATAAAAATTCCGCGTCATCTCCGATGGACCAAGACACTACGGGTATCCCTCTTTCGAGAGACTCCGTTGTCTCGTCCTTATCCTGATGTAGTCCGAGTCGCCCGTCCTTTTCGTAGAAGTTCACAATGCAGATGTCTGCTTGTATGTCTGGAATCGGGTCAACTTCCAACTGCTGAGCGATTTCCACGACTTGTGTAATTACCGGATGGAACTCTTCGGGTATCCCCGGTGGTGAGACTTCATCTTGTAATCTCGTGGTCTGGTATGTCTTGGCATACAGATTCCAATCCTTGCCTAAGCTCATCATCTTTAACTTCATCCTTGCTCCCCCTGGGTACTCCGGTGTATAGAAACCTCCCGGTCCCACTCCTAGTTGACTGCATCTCTTAATAATGGCCATTTGTGCCTCTGGTGTCAGGTATCCCCTTAATAGAATCATACCTGGGCGGATAACCTGACATTGTTCGGTTGGAAAGTCTCGGGTCTTGATGTTGGTCTCTTCCGGGTTAAGTGTTGAAGGTATTGGGTAGCAAATGTTTAAGTTTCCTAATGTGGTAACCGGTTATATCTTACTTAAGTTCTAATTTTATCTTATCCTCATCTAACTCATGTATTCACCAAACATGCATGATAATGCGGTAAGCAGGTAGTTTTATTACTAAATGGTTATAGCGGTACCTGGCCTCGATGAGGGTTCAGGCTCATCGTCCCGGTCCACCATGTGTAGCGTGGGTCCCGACTTCTGGGTCACCCTCGGGTTCTTGTCTGCAGCTTGCTGCACCTTCCTCTGACCGTCAGATCCACCTCCTGATCGGTCTTGCCCTTGCCCCTAGTATCGGGCCTGTAGGCTCTGCTAGCAGGGTTCCGGTAACACTCATATGCTCGGTGTCCGTACACCCCACAGAAGTTGCACTCCACCTTGTTCCCCTTACAATCGAGTCCGGGGTGGTCCTTGTGACACCACCTACAGATGTAGCGTCGCTGGTAGCCACCACCGGCTCCCTTCTCAATCTCAGACCCTAATCATTCACAATATCAATTCTCATATCTTATACGGTTGTTAACGGTCTCTTAACTCACTCAATATTAATTTCCTTACCCTTTGGCACCTTAGAGCGCAGGGGTGTAGCTGCGTAGGCATACGTCAACTTCAATGGCTCTTCCAGAGCCTTCTCCTTTTCCTCCTTTCCTTTTTGGTTCTGACTTTTCTGGGCCTGAGGCTGGTACTTCTGTTTCTTGTACCCACCTTTCCCTTGATGTTCGGTACTCTTCCCGACATTCTTCCTCTTGGCATTGTCCTCGTCCCTTAGCTGGACGGTTATCTCCACCTTAGCAGCGGCATGATAGCACTCCTGCTTTCCACAATATTAGTCACTCTCAGTCTTCATAACCTAAGTCTTATTCATTTACTTATTCAAATCTAAATCAGTCTTATTACCTGCAAGGTAGTGTAACTCGTCGGCCCCATGCCGTAGCGGAGTCGATGGCTAAGCCCGCCATAGAAGCGGTCCACCAGGATCTGGTCAGAATATCCCAGACCTGGCAGAAGACGGAGCAAGGCGGTGAACTCTGAGTAATACTCGTCCACCGTCATCTTGTCGGTCTGCTTAAGCGCATCCAACTGCAAGCGCTTCTTCGTCTGGACATGGGCGGGGTAGTACTTTGCTCGTAGCAAGGCGGTGTACTGCTCCCAGCCGAACTCTGGATTGGCCACATGCTCGGCCCTCACCAGCTTCCACCAATCGCATGCCGCCCCCTTCAAGTAGAAAGCAGCCAGACGCACCTTGATCCCAGCAGGGACGTCAAGGGTCTCGAAGGCGGTCTCTAGCTCGGAGAAGTACGCCTCAAGCTTGGCGGGATCAGTCTCCCCCTTGAAATGTGCGGGTCGAAGATCCGCAAGACTCTTCACCCAATTCGGTTCCCGGGGCTGTGGCGGTGGAGGTGGTGCACCCACACCAGGCTGATAGCCCATGTGCCCTAATGCGGCAGCTACGATCTCTGCGATCGTCTGCCCTCCCGGTACCTCATCAGCATCGTCACCTCTTCCACGGCCTCGGCCTCTCCTTCCTGACATCTGAACAATCACAACTCACATTAGATTCTTATCCACCTCTGTTTCGGTTAACGAATTTATAACGTCCGTAGACGGTAAAGACGATCCACACTTAATAGTGGTCATCTGACTCTACTCACTTAAACTTCTCACGCCCTTAACCCACTACTTATATCTTAACTCATAACCTAACTCGGTGGTTTCTTATGTCCGGTATTTCTCGATCAGAGCGTAACTACGCTCTGATACCACTTTTTGTAACACCCCGTCCAAAGCCAATCGTGGTTATCACAAAACTCAACACTTAAACACAAACGTCGCAGCGGATTAAACAACTACCGGGACCTTGCCACGGTCTGATCATAGGAAATACCGATCTTAACAACATTCATTACTTAACCAAAATATATTATCCGTCCCAAAGCGCCAACCAACCGAGTTTAAGTTTCCAAGTCATATACATAATCTTACATCAGTTTAAATATAAACAGACGGGAGCACAGGCGCATCCCGTACTCAAAATAACAACCCATCCTAAGTCTAACCACCCCCACTCTCAGGGTGACTCCTCAACGGGCGTTTACCTGCAAAATAAAAAAAACAGCCCCCAAAGGGGGTCAGCACGAATGCTGGTACACCCTCTCATGGCCCCCAAGCTAACGGGGCTACGACGACTAATTGTCGATAGCATGGAAATTGATTACATACATAAGCATGATATGAAGTGCAATAACCATAATCCAAAGATGATCAGGATAGTTCACAAACAATGAACGACTCAAGCGTTCCCTTATCAAGTGGGTTAGTAACCCCCTCCTTAGTCCTCAATACCTTATTCTCAGTTCTTACCTTACCTTATTCTTAAACTCAACTTAATCTCATTATACAAACCGTTCCTGGAAGGGAATGGTTGTAGCTAAATTCGAACCTGGGATATAGGTGATCCCACCGCACCATCTTAATGCCACCTACCCTGGACGGGAGTCCAAAGTAGCTGAGCCGGCAGCCGGCCCTAGGCTACAAGTCCGAAGACAAGTCCTTAAGCGGAGGGCGGATCTGATTCAGATACCGTCCCTCTTTTTCCTTAGCATGCATGACCGGAGATCGGTCCCGGGTTTCCTCACCTAAGTTCCAGTTAGTAGAAATCTTAATCACCATGTGCTAGCTAAGCCTTAACGGGCATTAACCAACAATCACCAAACTTAATTCTTATTCTTAACTCAGTAGGTACTAAACTTGGTTAGTAACAATCTTAAATCTCGCGGGTTAGTGCAAAGATAACACATACACGACGAGAACAAATATAACTGGTTGCATGCTTTATCTTGTCTTAGTCATAGCAATTAAACAATTAGCACACAAGCCGAGGGACACCTCGTTAGCAAGCAGGTCACAAGAAGGATTGTACCGTTCACCGTCGGTGGTTGTTTGCTTACTCTTCTTCCGGGTCCCAATTCACAAGCCCTAAATCTTTCATTCAATTTTAGGTTGTTAGTTGCTTAACTCATCCCAACTCACTTATCTTACTTAACCTCTAGTGTCTACCCACTAAAAATTACTAAATCTTTATAGTTTAATCTTAACCTCAAAAGCCACTTACTTCTCATTATTTCTTAAGCTTGTTTAAGCCCTAATGACCTTTACATGTCATTAATTATGTCCTAACAATCTTATAGTATCATTACCAAACAAGTCCCAACCTTAAAACCTCATTTTTCAACATTCTGTAGCTTTTTCTGATGGGTCCGGGTTTGTGTCCGAGGTTGTAAACCCGGACCAACACTTCGCAAAACTCTCTGGACAATTTTAGGCCTGGTCCGGGTTTAGGTGCTGGGATGCAAACCCGGACCATCCCACGACTAAACTCTCTGGATAGTTTTTGGTGTGGTCCGGGTTTGTGTGCTAGTTTGCAAACCCGGACCTACACTAAATATGTCCAGAATGTTGATTTTTGACCTCTGTTCAACCTCAATTCTTATCTCATTTTTTCCTAACCTTTCCATAACTACCCTAGCATGTTCTAACATCATTTTAGCACCTTAAAATCCTCCTAATCCATCCACCATATCATACCTAATTCCTTGATCATTTACTCACATTCTTACCAAAATTCCTAACGTCCACACATACTTCCCTGCACTGCTATCATGTAAACTTGCCTAATAACTCAACTAGCCAAAGTGTTTCTCCATAGGCATTATTCTTCCTTTAGTTATCAAAACTTGCACAAGACTTGACCAAACTCCCACTATATCCCTAGAGCATCAAACACATTCATTTAAACTCTAATTCCTGCAAGACAACTCCTAAGTCCTTTAAACACTCCAGAACACACTAGCTCACTTTCTTTCACCATCTCAAGCCTTAAGTATTCCTAGTACCTTCTAGGTCATCAAACTTCATTTATTCACTTCAAGTTCTTTGTTTTCTCACTAAATTTTGACATGGCTTACCTAGTATACTCCTACACCCAAACACTTAGGTTTTTCACCATTAAACGACCTTTATCACCCAAATCCTTTCCACTTACTCTCAACACTCTACTTACACCAAAACTACACCACATCATCATATAGTGCAATAGTTTAAAATGCTTGGCACTTAGGCCCTTAAATGACAATAATCTTAACCACTGAATTTCCACATATATTTGCCTTCAACCTGCGAATACACACAACAAGGCTACCATTGAAATAAAATGCTTCTTATAATTCATTTCAACGTTGTTTAACTATCTCTTTTCTCATTTGCTCCTTAGTCACAAGTTCTCAATATAATAGTATTCTTTCTCCTAAGTTTTTTTATAACTCCTTCCCAATGTAAACTCTACACCAAACTCATCATATATCTAAATCCCATTCCCTTAGACAATAAAACACCTTAAGGTAAGTATTTTACCTTGTTCTTTCACAAGCTTTGAAAGCTTTCTTCCTTAGGTTTTCCCTTCCTCAATCTCGGTCACCAATATATATCTCCTTGCCAATATTCTAAACAATGTCCAATGATTCTAATGAGCACTAAGCAACACACTAACCTTAAGGAATAAAACCTAGGTTAAAAATATGTTTTAATGTATTGAATTAATTGTCTTACCTTAGTTTCTCAAGACAAGCTTGGATTTGAAGCAAGAAGGACCTCCTCTATCCTTTGAAGAGTAGAAAAGAAGCTAGAACAAGGCATTAAAATGAAGCCTCATGAGCATGTATTTTCGGTCAAGAAGAAAAGTGATGGAAACCTAGATTTTCTTGCACTTTCTTTACCTTAAGAGAATGGAGAAGCCAATGGAGTCTCCAAGCTTGAGTTTCCTCCTCTCATGGTGGTTTGTCTTGGCACCAAATCAAAGCTCTTGAAGTTTTGAAAAGATAGAAAGAGAGAGCTTGAGCTAACTAAGAAGAATATATATTTTGTTTTGGATTTGGAGCTAAAATGAGTAAGTAGTGTGCAAGAGAAGATGGAGGTAGCATGGGGTTGCTCTTCATGTTAATGGAGAAGGGAGGAGAGCAGTAGAAACCGGTGGTGAGAGAATGAAGAATGAAGAGAGAGGTAAGTAAAGTAAGATATTTGTTTGTAAAGGTGAATAGTAACTAGTACTTTTCCCTCCCTTATTTGCTAACAACAAGCTCACTCACATGGTGAGTCATCCCCTCAAAAACCGGCCCTCCTTAAGTGGCAAGGGGTATTTTTGTCTTTGTTGACCCATTAGCTCACTTATATTGACTTATGTTATAAACTAGCTTAATTAAATTACTATTCACAAAACAAGGCACATTGTTGTGAAATTTTTGATTTCCCATTGATATAGACTCCCAAATGTGATACTATATAGTACACATGTTAATTAAAGAGTAATGATGGACATTTAGCCATCCAAAACTCATTTACAAGACAATTTTTCAAAAATGTGCTTTAAGACTCCTTAAAGCACATTTTGTGTTTTAACTTGTTTTCAAGCTTGGTTTTCTTTAGTAATTGATTTAAAATGACCATTAGGATATTAATAAGGTATTAAAACAATATTTGGGTACTCACCCAAGTCTCTCCAAGCTTAGAGCACGTTTTTGCTTAAACTGCTCTTTTGGTGTTTCCTTAAGTTTCCTTTGATTAAAATGGTTTCTTAATGTTTCTAGGGCATTATTTAGCCTTCTCATATCTTGGTTAATCATTTAAACACCATATCCAAGTTTGGGGTATTTCAGTTACTCACCCTTGTGGGTAACAAGGCATCCTTACTCTTTCCAACATTACCACCTCTCACGTTGTGATGAACAGATACTAAGCACTCTAATTATTACAAACCAAATCCAACTAAATGAGCAACTAACTGAATACAACAACCTCTTTAATACAATACAAAATAAAACCAATAGTGTTTGCTGAAAACACAACAGCTACCCCCGTGTCCCGCACTCCGGCTTGAGTCTTCTTCAATAACCTGGAATGTTTGGCCCAATGAAGGGCTCGACAATTCAAATGCTGGTATGCTAAATGTAGTCTTAAATCATTTGGATTCCCTAAGTCGTTTTAGCCATCTTGATATTAGGTTCATTACATAAAATACCGGTTTACAATGATAACAGTAATAACTCTAAACATTTAACAAACACTTAGCAATTCACCTGTAAACGTCAGTGTACAACAGTACACAACACCAACAACCACTCAACAATAACTCATAGAAATAACCAACAGTCACACCTTAATAATCCATAACAATCACCAAAACAAGATACGCGTATTAAACTGTACTTGTTAGTTAGCCACCAGATCCTTATCCTTTAAACCAATCATTTAACCTTTTCCAATTAATTTCCACCTCAAGTGTCATGTTAAGACAAACCTTAATAACTTATTAATGGACGAATGTCCCCTGTGTTCCATTGGAACTGTTACCAGATGACCCTAAGGCCCTGGTTAATTGACCGATCCGGTCGAACCTGTGCACCAACAGCAGTGCCTTCCGCCATCCCCTAATGTGGCTGATGGATTTCCTTTGAGTGACTCTCCATTGAAGTCTCTCGTAGTGATCACAATGCGCAACCAGAAAGTCGAAACGATCTGGATTCCTCTCTTTATAAGTTAGCCCTTTTTGTCAGTGACGTAATAACCAATCCTTGAGTTAAGACTATAATAGTTGACCATCAGTTAGGTTCAATAATACCTAAAGGTCAGTTAGTCTTGTTCCAGTTTAAATGTATAAACTTCCAGTCATAAGACGTTCGCGTATAAATAAAACGCAACAAAGTTGAGCAATACAGTATACAATATCATTCACATAAAATCACAGATATCGCTCTTAAACAATTAACACATAATGTCTGGACCTTAGGATAATCCTTAGGACATTCAGACCACACAATTAACATACCGTTCACCAAGTAACTGCTAGCTTGACAAACTCCTGTTCAGTAGTCCCTCCCCGTACGCTGTTATTTAAACATGCAATACCGGGTAATATTAATATAACTATTCATTACATGTTATAGTACTGTCACTGTAATGTTTATACTCGTTGTATAATAACTTTGTATGTTCTTTTATTTCCCCCTGTTATTTTACAGTGACTCTAGGTAGTTCAACAGTTCGTTATTTTATGTGATATTCACATGTGATAATGAATTCCCACTGTACTGTATATCTTTATTTCATTAATCATACATCCATAATTATTTTTACTTATTCTTTATATTATATCCCTTGGTCATTTTTATTATAACCAAAATTATTTTATAAACTTTATATTATGCTCCATAATATACCATAATACATTGTATTACCTAGTTTTACTTCCTTCCTTTATTAAATTACAAAACCAACCTTAATAATTCGGTATTTATATATTATACCCACCAACTTAATAAATTACTAAATAACCACAAATAATTTCCGGTAATCATAATTGATCCCATTAACTTTTACAACTTACCAAATAACCATATTCTTTTATAATTTACTAAATACCCATATCAATTTCGGAAATTGTAAAACAATTATATTAACTTCTATAAATTGCCAAATAACCTTATAACTTTTATAATTCACTAATTACCCACATTAACCTTTGTAATTATTAATTAACCATACTACCTTTTTAATTTACTATTTAGCCACTTAATATTTCGGTAATTCCAAAATGGATATTCTAATTTTTATAAATTACCAAATGACCTCATTAATTTTCGGTCTTGACATATACTTTCCTTATATTTACATTTTAATCCCAAAACTTTATATAAGTTACATATTAACTTATAAATTATAGTTTTAATATTTAATTCACTAAAATAACCAAACAATCCACAACTTTCTTCAATTTTCATTTCCGCCCCATATTAAATTCTATTTTTCATATATACTTCCATAAATTACATATTCACCCCAAAACTTTTATAAACTTAATATTTTATGTCATAAATCATTTTAACCCAAAGTTTTTGGTCAACACTTTGACCAAGACTTAATTTCATAATTAATACTTTAATAAACCCATAAAATCATGTATAATTCTCGGCCATATACTATAATTCCCAATATTTACAAAATAGTCCCAAAACTTTATAAAATGTTATTTCAACACTTAATCACTTATTTAATTTCACCAAAATTCATAATATTAATTCCTACCTCATATTATATCATAATTATGCCAAGACCACCATTAACTCTCGGCAATTATTCTTAATACCCAAAACTTTTCAAAATTTACATCTTAGCCACATAACTTATTAAACTAGCCATTTAAATACTTGTAGCTATTTTTTTAAAGTTCCCAAAATTTATAATATAAGTTAATACACTTATATATTTTCGAAAATAAGTAAATAATATATTTCATTCCCGGCTTTAAATATCTTTTACCATATGGTTTCAAAACTTGGTTTAAACTTTATAATAAATACATATAAATGTGTATAAGCCATATAACACTTCTAAAAATTATGCTAATGACTTAGAATGATTATAATCTCAAAATAGAACATTTGATCCCCAAATATTTCGGTTTGAATATATATGCATCTTAATTAATTTTTGTGACACATATTTATACCTTAAGGTAATAATCTTACCTTATATGTTATAAATTATTTTCTTGACATTATAACCCATATATTTTCGGCCTTAATTATTTAGAGGTTATACAAAATTTTTATACCAAAGTTTGAAGCTTAAATCAAACTTAAACTTAATAAACCTTAATTATATAAACTTACCCTTTAAATCAAGACAATTCTTGTACTTGATTTTTCCTTGATTTCCAAGCTCTCCAAATGCTATATTGATGTAGAGAATTCGGCCACCTTATATATATTTAGGAGATCTATTTGTTAGACTCCTAACAAGGATTTATAAATAATATTTGTAGTAATTTTACAAGAGTTTACCTTAAGAATTTAACAAGGTATTTTTGATACACCTTGGGATGATTGTAGATCCAAGTTTCCTTCATGAAATGATGAAGAAAATATAGGTTTAGAAGGTTTAAATTTCGAAAATTGTTTAAGGAATTTTCTTAAGATTTCAACATGAAAATATACCTTAACTTGATCTTGTTGTTCCTTGTATTGTTGCTGAATCAAGAAGCCTCCTTAGAACACCTAAGCTTGGCGATTTTTGCAAGGTTGCTAGGATGATTTCTTACTTCAAGACTTGATAGAATTAACTAGGAATTACAATAAAATGGTGTTAGGAACTAGTAAACCATTAATGGAGTTTATTAGCACTTAGGAATTAACTTAACAATGGAGAAAAGAGAGAGCAAGAGAGGTGACTTACCTATTCGGTTATGTGGGCAAGGGAAAATTGAGTGTCTACGTAAGGTATAAAGAGAATCAAAGCTTACTCATAATGGGAATTATTAGCTTGTCATTAGTCATTATTTTATGTCATGTTTTTTTTCTTTAATTACTTTGATTTCTTAATTAGCTACAAAGATCTCTTAGGTTGGCTAGGTACACGGCTGGTGGACCATAATTGAATTTGGCATCTTCTAGTTTGTAGATTAACGGCTAAATGGGGTGATAGAAGATTATCTTAGGTTAATTAATACAAGGCATTAGTTTAGGATTTATTAGCTTGATTAATGTTGTTAACCCTTGTTTATTCTTGCAGGTGATCGACATCAAGGAAATGGGAGGCTCCAATTGATTGTAGCCTTACGGCTAATGGGATGCTAGAAAGTTGGTTTAAGTTTTGTTTATTTGTAACATGACAACTATAGAAATTAGGTACTTGTCTTATGAGGTTAATTAATGGTCAATCAAGCACCCCACTACCAGATTTCAATCGGCCAACACATGCCCAATATCAACTTGTTTAGTTTGTTTTAATTGCCTAGTGAAGATATGACTAGATTAGCATATTAATGTCATTATTTTTAGTTAAGCTAATGTGCTGTTCTCCTGCAGGTAACCGATGGGTGAGAGCTCCCAAGTTGACTGAATTATTTGTTACTTATTATATAATATATGCTAGGTGAGTCACATTAGCATAAGACAATTTTTTTGTAACAAATCTAGCCAAAAATGGCCTTAAATCTCGCCCAACATGGAGGTCAAATGGAACTGATTTTTCATTTGATTTTTGTTACACTATATTGTACTAAGATCATACTAATATGTGTAATAGGTTCCAGCATTTAATTGGTACATTTTTATTATGGTAAAAGATGAAAGTTTTAAGGTAAAAATGCTGATTTTAGGTACCTTTTTGATCCTAAAATCGCCCCCACTTGTACTATGAATTTAGTACTGCCATCAATTTATTTAGATGGTCAATTTATCCACTTTTAATTTTATCAACTCGTGGCTCCTCAAAAACTTCAAGGAAATTGCGTAAAACGTATTTTCGTGACACCCGAAGGTGCGTTTTTGTGCTTTAAGGATTTTCTGGAAAATAAGTAGTCGCTATGTGTTCCAAGTGCTTATTGACATTGTTTATAGTCAATAATAATATGTTAAGGTGTTACATTAAGTTATATGGGGTTATTTCAACTCAGAACACTATTCTCGGGCTAACCAGGAAAAAAGGAGCGTTAAGAAATTCTCTCGAGTATTTTGTCTTTAACTGAGAATCTATCTTGAGAACTTCATCTTAAATGTTCATTAAGGTACTATTATGCATTTATAATGAAGTGTAATGCTTTACTTTATTTAATAAGGCATTTCCGGGACTTTCGGGCCTTAAGGGGACTTTAAGGAAACTCCCGGGCATATTGTATTTTCACTCAGTTCTAACTGAGGACTTGTGTTTTAAAGGTCATAAAATGATCCTTGGTTAACTTCATATGAGTTTTAGAGCTTATATAACTTGTTTATCTTAAGGTCGGGCTTTAACGCATGTTTTTAACCTTAAGGAGTTTAGGTGCGTTTTAACGCCCAAGTGTCTATATGCTTTATTAGGGTTTAATAAACCCCCAAATAATATTTATTTACTTATATTTAATTATTTAAATGATAGGGGTATTTCACTACGAGTGGACTTTTATTCATGTACAAAATGATACATCAGTTCACCGGATGATGGAGAATTACATGGAGTATAATGATTTCATTGCTCATATTCCATTACTTGTTATTTATGATCCTATTGAGCCTGATGATGATGATTTTCAACACCAAGAACCAATTTATGAGATGCGACGTAATGTAATAGCACAGGGAATAGAGAGACAAAGGTTAGGAAATAATTAGGTTATTAGTTATTGCGTAATTGATCTTGTTAGTTCTCGTGTTGTTATACTTTTCGGGATTTAGAATCTTGATGCACCGATTGAGGCTCTAACCATTTTCTTGTACGCCGACTGGGCCATTACATCCAGATCATAACCTCCGGCTTCTGTATATTTCTCGGATCTCACATGATCTCCTGGAGTTCAAGAAAACAAGCAATGGTGGCTAAGTCAACTATAGAGGCTGAATATAAAACCCTAGCTACTGCTATGGCTGAATCAATGTGGGCTTTACACCTACTTTGAGAATTAGGGTTTCGACTACAAGAACCCCCAATTGTGCTTTGTGATAACATAAACACAACATACCTCACTAGAATCAAATCTTTCACAGTCAGATGAAACATGTGGAAGTAGATTTCCACTTCGTGCAGGAGAGAGTTCATCAATGCTTTAGAGGTTGTGCATGTCCCTACGGACTAGAAGCTCGTGGATCTTCTAACAAAAGCCTTGTCTCCTTCTGCCTTCCTTCAAGTCCGCTCCAAGCTCCCATTGCACAGACGCTTGGACCAAGGGGGAATGTTAGTCCACTAGAATAAGGCCCATAATTATGTTGTAATAAAACCTATCTGAATATAAATGGTGCTACCCTAGTGTTATTACTATAAATAGATTAGTATAGTAATGTACAAATATACGATCAATACAACAGTCCCTTATTACATTCCAACATGCACTTCATTGGAAAGTTCCAAAGGATTTCCCCACCATGAGCGGTCAAGCCAAAGTTTATGAGAGTTGTGGCCGTTTAGGAATAAGTGTTCAATAGTCTCAGGAGCTCTACGGCGGAGTGGACACAACAATTCAGCTAATGGAATCAGAATGACAATAAAGAGCCGATCTTTTGTGGCTAATCTCCTCCCCAAATAGAACCAGACAAGCAACTCAACCCTTGGGGGCCAGCTTCCTCCAGAATCCTTGGTGCCAGCTTGGAGTAGGTGGAGTTTTCAGCTTTAGGATTGCGGTGTAAAAAAATTTGGTCATGAACAAACCTAAAGAAGTAAAGTACAGTTAAGGTAGTCAAATGTATGCTCATTCAAAGGCTGGGCCCCATTTAATAGTATTAATATCAGGTTGTTGACTTTAATCTGTTCATAGTAGAACATATACCAGATCCAAGCTTCACCATTCCACAACCCAACTTCGGATATAGAGCTTGATTTTTGTTCACTTATGAGATAAAGATTTAAAGGTGGCCAATGTGACCGAATAGAAGCGGAACTGGTGGGACCGAATTGGAACCGGTTGGACCCAGAACCGGTTCGGAACCAGAATCGAAGCGAATCCGAATACATCTTTGGAGATTCGAGACCGAACAGACCCCGGAACTGCCTCGGAACCGGTTGGAACCAGAACCGCATGGGAGTCGTAACCAAAACCGGTACATTTGGTGTAAGGATGAATACTAAGAACCAGAACTGGTGGAACCGCCCTGGAATCGGTCAAAACATTAGTTAATTCCCACCTCCCATTATGAAAATTTAAAAAAAAATTAAAAGGTTTTGAAAAAATTCAAAAAAATAAAAAATAAAATTCAAATTTGTAATCGAATCTGGAACTGGAACTGGAAACGGAATAGGTTTTCGAACCGGCTAGAACCGGTTTTTGAGCAAATCCGAAGCGCCACTAATCGGGTACGAATCCAAATACACCACCCCGGAACCGCTACTGATCGGTTACGAATCCAAATACACATATTTCAGAATTGTACCGGTGGAACTAAAACTGGAACTGAACGGGAACCATGGCCAACTGTAATTAAGACGGTGGAAAAGTTGTTTGAGAATTTTACCGTTTACCCACACGCTCTCCCTTAATAATTGGCGTGCTTCGGGACGGATTTGCTTCCTTTTTTCATTATTTCCAAAAACCATACAGTATTACAGTTAGGTGACGCTAGCGCTTGCGGCAGGGAAGAAGGTGGAGATGGTCCACATGGCATTATCTGGTTGGAGAAAAAAAATTAAGGGAAGAGTAACGTGTGCAGAGTAGAGAGAAAAAATAAAAAGGAAAATATATTGTATATCGCGAGAGTTTGGGGGTGAGTGTAGTTTTTATTAGTAGGGGAGAGAAACAACATTTTTTTTTCAAAATATTATAACTTACAAAATAAAAGTGTAAACAAAAACTTATACCATTGTTCATCATTTTTCGTGCTAAAAACAAGATGCATCATGGATATGTTTTAATAAACGAAATTTTTTATGTTTTTAGCATTAGTATATATTACATAGTGAATCTTATTTATTAACACTATGAATCATCTTTAAGATTTACTTTTCTTAAAATTAAAATTCACTTTTAGAAAAACAAATGATTCACATTATTTAAAGTGAAAGATTAAATATAAGATTCATTTTCCTTGAACATTTGATTAACTTTTCTTCAACGAAATATTCACTTTTAAAATGTTGAACTAATGCCAAAAAGATTACCATACCTCCCAAACACCCTAAAAACCACCCTAGGAAAGTTAAAAACATTGAAGACCTTTTTAGGGTTTGTAGTGCAGGGTTTAGGGTCTAACGCCCCTAAACCCTAAACCACAAACCCTAAAACCTGTCGAAGTAATGACAATATAAAGTGTGGCCCTAAACCCTAAACCACAAACCCTAAATACTTGTCAAAGTAACGACAATATAAAGTGTAGAACTAATGTCAAAAAGATTACCCTACTCCCCAAACACCCTAAAAACCACCATAGGAATGCTAAAAACCTCGAAGACATTTTTAGGGTTTGTAATGCAGGGTTTAGGGTCCAATGACCCTAAACCACAAACCCTAAAAGCATGTCGAGTCTGTAGCGACGATATAAAGTGTAAAACTAATGCCAAAAAGCCTGTCGAGTCTGTAGCGACGATATAAATTGTAAAACTAATGCCAAAAAGATTACCCTACCCCTCAAACACCCTAAAAACCACCTTAGGAATTTCAAAAACATTGAAGGTATTTTTAGGGTTTGAACCGTAAACCACTAACCCTAAAAAACTGTCAAGTCAGTGACGACAATGTAAGGTGAAACTAATGCTAAAAGAGATTACCCTACCCCTCAAACACCCTAAAAACTACCCTGGAAAGCTAATTCGACATTTTAGAATTTGTAGTAAAGGGTTTAGGGTCTAACGACGATTTCACTTTTTAACAACCTTTGATTCACTTTTCTTAAACTTAAGATTCACAATGAATCTTAAAACATATGTACGTACAATTTTTTTTTTTATTAAAACATACTCATGTTGGGTCTTGTTTTGAAGAGCTCGAATTATAATAAACAATGGTGTAGAATTTATATATTTTAGACTTATATATAATAAACTATAACACTTTAAAATTTTATAAAAGGACAAAATAGAATAGGGCAAAATTATTGTGGGTGGCACCATGGGCAGGTTGGAAATTGCCCTGTATTATATTACATGGGCCAAACATTACATGAACAGAGATATTTTTATTGAACATCGATCTAAAGCTTCCCATTTCATTAACATGTGGCCGTTAATGATATGTTATATACCTTTTGTTCATCTGGGTAGAACAACCCGAAGTTCTTCTCGATTATGTCTCCCCCTTTCTTGTTCTCATTAAACAGTGCAAAGATGTACACCTCCAAGGGCTTGTGAGGCATATAAGGGGTTCCTTTCCCGCACAAAACCCTTTTGACTAGGTTCCCGTTGTAAGCAGCTGCATTTTGTTTGTTGGCTCCCATATCATCTGGCTGCTCTCGAGTACTTGGGCCAGGACAAGAGGCTAGGGGGCTGCTGCTGCTGACTTGACCCGAAGTGTCTGCACCTCCTCCGACAGTGGCTTTTTATGGCCGGGCTTTGCTAAACTAGGACACCCTGTCTCTGTGATGGACACAAGCTTCTTACCACCGGCAGGGTGAGATAGGAGGCCTCGGCGGCGGGTTGAACCAAGACGTCTGTTATTGCTGGCGCATTTATGGAGGGCGAAATAGAATGCATCCAGTTGAGCTTCGAAGAGGTTAGAGTAGTGGAGTCCATTGCTATCGGTGAATCCTTTGGCAGAGGGAGAAAATAGGACGTAGTCGAGGGGAATGTTTACTGGGTCGTTGGAATAAGCGAAGTAAGGGAAGATGTTGATCATGAAATACGACGAGGTTTCATCGAGGAAGTTGAGCAGTGGTATAATGACAGGATCGATTAGGTCCGGCTGGAACGACCCGTTTGAAGGCGGGAAGGATACGTTCATAACGTTGTAAGGGAAGGGGGAAGATACTTTGATGTCGCTATCAATTTCGAACCTTTGAAGAGAGGAGTGGAGGTTGCGCATGGCGGGAACGAGGGCATCGTTAAGGTCTGGTCTTAACATGATGACTTCGTTGCCGACGGCAATAGCGGTGATGTTGGTAGCGGGGTAAACTGGACGGATGTACGTGTCAACCCAACCGTCGGTGAATGACTGATTGTTGGCAGCTTGGAGGAGCTGTTCGTTAGGAAGGGCAACGATGAGGGAGATGCCGGTGTCCGAGAAGGCGGAGAGGACGTCTTGGTCAGCGTCGTAGATCTTAACGTGGGTGACATTGTTGTTCATCAGGAGGTTGACCACTTCACACGGGGAGGGGAGGTTGTCAGCTACTCGGCCGTAGTTGACTCCGATCGTTCCACCTGCTGCTGATGCTGTGGAAAATTATTGATCAATTTTAACATATATATATATAGCAAATAGTTTAGGCTTCATGAAATTGTGGTGAATCTACTGCATTTGATTAATTGATTAATAATGTCACCTGCAGGGACTACAATGACGGCAACAGAGAGGAGGAGAGCTCTGATGAATGCAGCTGATGTAGAAGCCATGATTAGTTGTAGTACTAGGGAAGCTTAATTAGCTTGAGGAATGCATACCGAATATACTATAAATTAAATATGGGCAAGCAACCAAGCCAAGATGAGGGGTCACTAAACGGCGGCGGATTACTGGCGCCTACCAATATACCAAACCCAATGAAGACCAAGATGAGGGGTCACTTACTCGCGGCGGATACGTTCCGGTTTCTTTGCCCACAATTAATATATCCAACCCAAGGAAGACGTTCCCCACTTGAGTGGTGCAGATCCATCAGTCTTTCAATTCGTAGTCATTTCCTCCTATCTTTAACAGTACTGTCGCGCTAGTAAGAGCAACATGCTTTCTAATAGGAACCACAACTAAAAGAGTGATTATTATACTCACTCAAATATACAATTTTATTTCCCCCGCGGCTCTAATTTTGCTTAGTGTAACAAACCCAATATCTCTTGTTTCGAAAGCAAACAACCAAATATGTTGCTCTCCTCCACATAATTTTTTTTTTTTTTTTTTGTGTTGGTAAGATATATTCTTATGAAATTATGCTACAGATGCTCCAATTAATCGGTAAATGTTACTCCATCGGTCTTGAATTCCTGATTTGAATGTCCTATTTGCTTTATGACACATTTTTCATTTCAATATTAAGTGTATAAGATAAAATAATTTTATAAAACTAATTTTATAACATATATTTATCATGTAAGAATTCATATCACTACTACAAATGTGGTTGAAAAGGGCAATACTTAAACTATTAAAAAGGGCAATATAAAATGTGTCCTAATGGTTAATATAAAATAAGGCACCATAATTATATTGTTTTAGACCTTATTGAAAAAGACAATTATGTATTTTGTTGTATCTGTTGAAATCATAGACAACAATAATTTTTTTTTTGTAGTTTTTGGTTAAAGCAATTAAAACAAAATTTAAGTATGCCGCCTTTCTCTACACAAGCACAACATAGAAATTGATTTTTTATTTTTATGTGAATGTACCTCTCCATTTCCCTCTCCTTCTGTCCTTGAAAAACTTCCGTATTCTTCATCTTCCTCGTAAAGTCTTCAGAAAACCTCAGTGACACAGTGAGAACGCTCTATTCTCTTTTCGACCTCGAACGCATCTGATGTAAGATCAACGAAATTGCAAGTGATTTCTTACTGTCACCGCACAAAGGTCAGGAGCTCACCATCACCATGCTCAAGTTTAACCAGTGAATTGATATACACACCGTTGTTCAACTTCAGAGTTCTTCAAGGTACTAATCATCGTTGTTCTTGAGTTTATTACTTCTTAATTGTTGGAATTTTTTGCATCTTCTCCTTCATGCACTTTTGATTTCGTTCAAGTCTCTTCACTCCACACGGTTAGGGTTTTCGATCTTCTTGCGAAATTTGTCGATCTCCTTGAGTTTATGACTTCCGAATAATCAAACTTTTTTTCGCATCTTCTCCTTCAGGCACTTTTGATTTCATTCAAATATCTTCACTCCAGACAGTTATAGGGTTGTCGATCTCCTCCCTTCACCCCCTGCTGTCTTTGCTGTCATTCCAAATTTGTTCCCTGTTTGATTGTTTCCTCTCGAATTCGTCGACTTCGTTCATTATGACAAATCTCTCTCCAGTAGCATCACAACTCTGTTTCTGGCCTCTGTACGGTTATCTCAGGTCTCCAAGCTGGGATTCGGGTGTTTGACCTTAACTGATCTATACAACGATGCACTATCTAAGGAAGAGGCAACCACATTAATCAAGCACACATTCAACAGAAGAATCACATTCTTTGATACAACGGATGCCTATGGAGCCATCACACATGAAGTAATTGTTGGCAAGGTGACTTTCTCACTGTATTTATGCTTGCCGTTTTTGTTTTGGGCCCAACAAATTTACATATCCATTGTCAGAAACTCAAGAGATGAGATCTATCTTCAACAAATTTACATATCCATTGTCTTTGCCTTCTCTGAATTTGTTTGTAAAATTATTAGATCCACACTACAAATGTTGAGTTTGCATGCCAATTAGATGACAATTATGGTCTAAATTCGATTCCCATACACTACGTATATAGCTCAGCACTTTCTGTTACCATTATATATATTATGATTCTATTGCCTCTTCTTCTTTTTTCCATGCATAGATTCTCAGCTTACTTCCTCGTTCTTGATCATTACTGCATAAGAAAATAACACATTTGGCTTCTACCGCTCTAGCTGTGCCAGTGAAGCCAGACTCTCCCCCTTGAAGCACCTTTGACTTAGGATAGAACAGTACATGAACAATAAATAACCTTTTATGCAAAAACTCGTAACTTGTCACAATAATAATGTAACTAGCATCCCTTTTTATCCTCAAAGAAAAATCAGCACTCCTTTTTAGCTTTCATTTTCAGTTTTTGTATTATGATAAAAGTTAATTCTAAAGTGTATGTACGATATTTCTCAGTCATAGTAATGAAGTGAACAATGAAGTGCAAATGGTTTAGTTGATGTATTAAAAACTAAGAAATAATCCTAGAAATCAACAATCAATAGACCGTCGGGTTGTAAAAATCCCGATCGAAATAGTATAGCTTTTAAGGAGCGACCAGGTGTCAATCCACGGGACTTGAGGTAAATAAGCCTAGCCTAAGACAGTGGGTAATTCAAAAGGGGTTTGTTTTGGTTTTGAAGTTTAACTAGATAACAAGACAGTAAATAGCAGATAAATTAAAGTGATAGAATTAATGGAGTGTGAACGGTACTCTAGGTTCAGGGAGTTGTGTCTCTAGCTAGGTTCTGCATATTCTACTGCTTAAACGGAGACTTGGATCGGCTTGTAATTCTCAATTGTCTATTTTGTATTAAGTCTTAATTCCAGATAGCTCATCTAGACAGGTCATGTAGTTCTAGTCTAGAATTAGCACGTATGTCTTGATGGTTTTACTGTACGGAATTACTAGTCTGGTTTGGTCCGGACTAAAGCACCTAATTGATAATGTAATCTATCCGATTGCAATTATCACAGGTAACAGGTTAACAGGACCATCAATGCTAATCACCTTATCTGATCATAACATGATTCTAGGGCTTATAATAAATTCATGATGTTTATTAAAAGCGCTTAAATGCATTAACCTGAACAATCCAAATAGTCTCAAATAAAGCAGTAATATAATGCAGAGTTTAACTAATTACAACATCCCTTCCCCTAGAGTATATCATCTTAGCTAGACATAGCGGTTAAAATCATAAATGAGAGAGAGTTGAAAGAAATCATCTGTTACGAAGATCTTCTTGCTCGCTCCACCCTTTGTCCTTGTGCTATGCCGGCTGAGAGGTTGGATTCGGTAACAATGAGGTGAATTTGGTGAAATGGAGTGAAAATGGAATTTTTGGGTGAGTTTGTGAGACGTCCGGATGGGATGGGTGGGACTCAAATCCGGACGCGAATCCGGACGTGAGTTTTTGTGTGGCGAGTGTGCGATGGGCTACGTGTGATTTTGTGTGGAGAAAATGGGATGAAAACGAGTTTTATGTGAAGTGTGTTTGTGTTTGAGTGTATGTATGAAGATGGAGTACGGAGGAGTTAGTATGTGGATGACTAGATGGATGAAATGAGAGGAGGAAGATGAGGAGAGGTGTGGATGAATATCCGGGGCGAATTGGAATGAAGGCTGGGGAAGGGTTTAAATAGGCTTGGGATTTAAGCATTGCTTAGTGGTAAATAGAGTAGGAGCATGGGAATTGGTTTAACTTATATGGAGTAGGAGATTGATTGAGCTAGGCAATGGTTTAATCAGCAGATAATTGCGCCGAAAGCAACAATTATCGGCG
Organism: Limonium bicolor; assembly: GCA_023374045.1. NCBI lineage: Eukaryota > Viridiplantae > Streptophyta > Magnoliopsida > Caryophyllales > Plumbaginaceae > Limonium > Limonium bicolor. The sequence continues at coordinate 199,997,689 of CM041776.1, read as the reverse complement.
CGGTGATTTTTATTTTTCAATTCTGTGTCACGTCCGCGTTTGAGTCCGCATGCGAACAGGGGTGCGGACGTGACTATCCTAGCGAGATTTACTCTGTCCGCGTTTGAGTCCTGATTGCGGATAAGACTGTTCTGGGTAGATCTGTGCCGCACGTTCCGTGTTTGCGGACGTGAGTGTACAAAGAAAACTCGATCTAGAGTTGTCCGCATGGCCGTCCGTGTTTGCGGACAAGGGACAGAAGGGACTGTCCGCGTTTCTGTCCAGTTTGCGGACGTGACTCAAGAGAGGAGGGAACTCGATCTGGAGATGTCCGCGACTGTGTCCGAGTCTGCCGGTCAGGACACATATCCGGACATGTGTAAATTTTTCTCTTTTTGTTCCAAAAGCTCTAAACTCCTTCCTAATCACGTCCTAAGCCAAAATAACATGAAAACAAGAAGGTAAATGCATAAATCTAAATAAAAGGTATGGAAAACAAGGGTTTAAAGCACTCAAAAGATAGATCAATAATTAGTGCATCATGAAGTAGAAGAATTTATTCAGTTTGAACATAAGAAGTTCAACACTAGATATGTGGTTACTGAATAGTGATCGACCTGATAGAAACTTAGTTTGTTTGCGTGTCACTGAAAGAAATAATATATTGAAGTGTCTATGTTATGTTATAATGTCATATAACTTGGGGTTTTTCTTTGTTCTTAGTGAACTAATTGTTTGCTAGCTACTTGCTGTAGCTGATGATATTTTATATAAAAAAACATCGAATATTCCTTTGATCGATATGTTTTTCCCTATACGTTTGTAGGTACATTACAACCCCCTTTCCTAGCCTCTCTTTATATATGCAGCTCGCTGTAACACCCCCCGAATAACAATCAATAATTAAACGCCGAGCCGGTGATATGAGATGTCTACGCAGCGGTTCCTACTCTATTCGGGTGCTACAGACGCCAACCACCCACGTGGTTGACAGACCACATTACTAACACCAAGTTACGGTCTGAATGACTGGAAGTCCAACCTTAACGAAATCCAAATACAATATAAAGTACAACCCAAGTACCGAGCATCTACAGTTTAGTTAATAACTTAAACAACATAACCCTTACATAAGAAAGCATACTACTCAAAGTTGCCATGTGGACTACCCCCATGATAGTCCTTCACCTACACTCCGTCACGTTCCAGATGATCACCTGTAAAAATAAAGGACTCAGCAAACTATGCCGAGTATGAACGTGTGAAGCCCGCATGTTACCGGGCCACACGACTACTTGGTCAAATATTATTAAGTCAATTTACATGCTAGATTAAAGCAGTAAAACATCACATACCTATAAGGTGGCATAGCAATATCAGCAAACATCCAAGCATAACAGGCTGGCATCATAGCCCATCAAACACGCAACCAAGCACAACAAACTGCTAATATAGCAACAACAATCATGTAAGTCATCAGACGTGTGCGTGAGTATGTTTACCAATGATCCTCACTATGGGATCGTTCAAGCATTGTGTGTTTCATTTTTCTCTTGTTCCCATGATGTGTATTTTCTTTCTCTTTCCTTGCACCAGGTCTGGGGATATAGTTTAGATCCCGTGACCATATCATATTGGTGCCAATCTTTTCTTGTTTCTTAAAGAATCACATTTGTGAATTTTCTTATTTGCTTGGTCTCATTACACATGTTTTCCTCTATTCTCTGGCACCGAGTCAGGGGTATAGATTAGATGAGACTTTATTATGTATCATCTCCTGTTTCTTCAAGGGTTACTTGTGAATTCTTTTATCACCGCACGTTGGAGGACGTCTCCTCCATAGCTAGTCCCCCATTCCCGACACCCAGGGTCGAGGAAGCGGAAGTCACCTCTAGACTCCAGGATAAGCTTCACCAATTTGTCACTCCCCCATTCCCGACACCCAGGGTCAAGGAAGCGGAAGTCACCTCTGGACTCTGGGATGTGCTTCACCAATTTGTCACTCCCCCATTCCCGACACCCAGGGTCAAGGAAGCGGAAGTCACCTCTGGACTCCAGGATGTGCTCCACACAGAAGGGCGAAGGATCTGATGCAGATACCAACTCCCGAATATTCCATACCGCGCGGCCCGAGATGTCGTCTTCCCGGGTTATCCTCATGTTTCACAGTTGGTACTTTTCATTTCATTATCATTATAATCTCGACACCATAGTGGGTGTCATTAGCGGTCCTCTATAGTTAGAGAGGAGTTTTCTCTTTGTATAGTTCTTTTGTTTCGTTGATGTGGTTCGTCATGTCCCACCAATTGAGATTTGCTCTTCATCATCATTAATGAATAGACACCATAGTGGGTGTCATGGTACGTCCTCAATGGTTTAGAGAGGAGTTCCCCTTATAGAGTTTTCTTTGTTTTCATAGTTCGTTGTGGTTCATCTCAAGATCCAAAAACGTGAAAGGGACTAAATACTGTGTGCGCGCAATGATATACACAATGATATAGAAATCACACAACATGATAAACAAGCAAACCAATTTCATGCTTTGATCTTAAAGTCTTTTCACACAGAGCACACAACACACAAGCAGTGTAACACGGCAACATACGAACCACACATGTCCATACCTTATTCAGAAGTACGAGTCATCTCAAACTCGGAGTTCCCGGTCGGAGTTCGCTACGGCCCTAGCGTTAATTTAAAAACAATGTGTCAGTTCATTATTTTATGTGACGATACTTTATATCGTATGTTATTCCCTAAGTATGTTGTCACATGCTTAGTTTACATTGACTCTTAGACTTTACATGCATTAATCCTAGGCTCAACTTACTCCTAGGATATTCATACCTTTAGTTACATGTTAACTAAGTCCTTTTTCTGTAGCTTCGTGTTAAAGCATCTTAAGCGTTATTTATGTAACAAGTTTGTATAAAATAGACATAACTTGTCTAGGGTGTTTTCCCTCCTTAGATAAGTAAATGAGAAGTGTTTTGATCCTTGTTTAATGGTAATATAGACCATAGAGTATCCCTAAACTCACTTATACAGAAATTCCAAGTTCATGAAACAATCACATAGTTTCGGTTTTGAATCACACTTTTTAATGTATCTAATTGCTTTCTAATTCCTCCCAAATTGTTTACCCTCTTAGGTAAATATGTTAGTAAGATTATGAGTAAATTTCCAGACCAATACAACCCCTCTCATATCAATTGTACCTTAGTTATACTGAGATAACAGATTCTGGAAAGCTGAAAACGAAACTGTACATCACCTTTTTCCTCTCGTTTTTAGTTCATTAACCAGCTTTCAAATCTTCCCAAAATTTTCTACTCAACTAGATAGTTTTATTAGGAAGGTTTTGAACTCAAACCCAACTCAAAGCAACACTGTTAACCCATTCGAAAGTTCATTTTACAGAACCTAATTTTGCAGAGAAACTGAAACATGAAACTGATATTTTTCTTCTATCCTCTTTTCTTTGTTCACTAATCTGATTTCCAGTGTTGTTCCCAAATTATTTACCAAGTTTGTTAAGTGTATTAGGTAGTCTCAAACTAAAGCCCAAGCCAAAACAACCCCGTTGTACTTATGAAAATCCATATACTGAAGCAACCAAGTGATGAAATCTGAAAAATCAGGATCTGTGAACTTCATCTGCCTTGACAAACCAGACAAAACAAGATAGTGGTTTGGAGAAAACAGAAAGCTGTGTCTAAACTGTTACCTACTGTTTGAGTTTCAGAGAAGTATTGGGCAGCTTCTACCTCTGAGGCTTTCCAACAGAGTCAATAGGACTGCAGGAGGATCATGCAAGTAAGGAACAAGAGGGAACGGGTTGGGTAATATCCCAACTGACTTGGCAACAGAAACATGGAAAGATCACGGCCTGATGAATTTACCTGAAACTGCTATTCAACCAGTGTACTGGTTCTCTATCAGTTTTTTTTTTTCTTTTCTTGGAACGGACTGCAGCAGAGAATTTGTTAGAGCTTGTGTCACTGATCAAGGAGTAAAGGTTTCAGAAATGAAAAATAATTCAGACAGCAAGGAGAGGATCGGGAATAAAAAGGGCTGAAACAACATTTTGGATTCTCGGACAAAACCAACAGAGGGGTATGTTTGTTTCAGTTTTACCTGCTGATTCCTGGCCACAATACTCCAGACTCTGTTGTTTCTTAGGAGTTCAAATTTTAGATCGACCAGGCAGGAGGGAAAAGACCGAGGAACTTGGAGTTCGCTGCTTCACAAGGAAAGAATCAAGAATGATTATGACTGTTTTTTTTTTCGTACAGAAACAATGAAACAAGAGTGGGTCGTGATCAAGAAGAAAGAGTTTAGAGAAGCAGAAAACTCACCATGCAAGCTTGGGCTTACCTTCACGCAAGGGAAATCAGCTAGGAAGGGGAGGAAGCTCTGGACATGCGACAACGTGGGCATGCGAGTGTGCAGAGGAAGAAACTGGTCTGAGTGTTTATTAATCCATGGGCACAAGGCAGGGGTGACTAATGCAGAAGATAAGTTGGTCGTTAATGGAGGCAAGTCCCAATGGGAATCTGGTGTACACAAATCTGAGGCGTGGGAGTTTTGAAAACAAGACCAGTTGCTGCCATGCCTATTTGTCTCTTGATTAATTACCGGAATCAAGACTGGTTTGATTCGTTGTTCACTTTTTTTTTGTAGTTACAGAGTGCGCATTACTAGTTTTAATTCGCTAGTATCCAGTACTGAATTCGAGCACAGCTCATCCGGTTAAACACTCAGGAAAGGTACGGGAGGTCTCGGGTTCGAAACCCAGCGGGAGTGTCTTTGCTCCTTTTTTTTCTTTCCTTTCTCTTGTTTTGTACAGGCCATACATTATTATTTATATGTGTACGACTATATATTATAACATGTGACTCTATATATTTTTGTAACGCAATTATGCAGCGTTATTGTTTTTATTACAGCGTTACGGTATTGTAACGTTACGTACATATTTTCGTGTTCGTACATATATATATGTACTAGCTTAAATGGTTCGTACGTTATTTTATGTCTCGGGTTCGAAACCCCAGCGGGAGTGTCTTTGCTCCTTTTTTTTTCTTTCCTTTCTCTTTGTTTTGTACAGGCCATACATTATTATTTATATGTGTACGACTATATATTATAACATGTGACTCTATATTTTTGTAACGCAATTATGCAGCGTTATTGTTTTTATTACAGCGTTACGGTATTGTAACGTTACGTACATATATTTTCGTGTTCGTACATATATATATGTACTAGCTTAAATGGTTCGTACGTTATTATATGTCCATATTATAAAACACGTTATGATTTTATGCGTTTAATATTCAGGGGTATTTCACTCGCTTTATCTGTATATGTATGTATGGTGGTGCCTCTATATTGATTCTTCCTCAACAATCAAAGTTAATTCTAAAGTGTTTGATACAATAAGACCACACGTATGTAATCTGGACATTTTATGATTTCAGTGTTCTGAAGCATGAGTTCAGAAACACATCATATACCTGATGAACCATTGGACGTTTCTGGTGACACCTCTCTGCTGCAGAATGGCCAGAGGAAAAAAAGAAAAGGTAAGTAGTTGAATCAAATCTACCTGCTCCATTAGGTTGAGTTGTATTTACCCTCTTTTAATTATTATTTTTCAATACTTTAATTGAATTGTTTACTTTGTTCATTACATCTACTTATAATACCTTTATATTTGTTTACTTAGTACTGATTTGTATGTATTTAAATTGAAATTGTCTTTTTTTTTTCCTTTTGTTATATCTCATGTTTTAGGTTCATAATATATCATGTTTTAGTTTAGCTTTTTTTCTTGTATACTATTCTGATCTCGTTTTGTCTTTCTTTATAGGTCCTTTTGCGGTCCAAGTAGAGCATTGAAGTATAGAAAGCTAAGACGGTCACAAGCTGCTAAGATCCCAGTTGAGATTCCAAAAGAATTGGGAGTAGCTATTGGTGAAAGAGCGTTGCAATTTATTGTTGAATGTTCTAATTAGGTCAAAGAAATATGCCCACTCAATGTCAAGAAATGGCGAGACATGCCAGCTGATATAATTGACAGATTGTACGGAAAGATCAAGAAGCACTAGAGAGGGAAGCAAGAAGAGAAGAAGCTGCAAGAGAAAGAGAAGCAAAACTTCGGGAGGATTTCATGGCAGAATTGGCCAAATTCAGTGGCATGGTCACCAAGCTTACAGGTTAGTGAATTTTGTATCCTATTCTCTGTTACATTAGGCATTGGAGAACACCATTGATTATGAGTTCAAATGTGAAATGATGCTGCTAGTAGTAACTGTTGAGAATACTTGCTGGTTAACTGATTACTAGTTAGTATATAGATTAGTAAATTGATCGATTAGCTTATGTAAATAATCTATTAGCTTCTATTTTGTTCTTACGGTCATTTAGACCAGTTTTTCATATATATATACGACAGGCTTGTACTTCTATAAGTAACAGAACATAAGCAAGACGCTTTTCTGATAGTCTATGAACATTACAGTATCCTTCTCTTGCTCTCTGTACAGTCTAGATTACCAAATTCTCGTATGGTCTTTCTTAGTAACACCATCGATTGTCAACAGATTATGCTGGTGTAAGGCATGTTTGATTATTACGATGTTCACTTAATTTTCATTTTCTTTTAGTTTCGTGCTGGTTGTAGGCATGTTTGATTATCAATAGATTATGCTGGTGGAAGGCATATTCGATTATCAAAAGATGATGCTACAAATGTGTAGATCTATTATGATGTTTACTTCATTTTCTTTTAGTTTCTTGTTTGATTATGTTGTGGGAAGGCATCAATAGATGCTTGTGACATCTATATTAATGTGGAGTTCCCTTGTTTTGTGAATGGCTTCTTTTTAATATAAAATGAGATAGACGTTTATGTGTACTGCTACTAGCATTACGTTTGATTTTGTTATCTTTTTGTATATTGGAGATATGACTTGTTATATAAACTATAATGGTTGGATGTTTTTATTGGTGTGATTTCTGATATTGCTTCTGTTTGCGTTGAGTTGACTCATTTTTTAGGAGATGATGACCCATCTTTTTGGGTTGTATAGAATCTAGGAAGACTGAGATATTATCTAAATAAGTAAATATTTTTTGCTTATGTATGTCTTTGCTTATGTAGGTTAAGATGTATAAGGGTTTGTGGATATTTAATCTAAACTTTTCCACCAAACACATTCTGACCATTCTCTTTTTGTTTTCTACAGGTGCTAGAGCAGCACATCATTAGAGGCTATCTCATAATGAAGTCTTAGGGAGCTATTGCTACACAATGAAGGGTTTTAGAGGATCTTAGGATCATAGTTGTTGCTGAAAGTGAAGGATTTTTAGAGAATTTTGAGATTTCTGATCTTATAGTTTAACAAACATTATATGTTATTACTGTGAAAATGAGTAGAACATATACTATACCTTAGTTTTGTGATCAGTTGGTCCGTTAGACAATCAAACTTGGTGGTGGTATTCCTTGTACGATCAATCTGATCAATTTTGTAGTTTGTAAATCCTATTTGATCAATGAAAATAGCACCTAATCATTGAGTGCTTTCCAGTATGTTGATTCTCCATTTGTATTCCTTTTCTTTAATTCTTAGATTTGTGATTAATGTTCCCCTGGATGATGGATGATGGATTATATTGTTCATTGTTAATTGTCAAATAGGGCAATTAAAATATATTGTTTCTTTCTTATGTTCAAAAAGGGCAATTATAGCAAACATGTCTTGTATGGTTAATATGAAAAAAAGGGCAATCAAGAACTAATGTCCTTTTCTATCACGGTTAAAAATGGCAAGATGCAGAAAATGTCTTTCTTGGTCAATGTTAAAAAGGGCAATATTTTATTGTCCTATTTGATGTGAATCAAAGACAACATTTTTTTTTTAATATTTGATTTTAACCAAAGACAACAATATTTTTTATGCAGTATTTGATACTAACTATAACAACATATTTCAATGCCCTATTTGACGAGATTAAAGAGGGCAATTCCTAACAAATGACTTGTTGATCTACCGTAACAAGGATACAAGGGCAATGTAGTGGCAATAATTATTTTGTTGTTATTGACTATGAGGGCAAAAAGTAAATCAGAAAGGACAAGTTTTAATGCCCTTTCTGAACTAATATGTTGTAGTGTATATGTAGAATTTAAATTTTCAAAATTAATTTATCTTATGTTAAAAATTAAAATCAAACAATATATCCAAATAGTAAACAGAAATGACCGAGGGAGTATTTCTTTTTCCTCCCTTCATCTCATGCACTCTCTCTTCTTTTGAGAAATTGCACCCCATAATTCTATTTTGTTACTAAATAGAAAATTCTTTTAAATTAGTTGTTCACTCGTTCAATTAACAGAGCAATATTTTGAAAATATATTTCAATAGGGTATTAAATTTATTTCAAAATAATTATCTAATATAATGTGGTTAATCTTATATTACATGTACTCCAACGAATAATTGTAAAATTATATCTACAAATTACTAGTTTTAAATTATATATCACAGGTTTATAGATTCTATATAGTGGTTAGTAAAATTTATATGCTAATATATTTTATTTTGTGTTTTATTGACATATTTTTGATATTAAATTTGTGTTGTATTGACATAGTTATATGCTAATTATTATTTTTTTCTATAAGACATTTTATCTTTCATATCCCTATTCACTTGACATACTTAGACTTGTTTTGTAACTATTTTATATCTAGTTATACTATCGTAAGAAAATATAAAATATGTGAGATCCAACGCAAAACTCTCTCAATATACCGAGCTCGAAGTTAAAGCACTGAACAATAACCAGTTATGGCGCTTGATCCTCAGCTTCTAATAGTATATTATAATAATTAGATATAATTAAGTTCACGTCTTTACCAAAAAAATATTTAGTAGTTTATATTTTTCTAGGTCAGCGAACATTAGTCTTCGTCTTTTGTGATGACTACACCCTTTTTTACTAATCCGTAAATTTTCGAGTTAGAGAATGTATATTATATAGTTGGTATGAGGGAGTAAATCATTATATTGGAAGGACTATAGGGTTATGAGACAAATCCAAGGTTAATATTATTATTGGGTCAGAGAAGTTAAAATATTCATTTTATTTCTCGCCTCTTTTTTAAATTAATTATAATTATACTACTTTTTTACCTACTTCTAAACTATTTAAGTATTAATATTTCCATCTTTTACTGACATTACAACCATTCCCTTATTTCCTTTAAATTTATTTACCCAATATTAATTTATCCCTTTAGATTGAAATACCCCAAACCTTGATATGTGGTTTAAATATCAAACTATGGTATGTAAAGGCTAAAAAAGTGCCTTAGAAACATCAGTAAACAATTAAACCATAGTAAATGCAATAAAACGCTAAGATACAGTTTGAGCAAAACATGCTCTAAGGTTGGAGTGAACTTGGTTAGGACCCAAAGAGCCTACCAAGACTAAATAATATTCAATTATGATTTAATAAGGCTAAATAAGTCCTTAGGAAACTTGGTAGACAATGAAACCAACAAAACACAATAAATACCTTAAGGTCAATATGGGCTAAAATGTGCTCTAACCTTGGGATAAATGTGTATAAGACCTAATGGTCATACCTATACCTTATAAATATGTTAATGAACATATTAAATCAATTACCAAGAAAAACCAAGCTTGAAAACAAGTTAAAACACAAAATGTGCTTTAAGAAGTCTAAAGCACGTTTTTGAAAAATTGTCTTGTAAATGAGTTTTGAATGGCTAAATGTCCATCATTACTCTTTAATTAAATGTGTACTATATAGTATCACATTTGGGTGGCTATATCAATGGGAAATCAAAAATTTCACTTCTAAGTGCCTTGTTTTAGTGAATAGTGATTTTTATAAGCTAGTTTGTAACCATATGATGTTATAAGTAATTAAATGAGTCAATAAAGACTATATTACCCCTAGGCTTAAAAGGGGGCCGGTTTTTGTAGTAGTGAGTCACCAAACATGTTACCTTTAAGTAAATAAAGATGACTCATAAGTTACTATTTGCTTTAAGTCATAAATATCTTCAAAAACAAAACCAAACTCACTTCTCTCATTTCTCCCTTCATTTCACACGGTTCCCTTCTTCTTCTACCTCTTCTCTTCTGTTCTCACGGTGAAGCTACAGCACCAGCACCATTTCACCATCTTCCATTGTCAATATCTCATGACTTACTAACCAAATCAAAAACAAACACCACCATTCTCTTCCTCTTATCAAGCTCTTCATTCCTACTTCTCAAAACTTCAAGAGCCCCATTTCGGTGCCATGGAGTTCCACCATTAATGGAGCTTGAGCTTGTCTTTCCACATATTATTGATCTCCTTTGCTCCTAGGTAAGGAATCTCAAAGAAAAAAAGTTTCCTCCATGTTTGTGTGTGACCGAAATATTCATTAATGGAGCTCCTTGTGTTGCTTTGTTCTAGCTCCATTTGAATCTTCAAGGACTAGGTGGAGTCCTCTCTTCATAGATATTCAACCACCCTCCAAAGATTAAGGTAAAACAACTACATTAATGTTTTGAAATAATGTAAACCTAGGGTTTACAATGAGATGGAGCTTAAAGCTTGAATACTCATTATGTTGTTTGTATAATGTTTAGTAGTTGGCAAGGAACCAAATGCCTTACCGGTTTTGTAAGGAAACAAGAAAGAAATTTGTGAGGAAAAGAGGTAAACAAGCTATCTCAATGTAGTTTAAATGCCTTAGGAAATGAGCTTGATTTGCTAATAAATACCTAAAGAGCCAATGGCAAATGACCTAGTAAAGTGTTCTCAAGGAGACTAGTAAAAGAACATATGTATGGTGTATGTATTTGCAGGTCAAGGCCTTAATTATGTGGAAATTCAGTGTTAAGGTTTATGCATTTAAGGGCCTAAGAGCCATGTTATTTAAGGGCCTAAGTGCCAAGCATTTAAGTTATGCACTATATTGTGATGTAGTGCTTAGTGTGTGAAGTTTGTGTGTAAAAATGTTTTGATGGATTTTAGGTGTTTTGAATGAATAAGGTTAAAAACCTAAGTGTTGGATATGAGTATATACAAGAGAAGCTATGGGCCAAATTGGGAAAATGTGTGAGAAGTTCTAAGTGTTTTAAATGGGTCTTGGTGAACTAGGAAGTGTTAAAGGTGGAATAATGTTTACTTGAGAAGAAAACATGTATTAAGGTGATTTAGAGTGATGCAAGAATTTAGGTGTTATCTTGGAAGTTCTAGGAATTCAATGTTGTTTTGAGGATGATTTAAGTCTTGGAGAAGTTGGTTTAAAGTTTAGGAATGTTAATGTACAGGGAAGAAATGATGTTTAGGTAATTTGAGTAAGGATTTAAAGAAGTTGTGAAAAGAAGATTTGGTTAGTAAGAGGAGATGCTTGGGAGATGATGTTATGAAGGTGAGAAAGCATTTTAGTGTAGTGGTAATTTAGGTGGAACACCACTTAGGAACTTAAGGAAAAAAGATACACAAGTGTGGATGAATTTGCAAGAATTGGGTGATGGTTTGGACAAGGAATTAGAAGAGGTTTGAGGTGCCAAATTGGTGTTAAAACATGTTAGGATTAATGTAGAAACATTAGGAAAAAGGTTAGGCGTGGTTTGGTGGTTGAAAAGTGGATGAAAAATAATGTTCTGCACTAGTACTGGAGTGGTGGGTTTGCACAACCAGAACCCAAACCCGGAACACCCCAAAAAACATACCAGAGAGTGAATTCTGTAGGTGGTCCGGGTTTGTAAACCCGGATACAAACCCGGACCAGGTGAAAAATTGGGCAGAGATTATTCCGATGGTGTGGTCCGGGTTTGTAAACTCGGACATAAACCCGGACCACCCTAAAAATGCACCAGAGAGTGTTATTAAGTGTGTTTAAGATGGGGAAGTGAATGATAATGGTTTTAGATAATGTTTAGGCTTGTTGGTGACTTTTAAAGGCCATTGGAAGTATAAACAAGGGTGAGAGTGAATGTGTAAGTTGGTGAACTCAAGATCACATAAGTAAGTTAAGTACAACGGGATGAGGGGTTAACTATGGGCGTTGGTCCATTAAGCAAACATGTTACCCCAATGTTAATGAAAGTAATTGTAATGTACCAGTTGTCGAGAATTGTTCGAGGAACGTAAGTGGACATGGTAGAGTGGACTCCGGTGACAGGTATGGTTTTCTTGCAACCTGTGTCCTACCGGATTACACCGGCTTGTATGCCAAAGTGTTTTTCTGTATGTTTGCCACGTTATGAGATAAATCATGAAACGAGTTTACAGTCGTTATTGTTATTGTATGTTTACGTGCCGATTCCGGTAACCTCAAATGCGCTTGAAGGGCTAGTTAACCACTATTAGGTAAACGTAAGAGAACGGTATCCGGTAATAACGTTTCCGACCTAAGGAACGTTCTAACCACGGCTATGCGTGAGTTGGATATGTGATGTATGTGTGTGATGTTTGTATGTGAGTGTATGACTCTCCCTTCCCTTGTGTGTGTCTAACAAGACTTAACCCAATGTGTGATGTTTACCAAGTTCATGAGGAACTTTGACAAGTGCTAACGGGGGGAGTGAGGAGTCCGGTCTGTTCCGGCCACGCGTGTGAGTATGGGGGTCGTTGTCATAGCAGGTTCGATCCTCTCTGTATGTTATGGTTGTTTTCCAATTTGGTTCCAACCTTCCCTTTAGCTTAACCAAGGCTATTACTGACTCACGTCGGGCCACAGGGGCATACTATTGTTATGTTTGTTTCGGGTGCTTGGATCACTATATCCGGGACACCTTGTGTTAAGTTACCGTTCATTTAACGAGACGGTAACGATTATGTAACGAGCTTATCATGAGACTGGCAACATTCTCTAGGCTCACCAGTGTATTAGCAATGTTTGGGTCGGTACCTAAGAGGACCATTCCCGTTATTTATGTATCTTTGTTGTGATGCAATATCTATTGCGGTGTTATGTGTGCACATGGAAACGTGCAAAGTGTTAAGTGTTGTCATGTAGTGTATGTTTATGTTGTATAATGTGGAGTGTGTGGATCATGGATATGATCCAGTTTGTGATAAGAGACGTTTAAGGATAACCCGATTTAGGGTATGTGTCGTCTATTAAGGAAGTAGCTCCATTAGAGGAGGACACACTCTAGGGATGATGAATACCATGAGTGACTTATTAAGTAAGGAATATTATCCGTTTGTTGAGCCCGTTGAGGCGAAATGATTATGTGATGTGTGTTTATTGTTACATGCATGATTTAAATATAATCAACCGCATGTTAAGAGGACAATTAGTTGTGCGTGGCCGGTAGCATGTGGGCTGCGGGATTACCATACCAGCAAAGGTGCTGAGCCCCTTGGGGGCCACCCTTTCTCTTCTTTTTCCATTTCAGGTACGAAGTGCTGGAAGCCGTTCGAGAGTAGACGGGTAGTCGTCGTACATGGGTAATCATTAAGTATATATATACAGTAGGTGTAGTAAGACCGAAATTGTTATCGGCATTAGTTTATAAATACTCGTATAGTTGGAAGGTGTATGTTGTTGTTGTGATTAATAGCAAGGGGTAGTAATGTGTAGTCGCTCGGAATTTAGCCCATCAGACCGGTACAATGTGTATGTATTAGCCTTGTTGCCACGTGGGTGGCTAACGGCGTGTAACACCAACGAGATAAGTAATGTGATGAGGTTGTTTTTCCGCTGCAGTTTATTGTAAGTGTGTTATTGTTGGATGGGGTGTTACAAAAAGTGGTATCAGAGCGAAGATCGCTCTGATGACTGAATTACCGAGCTTGGAAGTACCGAGTTAGGATTTAAGTACTTTGGGTTAAGGGTTGAGTGATAGCGTGAGAGATACGCTAGTAGGAACTACCAGTGAATACTGGAAACCTACAATATCCTTCGCCTCCACAATCCCTATTTTATAACTTGGAAAAGAACGCCAGAGAGTGAAAGTCCTCTCTTACTCGGGAAAACCCATCTGGCTGTTATACATACCTCTAAAGGTACGGAGAACCTGTCATACGGTAGATCCTGAAAACTGGGAATCCCGGAGACGGTCTCCATCTGAACAATGTTAACCGCATTAAATAGCGAAGAATGAAGGATTTTGTGTATAGGAGAAAAGAATTTCCGGCAACCTGGGTCGACATGCTGAGCAGTCGAGAACAACCAGCTTGCAACGCACCGACCGTGCAACATGCAGGAAATGGATTAATGGAACCGAGACGTGGTCTACGGGACCACAGCTGTTAAATGACACACGACGGTATACCAACCGACAAGGAACTACAACGTAGTGCCCAAACAAGAGACAAGTCTCAGTAACCACAGCAGATGCGTGGAACGGGCTATAAAGAGGATACGATACTAAGTAAAGAGGGACTCCAAGAGTGGGAGACACCCCAGTTGATAATTACCATATGAATACAGTGAGGAGTTATCCAGAGGGTTATTATCAAGGCAGTAAGATCAGTGAGGGCCAACAAGGCCATGTTGACAGTATGGGTAAAGACAATACCATAACCAGTATGTGTTAAACCGATAGCCAGTTAGCATGGCGCACTTGCCATAGCAAGTGCTGCTATAACAGGGCTATCGGGAAATTTTAACCACTAAAAAGTACTTGGAAAAGTACAATAAAGTTAAATGTGATTGTCATAACAGTAGAAGGGCCTGCTAGCCTAACCTCTGTAATTGTAAGGACACCAGTCAGCAAGAAGCTAGACTTGGCTAAGGTAAGAAGATGTTGTGAAACCATGAAAATTTTTCTTTAAACCCAGATTTATACAAACCCTTTTCTTTTCAAACCAGATTTTCTTTCAAACCAACACTTCTTTCCAACTTCTTTTAAACCAAACCAGTAAAACCAAGGACAGTTGACAAGGATACAACAATGGATAAACTTTCCCTCGATTAAGTTCGGGAAGTAAGGAATGAATATGTCACGGGACAATATAAGGGAGTTGACAACAGAATGCTTCACCTAGGCGTGTGACGGACACTACGAGTGTACCAACTGAATTGTGGGACGACCGCACTCCGATAGGAGCTGTGGGCCTGACAGACCTACTTATGGGTTAGTTGGGTAGGTAGCAATGTATCATTATGGTACCCCACATGTGTATACGAGTGGAGTCCGAAACACGGGAAGTAGTCGACTCCGTCTACGGTCAGCAGTATAAATCAAACAAGAGCTAGAGATTACCATGAATGGTTGAAGTAAAGGAACCCAGTTAAGTTAACGAGGCTAAAGGAATTAGTGAATTCCTTTCAACGAAATGTTTAAGAGTCAGGAGGTGCGAAGTGCACTAACTGTAATGTAAAGACATCGTATACGTCTTAAAGATCCTCAGGGATAAACATGATAGCTGGAACGGAGACCCAGCCTGTGCATGGCAAGGCAGATGCCTAATGTGGACACATTAATGTGCAATGGACGGGATGAAACCCAGAATGAGTACCACTATCAGGAAATGTTGGTCTTCACAGAAGGAGATAATAAACCAGTTAAGAACGCAAACGGCGTGGCTAACCGAATATACCAATAAGTGTAAGCCTGATGTGATGGAATAACTTAGCAACACCCAGGAGCAATCCTTGAAGGGTGTTCGCATCAACAAGTGTTGCTCGAGATGACATGACAGAAACACAAGGGTTGAAACCAACACCCAGTTTAGACATAAGTTGTCAGGAGACGGACTGACCATCCTAAGGGGCATCCCATGAAAGGAAACGTGATGTAACGACCTTGTCATGGAGCTCAATATAATATCCAAACCATATAATGTTGTACAGAGAAGTACATATGAGTGGACAGCCTACATGAGCCCAGCTCAAGGCAAACAAGGCTTATAAGCCATAAGCAAGATATGCTATACAAATTCAATTAATTGCAGAAGTTTATGTAATATAAGTGAATAGAGTGGTAAACGAGCCACTGCATTAAGAGTGGGGATACCTCTCGATATTGTGAGACCGCAGGAGCGGTAGTTATGTGTATCAAGCCCAAGAAATATGTTAAGGATTGACCATGTTATTGAAAGAGAGCAGTTAGCTTAGTAGTATGTGTGTATAAGTGAAACACCGAGCTGAATAATGCCGGCTTATGACTCGAATGATCGATGCTCAAGGAGCATTCAGTAGCCATCCAAATGAGTGATGAACCATAATACGAATGATGTAAGTATATGTGTGGAAGTTAATGTGGCAATAAATACCATGTAAGTTAGTGTTATACAATAAGCACGGTGCGCAGTAAGCGACCGTTGTATAAGTGTTGTTGAATAATGATGTGGCAGATAAGACCCGTTATGAGTTAAACTCAATGGACATACAAGCAAGTGATGATACACAGACTGGGTAATAAGCGAATGGTCGGTACTATGTGATAAGGAACTCAGTGTGAATTCCATGGCGAATCACATAAGGGATTTACTGTCAAGAGTTTACGCCTCTGCACTCTGTATGACTGAGTGTTTTGGTATTGCACTTGCGCAGTAATGATCGAGTGGGATAGCTAGGAATTGGAAACATGTTTATTGTGGAGGAATAATGTTATAATGGCCGATGCATAGGAAATGCAAGACCACACCAATAAAAGAGTACTTGTACAAAACCAAATGTGGAGACATGATTAACAGTAAGTGACTACAGTAGCACTAACTGCCAAGTATCGGTATAGAATATACCCCAAATGTTGTAAATAGCTGAGAGAGCACTACACACTAGGTAGTAGCTCAATCTCAACCGACAGTGAGTCGGAAGGAAACAAGTCAATCATTGTGAAATACATAGTTGTATACACAGTAAATTGTTATGGAATTGGATAGAAAGTTTATAACCCACCGAATTCGCTAACGGTAAGAGATACCACGCGTCGGTTAAGAAACCGTTGTCACCAAGATAAAGGTGATAATTGGGGATGTACAATACAGTAAGAATAACAAATAGGGCAATTAAGCTCTACAGTTACTAGAGTTTCGCAGCAGAAACTAGTGAGACAGTGTTTCAAGTGTTCAATGTACATGGTGAACACGAGTGAATGGCTAATTATTAACGCCTAGAAGCCTAACAGGCCAGAATCGAAACTAACTAAGAGTTTAAGCAAACTCCAATGAGGATTCTTGGTTTAGGAACTAAACCGCCAATACGGTTAAGATCCTCTAATCGAATCCATTGTGTAATAGACCGCGTGGAAGTTAAAACACTTCACGACGGCAGAACATTTAAGCCAATGTTTAGTGATTGATTATGTGGGCGTAATCCCTTTTAAGGGGGGTAGAGCGCAAAACCACTTAGTGTATATTACCGTACAAGTGTACGTAGTTTATGTGATTTATATTGTGCATAGCACAAAATTATATTATTGTTTTGGTGATTGGTGTGTGTGTACGTAAAATACACATTCATTCATGGTTTAATTGTGGTAATTGCGCACAGAAGATGCGAATACCATTGTGATAAGTGTGTGTATTTGTTAACAATTGTGTGTGATAATACAAGTGTGGGGAGTAGAGAAACTCCCGGGGAACAAAACCCCGACGGTGTATAAATGTAAACCATGTATTGTATTTTGATAAAAATATATATATATATATATACAGTGTTGTGATTCATGAAAGGGCATGATACCGACATAGAACCTAGTGAGAATAAGATTCCCTGGGTAACAACATGATTAAAGTGAATGGAGGTAACTGATAGACGGAGTTCTATCCTTTGGAGATGTTATGATCATGATTAGAATGATTTAAAAGATAGAAAATTGGAAATGAGTGACTTAGTTGATGCTTGAAAATGAAGTGGGAAGTGGAACTTGATTTGCATGCGATCAAGGGAAGCCGAACATAAATTGGGGTGGAAGGATAGGTCAACACTGATGCTGATCACATCAGGGTTGGATGATTCTTGAAGCTCCCTATAAGTGGTCACAAATAACCACGCTAAGAAAAGAAGCAAAGAGCTTAAGTTGGACTTGGAGTTGTGGTGTTTTCAAAAGGATTTTCAATTGGTATTTATAAAACGTTGATAGATACTTTATATAATTAAAGTCTTCTTACTTAACCTCACAAGGAAAAATTTTAAATTTAAGTGATTGTTTTAATCTCCCAAAGGCACGGGACGGAAGGTGTCCATCGCGACCGTTCTGCGGGGTTACAGTGTGTATGTAAAAGATATTTTTTTTTTGATGTTATACATGCTATGACATGTTGTGTGGTATGTGTAATAAATGTTATTTTGACTTGATCTCCTAAAAGTGTATGCTATTAAGACCTATGAGTCTAAAGTGTTGTGTTACATAGACCTAAGTGTCCGAAGACTGTTATGTTATGGGGACCTATGTGTCCAAATGTTGTTATGTTACCCAAGACCAGTGAGTCAAAGGGGTTGTTATGTATGTGTAAGTGTTGTTAAGATACCCGGACCAAAGAGTCCGAGGTTATCATGTGGATATGTTATGTTATGTGTGGATGTGAATGTGTTGCCCGGACCATTAAGTCCGAGGTTGTGATGTAAAGTGTGTTTGGTTATGGAAGTTTATTTCCAAGTGATTCCTGTGTTCTAATTTAATGATGTGTGGGAAATGTGAACTTCGAGGACGAAGTTCTTTTAAGGGGGGTAGATTGAAATACCCCAAACCTTGATATGTGGTTAAATATCAAACTATGGTATGTAAAGGCTAAAAAGTGCCTTAGAAACATCAGTAAACAATTAAACATAGTAAAATGCAATAAAACGCTAAGATACAGTTTGAGCAAAAACATGCTCTAATCTCTGTAGTGAGTGAACTTGGTTAGGACCCAAAGAGCCTACCAAGACAATAATATTCAATTATGATTTATAAGGCTAAATAAGTCCTTAGGAAACTTTGGTAGACAATGAAACCAAACAAAACACAAATAAATACCTTAGGTCAATATGGCTAAAATGTGCTCTAACTTGGGATAAATGTGTATAAGACCTAATGGTCATACCTATACCTTATAAATAGTTAATGAACATATTAAATCAATTACCAAAGAAAACCAAGCTTGAAAACAAGTTTAAAACACACAAAATGTGCTTTAAGAAGTCTTAAAGCACGTTTTTGAAAAATTGTCTTGTAAATGAGTTTTGAATGGCTAAATGTCCATCATACTCTTTAATTAACATGTGTACTATATAGTATCACATTTGGGTGGCTATATCAATGGGAAAAAAAATTTTCACTTCTAAGTGCCTTGTTTTAGTGAATAGTGATTTTATAAGCTAGTTTGTAACATATGATGTTATAAGTAATTAAATGAGTCAATAAAGACTAATTACCCCTAGGCTTAAAAGGGGGCGGTTTTTGTAGTAGTGAGTCACCAAACATGTTACCTTATTAAGTAAATAAAGATGACTCATAAGTTACTATTGCTTTAAGTCATAAATATCTTCAAAAACAAAACCAAACTCACTTCTCTATTTCTCCCTTCATTTCACACGGTTCCCTTCTTCTTCTACCTCTCTTTCTTGTTCTCACGGTGAAGCTACAGCACCAGCACCATTTCACCATCTTCCATTGTCATATCTCATGACTTACTTAACCAAATCAAAAACAAACACCACCATTCTCTTCTCTTATCAAGCTCTTCATTCCTACCTTCTCAAACTTCAAGAGCCCCATTTCGGTGCCATGGAGTTCCACCATTAATGGAGCTTGAGCTTGTCTTTCCACATATTATTGATCTCCTTTGCTCCTAGGTAAGGAATCTCAAAGAAAAATCAAGTTTCCTCCATGTTTTGTGTGTGACCGAAAATATTCATTAATGGAGCTCCTTGTGTTGCTTTGTTCTAGCTCCATTTGAATCTTTCAAGGACTAGGTGGAGTCCTCTCTTCATAGATATTCAAACACCCTCCAAAGATTAAGGTAAAACAACTACATTAATGTTTTGAAATAATGTAAACCTAGGGTTTACAATGAGATGGAGCTTAAAGCTTGAATACTCATTATGTTGTTTGTATAATGTTTAGTAGTTGGCAAGGAACCAAATGCCTTACCGGTTTTGTAAGGAAACAAGAAAGAAATTTGTGAGGAAAAGAGGTAAACAAGCTATCTCAATGTAGTTAAATGCCTTAGGAAAATGAGCTTGATTTGCTTAATAAATACCTAAAGAGCCAATGGCAAATGACCTAGTAAAGTGTTCTCAAGGAGACTAGTAAAAGAACATATGTATTGGTGTATGTATTTGCAGGTCAAAGGCATTAATTATGTGGGAAATTCAGTGTTTAAGGTTTATGCAGTTTAAGGGCCTAGAGCCATGTTATTTAAGGGCCTAAGTGCCAAGCAATTTAAGTTATGCACTATATTGTGATGTAGTGCTTAGTGTGTGAAGTTTGTGTGTAAAATGTTCTTGATGGATTTTAGGTGTTTTGAATGAAATAAGGTAAAAACCTAAGTGTTTGGATATGAGTATATACAAGAGAAGCTATGGCCAAATTTGGGAAAATGTGTGAGAAGTTCTAAGTGTTTTAAATGGTCTTGGTGAACTAGGAAGTGTTAAAGGTGAATAAATGTTTACTTGAGAAGAAAAACATGTATTAAGGTGATTTAGAGTGATGCAAGAATTTAGGGTTATTTGGAAGTTCTAGGAATTCAATGTGTGTTTTGAGGATGTATTTAAGTCTTGGAGAAGTTGGTTTAAAGTTTAGGAATGTTAATGTACAGGGAAGAAATGATGTTTAGGTAAGGTTTTGAGTAAGGTATTTAAAGAAGTTGTGAAAGAAGATTTGTTAGTAAGAGGAGATGCTTGGAGATGATGTTATGAAGGTGATAAAGCATTTTAGTGTAGTGGTCATTTAGGTGGAACCACTTAGGACTTAAGGAAAAGATATCACAAGTGTGGATGAATTTGCAAGAATTGGGTGATGGTTTGGACAAGGAATTAGAAGAGGTTTGAGGTGCCAAATTGGTGTTAAAACATTAGGATTAATGTAGAAACATTAGAAAAAGGTTAGGCTTGGTTTGGTGGTTGAAAAGTGATGAAAAAATATGTTCTGCACTAGTACTGGAGTGGTCCGGGTTTGCAAACCAGAACCCAAACCCGGAACACCCCAAAAACATACCAGAGAGTGAATTCTGTAGGTGGTCCGGGTTGTAAACCCGGATACAAACCGGACCAGGTGAAAAATTGGGCAGAGATTATTCCGATGGTGTGGTCCGGGTTTGTAAACTCGGACAAAACCCGGACCACCCTAAAAATGCACCAGAGAGTGTTATTAAGTGTGTTTAAGATGGGGAAGTGATGATAATGGTTTTAGATAATGTTTAGGCCTTGTTGGTGACTTTTAAAGGCCATTGGAAGTATAAACAAGGGTGAGAGTGAATGTGTAAGTGTGAACTCAAGATCACATAAGTAAGTTAAGTACAACGGGATGACGGGGTTAACTATGGCGTGGTCATTAAGCAAACATGTTACCCCATGTTAATGAAAGTAATTGTAATGTACCAGTTGTTCGAGAATTGTTCGAGGAAGTAAGTGGACATGGTAGAGTGGACTCCGGTGACAGGTATGGTTTCTTGCAACCTGTGTCCTACCGGATACACCGGCTTGTATGCCAAGTGTTTTCTGTATGTTTGCCACGTTATGAGATAAATCATGAAACGAGTTTACAGTCGTTATTGTTATTGTATGTTTACGTGCCGATACCGGTAACCTCAAATGCGCTTGAAGGGCTAGTTAACCACTATTAGGTAAACGTAAGAGAACGGTATCCGGTATAACGTTTCGACCTAAGGAACGTTCTAACCACGGCTATGCGTGAGTTGGATATGTGATGTATGTGTGTGTGTTGTATTGAGTGTATGACTCCCTTCCCTTGTGTGTGTCTAACAAGATTAACCCAATGTGTGATTGTTTAACCAAGTTCAATGAGGAACTTCTGACAAGTGCTAACGGGGGGAGTGAGGAGTCCGGTCTGTTCCGGCCACGCGTGTGAGTATGGGGGTCGTTGTCATAGCAGGTTCGATCCTCTCTGATGTTATGGTTGTTTTCCAATTTGGTTCCCAACCTTCCTTTAGCTTAACCAGGCTATTACTGACTCACGTCGGGCCACAGGGGCATACTATTGTTATGTTTGTTTCGGTGTGCTTGGATCACTATATCCGGGACACCTTGTGTTAAGTTAACCGTTCATTTAACGAGACGGTAACGAGTTATGTAAGAGCTTATCATGAGACTGGCAACATTCTCTAGGCTCACCAGTGTATTAGCAATGTTTGGGTCGGTACCTAAGAGGACCATTCCCGTTAGTTATGTATCTTTGTTGTGATGCATATCTATTGCGGTGTTATGTTGTGCACATGGAAACGTGCAAAGTGTTGTTAAGTGTTGTCATGTAGTGTATGTTATATGTTGTATAATGTGGAGTGTGTGGATCATGGATATGATTCCCAGTTTGTGATAAGAGACGTTTAAGGATAACCCGATTTAAGGGTATGTGTCGTCTATTAAGGAAGTAGCTCCATTAGAGGAGGAACACTCTAGGGATGATGAATACCATGAGTGATTATTAAGTAAGGATATATTATCCGTTTGTTGAGCCCGTTGAGGCGAAATGATTATGTGATGTGTGTTATTGTTACATGCATGATTAAATAAATCAACCGCATGTTAAGACGACAATTAGTTGTGCGTGGCCCGGTAGCATGTGGGCTGCGGGATTACCATACCAGCAAAGGTGCTGAGCCCCTTGGGGCCACCCTTTCTCTTCTTTTTCCTATTTCAGGTACGAAGTGCTGAAGCCGTTCGAGAGTAGGACGGGTAGTCGTCGTACATGGGTAATCATTAAGTATATATATACAGTAGGTGTAGTAAGACCGAAATTGTTATCGGCATTAGTTATAAATACTCGGTATAGTTGGAAGGTGTATGTGTTGTTGTGATTAATAGCAAGGGGTAGTAATGTGTAGTCGCTCGGGAATTTAGCCCATCAGACCGGTACAATGTGTATGTATTAGCCTTGTTAGCCACGTGGGTGGCTAACGGCGTGTAACACCAACGAGATAAGTATGTGATGAGGTTGTTTTTCCCCTGCAGTTTATTGTAAGTG
Source organism: Limonium bicolor (assembly GCA_023374045.1). Classification (NCBI taxonomy): domain Eukaryota; kingdom Viridiplantae; phylum Streptophyta; class Magnoliopsida; order Caryophyllales; family Plumbaginaceae; genus Limonium; species Limonium bicolor. The sequence continues at coordinate 199,974,578 of CM041776.1, read as the reverse complement.
TGTTATTGTTGGATGGGGTGTTACATAGATACTATCTCTCTCTAAGGATAATTAGGATCATCACTATCCTTTCCTAATTTATCAATCAATTATACTTCTTACTCAATTATAAATTAATTGTCTAAATTCTCTTTACCCTCCTTCCTATTGGTCACCTAACAACAATTTATTGTTTCTCCCAATAACTTACATTATCATTTATTTAATATCTTTCCTTTCTAATTACCAATAATAGTGTATTTATATCACGATCCCCTCTTCCTTCTTTCTCATCGCAACGCTTTACGCACACACCTTCCCCAAAATACAAATTTCTTGCTTCTCTTTGTGTTCTTCAAGTCTCTTCCCTGGTGCCTAATTAATTAGAGTCTAGAAGGGTAAGGTCTACTACCGGGGTAAGATTTCATTTGTTTTAATTTTTGGATTGGTGGATTCTAATTGATGGCCATTGTGAATCTAGACCCTAAACTCGTCGACGGACGCTATCTGTGATTCTGCTAAGTTGTTTTCCGGAGTCGTGTAAATAATCGGGTAAATTCTATGCTCATGGTTGTTTGTTTTGCATGGATTTTGATCCTTAAAAGATATTTTGGAAACCCTAATTTGGGATTTGAGAATTAGGATAATGTCCTGCGAGTTGTGAATTGATTGTTATATTTTACAACTGGAGATGGATTTTGTTTAGGGAGGCTTTCACTGAAATTTGATTACTTGTTGGGCTCTTGGTGCTCCTTGATATTACCTTGATTGATTTTGGAGTTCCTGGTGCTCCTTGACTACACCTTGTCGGAACATCGTACCTTGATTATATTTTATTATTGGTACTTTGTACCCTAACTACATATTTTCTTTACGCTGTAAACAATGAACTATAGTTAAGCTCTATGATCTACTCTTTTAGGTTGAAAGTTACCTTCTAGGGGTGTGCACACTTAAGGACTTAGGGTGAGGGGTGTTATTATTCTGTCCAGTTGTGGCTGTTTGGTTATATCTTATGGTTGATTCCTGTTGAAAGCTCCCCTGAAAATTTTAGTTCTAATTATGGTTTGTTGGTGAATAAAGTGTTTTTTCAGGAACGTTATTCGTGCTCACTGTTTGATTATTAAAATGGTTTCAAAATGTATTTTATATAATGAAGTAGATTTACTCAGTTTCATTGATTGGCGCGATCCCTTGTTTGTATATTGTGTTCTCATCGCAAGTATGAATTATTGAAGTTGGGGCTGGGAAATGCGCTATCACATAGATGTAAGAGTTGGAATTATTTCTGAGACATTATGTTTGAGTTGCAATGGGTTGAGATACTAAACTTTGAACTGTTGAATAATGCCTGAGCACTCGACGGGTATTGTGTGTGGTGGTAACGCCCTGGTTAATTTGATTTTTCCGTTGCAGTTTCTAATGTTAACATTGTCTAAATGGCTTCTATTTTATTCATCTTTGGATGCAAACGAGATTATAATATTGTTATGCATTTTCCAACTCTATTTACCATTGAATTTTTACAGATTGGGACCCGTCCGAACGTCCGTCCGAACATCCATGTTCGAACAGGCCCCGAAAGCGTTTTATTTATCGTAGTTAAAAACGTGTCCGAACATCTGTCCGAACTTACTTGCGAGGACAGCATGCGAGGATGGGTCTGAACTGTAAGTCTCGCCATTGGTCTGAATTTACATGTTCGGACCAATGTTCGGACCACGTACTTGGATTTTATCAGAACTTGTGTCCGTACTTACATGTTCGGACACATGTTCGGACGACTATATGTTTAACTCTCGGCTTGTGTCTGAACATCAATGTCCGGACACAAGTTCTGACACTTTCACCTTCTGTTTGCAAACTCTCGACTTGTGTCCGAACATCAATGTCCGGACACAAGCTCGGATGCTTGGGGTTCTCAACATTATTCTTCTCGGCTTGTGTCCGAACATCAACGTCTGGACACAAGTTCGGACAAAGCTTCTTTTTCAGTTTTATGACTCGTTTGGAGTCTGTTTTCAATTCCGTTTGCGGCATTAGATCTGTATCGACTTGTTCTTTCATTTGAGGCAAAATCCAGGGTATTACATTTACAGACAACTCTAAATTTGTTTCTCAATGTCAAATCAAAGTTTTTTAACTTGACACCTATTTGAATTTGAGGAAAAGCACTAAATGAGATTCCCTTCAATCTCAAATTGATGAAGTGTAACTTGTCATATTTTCCTTTTTTTACTTACTTTTTAGTTGATTGACCAACTAGCAAGAGAAATGTTATCGCCTCTGATTCTAAAATGTCCAAGCTTACAAAGTCATCCCATCAAGATGTATAATAGAGGGCTTGGTTTTAAAGGTAAAGCTGGCAATCAAGGAGGCAGAAACAACCAAGGACGGGGAAGAAATAATACTTCTGGTTCTGGACGTGGTTATCAAGGAGGTCCAACCAATTCTACTCCGGTCAACCAAATACTAGAGTTACATGCCAAATTTGTTCTGAGAAAGGCCATGAAGCAAATGACTGCTACCACCATTTTAGTTACTGAAATACCCCAAACCTAATTATGCTAAGTAAACATCAAGTTATGATGTAATAAGGCTAAAAAATGCCTTAGAAACATGGGTAGATAATTTAAACCAAGGAAAACACAAGAAAACGCCATAAGGGCAATTTAAGCAAAAAATGTGCTCTAAGCTTGGAATAACTTTGATTAGCACCCAAATATCATTCTAAGACCTTATTAACATGCTAATGGACATGTTAAATCAATTATTAAAGAAAACCAAGCTCAAAAACAAGCTTAAACACAAATTATGCTTTAAGGACTCTTAAAGCACATTTTTGAAAAATTGTCTTATAAATGGGTTTTGAGTGGCTAAATGCTCATGATTACATCTTAATCAACATGTGTACTAATTAGTATCACATTAGGAAGCCTAAATCAATGGGAAACCAAAAATTTCACAAATTTGTGCACTAATTATGAATAGTACTCAAATAGTGCCCAAAATAAGTCAAATGACTTTCTTAAGTGGTCAATGGTCAAATAACACCTAAATATCTAAGTAAATGAGAGGGGGGACGGTTTTTGATAGGGTGAGTCATCACCAAGGCCAGCACATTAGGAAAGAAAGGGGAAAGAAGAAAACAATGACTATTCACATTTTTAAAAGCAAATATCTTCTAATACCTCTTCTCTCTCTCTCTTCTTGATTTCTTCCATTCCCTA